>CM062218.1:13327500-13877500 GCA_031216445.1 Lateolabrax maculatus
GGGGGGGGGGGGGGCACAGATGCAGCCATCTTGGAGTCAGTGGTGCATGCCAATGTCTGCCTGATGAGTTCACAGAGGAAGTAGTTCATCTTCCTCCACTGTTATTTTATTCATTACTGCCTGTCGGAGAGGGGAACAGACATACACATATGCAGAATACAGTGTAAGCACGCATTCACAAAGGCAATCAGGTGGGCAGGTCGGCAAAAGCACCCACATTTTTTTATAGTGTTGTTTTGCCTCTTATTTTCTTTCCTTTTTTCCTAAACTCTTATTTTTTGGTTCATTATTTTCATCTGATAATGGTCGTTCTTGTTTATCTACTCTATATACCCACTATTTATATGGCATGTCACTTAGGCTCATTACAGTTGCCTGAGGCTTTTAAACACATCTTTAAATAGTAGCTCTGAAGCCTTCTGAGGATTAAATGGAGATATAAGAGCCCTGGCTGCCTGCGGTGGTATGCTTCTGCTTTGTGTTTGTCTTTTGTTTTGTCAATTTGAGATGAACTTCTTTGGCCTACTTGTGGTAGGGGCAATTAGGAGTGAACCCTTGGGCAGTTGCTGTTGAAGATTTCCGGATCTTCTCACTTGAGCAAACAGTAGTACATTTCAAATGCACACATGAACACAAACTGGACCACACAGAGTCAAAGGTAGCAAGCACAAAGGGGCAGCAGAGCACTGTGTTCAGGCCCTGGAGGTGTATTTATTTCAATGTTGCTTCTTGGTCTTTGTATGACACGTTGCGTGTGAGAGGCTCTTGGTTCGCTGGGAAAGAAAAGAAGCCGTTGGGCATTGCAGAGTCAAGAGAGAAGGTAAGGAGGAGAAAGAGTGGTGTTTTGTAACTGCCTGGTAGCCCATGCTTACCGGAGCTCAACAACACTCATTAAGCTCAGCTCCCTGTGCTGTAAAAGTTTGGGAGATTCAAACTGAAGAAGACTCCTATCCCTCCCCCTGCAGGCCAAAACAACCTCTGAATTAGACGTTATCTCCCTGGTTTCTTCCTGCGATGGAAATAAGTTTTGATTTGCTTTCACTGTTGTCTGGCTTCGGGAGGCATAAAACTGGTCTGTGGCCGTTTTTCAGGGTGATGCTCTGCAATGCACTGTGATGTAATGTGGAAGGTGTAAAATAAAAGTTTACCCTTCCTGTGATTATGAAAATGTTTTTGATAAAACTACTGTACCTGTGAATGTACTCAGTCACCTAGGTCATCTGATATCTATACCTGCATATGGGATGAGGATGTGATTAAGGATGTTTGAGGATTAAAGGCCTCTCTAATCAGCTTGGCATCGCCAAGCTAACTGAGAGCTTGAACCTCTCAGTTCATTTTCGATTTCCAAGTGACGTTATCAACAGGCACAGACAGCCAAAACAATGAAACGCTGTCCTGTCGGGTGGTATGTCCTGTCAGAAGTTCGGCAAACATATTTCATATATTTCTTATCAACATAAAGTTTAAGTGCAGCTGTTTGTTTTTCTTTTAGAGAAAATGTACTGTGCAGTCCGTTTAATACTGCCACTGTAGCCGTCCGTCGAACGGCAGTCGCCATATTGGATAGGCACTCCTCTCTGTCAGTCATCGTATTAAACCCGCCTCATACTAGATAAACGGTTGTGATTGGGTATCTGCAAGAGCAAATAAAACATGAGCTCGCAGATCCGTCTGGTTCCCAGGCTACTCTTTAATTGTAGTGATGACCAACCAGGGAGTTCCTGGTATTGAACATTTATGAATGATTTGCATAATATAATCACATTATAAAAAATGTGTATATTTTTGTTTTTGCTGTTTTAGTTTTTTACAATTTCTGCCAGCAATCAAAGTGAGATATAATATCTAGATGCATTTGTATTCAAACGTATTCACTCAGTTGGAAAAAAAAAAGACATAGGTATGCAAATGACAAGGTCATGGGTTGTTACAGGGATCCAGTCTTTGTTGATTCTTTTGTACGTAGGGCCTCATCATTTCATCAAAACTTAAAACATATCTTCAGGAGAATGATTATTTGAAATGTTTTCACTATCACAGAGATGTGTATGAAGCCCTTACCTCCTGTTAATAATTCCCAGAGACACGTCAACTCTTCATTACAAATTGTGAATAGTTGTTTATTATGCATCCATTTAAGTATGTACAGTAGTATTATTAAAAAAAAAGACTGAGTGTGTTTGAGGTGGACTGTGACATTAGTGTGTTGTGATGTTCTCCACAGAGGTCACCATGCTGAGCCATTAGGGGCCATGTGTGCATGTGCTGACTGTCCAAAACTGACACATCAGGGAATAAATATATGTTTCCCTCTTCTCTGCTTCCCCTCATATATACACACCAGCATCTTTTCTGTCTCCCCCAGTATACAGTCTTGAGAAACTGAAGTTGGCTAACACTAGTTGATTTATTTATGAGGTGGGGTTCAATACCGGCTTTAGGCCCGTCTTTAAGGCTAGCCTCTTATAGTCTATTCTTATTGACAGCATTTGTGGTCTTCATTAATATTACATTTTGACATCCTGACAGATATGCATTCCCAGTGGATAGCAGCAAAATAAAGTTTTTCTCTTTCACCAAAACATTCTCAGTACTTTCATCCTAACTTTGACAGAAAGACAGTGATTGTTTCTGCTGAAATGGTGGCAGAGATTTTTTTTCCTGTAGTTCAAAAGAGTGCATTTTTGAGAGGCTAAACTGATCAGTATGTGTAGAGAAGTCTGCAATTTCGTCTTTGCTTTTTTGTGGATGTGTGTCCTGAGTGCATGAATCACAGCTAAATTGGTTTGGTGAGTGTTTACCTTGAGCTTAGAGGTAGCTTTGATTTACTCAGTTTTGATCTAAAAGGTCAGGCCAGGCAAAAAGTATCTTGCTCAGGTGACAAGTCTCTGCTACCGCTGGATCCGGACCAGCACCACAAAAAATCAATAAGGATCATTGTGTAATAAATGATCTTACAGGAAATTAGAATGGCTTTGGGGTAAGAGTCTAACATTTCAGATGGCGGAAGAGATGCCGGGCGTTGAAGAGAATTATAAATAGACTGGATAAATTGATTAACATTATGTAATGCTTATTCAGTCGTGCATTCAGAGCTTTCCTTTATGTGGTTTTCTTACATGTCATTTAGAATGGGTACTTTGCTCTCTTTTAAATTATTCAGGCACACACACAGGCACACAAAGAACCTACAAACACACACACACACGCACACACACACACACACACACACAGGAGCACCGTGATAGGTGATGCAGTCGCAAAGAGTCACTGGTGATGACTGTCACTTGTGGTCCCATGGGTGGCTCAGTGGTCAGAGATTGGGATGTAACAGAGGAAGACTATTATTGTGATCTACTCAATTATTCATCTGTGAAAGAACTCAATACCCAGAGCAAGGGAGAGAACTTTGGGTTGACATGAAGCATAGCTGTCATATGCCCAAGCACAGATAAAATGTCTTTCCATATTTTAACTCTCTCATAAATTAAAAGAGCAAAGAATTCAGAGCTTTTACACGTAGTTATTTTGCTAAGTAGTTTTTAATGCCATTGATTTAAATCTGGGCTACAAGATAAAACAGGATAAAATAGAAGACATCTTATTTTTGATACATTACATTTTGATACATCAAGTCTGCAAAAAGTGAAAAGATACCACACCACGGCTCTTACAAAAGGGCCTGTGAACATCAGTCATTACATTTCCACACCGTGTAAAGGTACCTTGGTCTTTATTGCTCCTCCATTGTCCGGAGGCATGCCAGCGCTTATCTCACCTGTGTTCACTTTGTACCTCCCCCATTCGCATCATCTGACAGTGGAGTGTATCTTTGGAGATAGCATCGCCAACCAGCCTAGCTCTGTGGTGGGAACAAAACGCTCAGCTCGCTTTTATTTTAACCGAACTTGAGCCAAACATAGCTCTGTGTATTCCATACACCTCACCCCCACCATCAACACTAGCACCTATTGACTAAGTGGATTGCTGCCTTATAACCTCGTGAACATCCCCCAAAAAATGAGGAGCAATCATGAACGTAACTGCCAGAGAAGGCATTTTTATCCCATGTTGTGTTTACATACCAGCAGAACCACCTTTGATGGGATTAGAATCACTAAAGATGTGCTTTAGCTGGCCTGGGAAGCTGCTAGCAGGGAGAATGTGCAGGGATTTATGCATTTTTGATGCAGCGTGGGGAGGAGTGGAACTCTGAAAAGGCTGCATGACCTACTTAGAGAGCCGTGGAATTCAGACGAATCGTCATGCCACAAAAAGAGAAAAATCTTTCTCTCACTCCCTGTATGTGTGTGTCAGAGAGATGTATGTAAAGTGTGCTCTTTCGCATGTTCTTTCCTCTCTGATGGTGTTTGCGTGCAAGGGATATGACACACACACACACACACACATAAAGTAAATTCATCAGAGAGTTTTTTTCTTTTTTTCTTTTCTTCATTTCTCTCTTTACTTTGCATTAGTGTGTGTGTTTCCTGCTCCATGGGCTGCGTCTTATTTTAAGCCTTTCAGTCTGTTTTATTTAAAAGCCTCTGTAATGAAGAGCCTTCTGACACCCTGCAACACTTCTGCCCACAATCCACTGAGATGGCATCTGGCTGGCTGTAGACACACACACACACACACACACACACACACACACACACACACACACACACACACACACACAGACATCCATGTTCACTTTTATCCACACAAGCACAGGACCAACAACCGCTTCTCCCTCTGTCCCCATCTAAGGGAAAAATGCAATTTTCTTTGCGACATGGCCTTGTACACAAATTAATTTTCCTTTGCAGTCTGGCCCCTTCTCTCCCTCCCCTCTCCATCACCTCCTCTTTCTCTCTCTTTCTTGGTAGCTATGGCAACACAGTGTTGTACGTCAGCTTCTCAAACGAGACGGTATTGTCCGATTGCTCGGCCTGTCACATTCTTGCTTTACCGTCACCCTGAAGGGTGAGAGAGGGAGAGAGACAGAGAGAGAGAGACAGAGAGAGAGAGACAGAGACAGAGAGACAGAGAGAGAGAGAGAAAGAGTCTCTCTTATTTCTCCTATGTCTTTCCAGTCACCTCAATACAGGCCAGTCAATAAGCGATTCATTAGAAACGACAAGCACTCACTGTCAATGCCTTTAACTGGAGTGTTTATTTGGCCCGGAAATTAGTTATTGTGAGACAAGAGTCGACCACCTGGTTGGATTGTGTGTGTGTGTGTGTGTGTGTGTGTGTGTGTGTCCATCTGTGTGGTGTGCATGTACCTCCTGGTGATTGATGATTGTTTGTGGACACTATTGGCATGGCCCCCAGCCTGGATTAAATATGCGCTGGTTGATGATTCCCAGGGTGCATGGTGTGTGGGTGTGTGTGTGTGTGTGTGGGTGTGTGTGTGTGTGTGTGTCTGCATGTGTTGGTGACAGTGAATATATGTGTGCTGGTGGCAGTGGACCTCCCAGTGGATGTGAAGCAGTGCTGGTCCAAAGCAGGCTTGCAAACAGTAAATACTGGACCACCAACGAATATAAAACTGCTGTGAGGTACAAAGTTGTTTGGGAGCTTCATAAGTCAAAGCAACAGATCAAAATTGTAAAATATACATGTTATGAGTAATAGCTGCGCAATCCCCCATATTGTTAAAAATATATATTTTTACTACCCATCCTGAAATGTACACATTTCCCTGTATCTTTTCATTTCATATGGATGTCATTATTCATTTATCCCCAACAGCTCTTCTGCAAACCACCGTGCTCTCTGTCACTGACTATTTAATCAATTTCCAGCTAATGTTAATGATTGATAAGCACATTTGCTTGCCATGTTATGTCAGTCCACTCTTTCAAATCATCCTTTGAAAAATACGGTTTGGTGATTAACTAAGACATTAATTGGATTGAGCAGAAAACTGCAACGTTAACATCCAGCGAAGATGTGTTAATGATGCATGCTTACAGCCATGACCCTTAATGACTTTAGACCTCCTGGAGGCTGGGGGTGAGGGTGGGGGGATGAGAGGTGGGAAGTGATTAGGGAGGAAGAGAGGGCAGCGGGTGACAAAGAGGAAGAGGGGAGCAAGTAGGTCTAACTGTTAGACAGAGAAAGAGTGTGAGTGGCAGAAGGATGGAAAGAATGATGCTGTTCTTGACATAGAGAAAGAAGTAGTAGATAGGGAGAGAGGACGAGAGGTTTAAAGAATGAAAGAGAAGTCCTAAATCCAAACAGAGACTAGGCCAGGATTCCTGGGAGGTGGCGTTCTGCTGTAACAAGATTGATGTGCGTGGACAGAAGAATCCCTAGGCTTCAGAGAGAGACAGGCTGGACTGTGCTGCTCTATCCTACTAAACACACACACACACACACACACACACACACACACACACACACACAAACAAACAGACCTCCATGCACCCACTCACCCAGTATGACAGGCAGCTTTTTAATCCAGTTCCACAGTCCATGCCTACACTTCCCAGACTCCCATCTGTCTTGTGCGGAATAACGACAGGTGCTGCACTCCTCTCTGCCTTGTCATAAAAGTTGTCAATAGATGGTCCTCCTAACTTGGAGAAGGATGAGTAATCTGCCAGTGTTTGTCCTTTCAGACCTGACTAAATGTCAACAGCATTATCTGCCTTTTTCCACTCTCTGAATGGCCATTATTACTGTAGATAACCAATAGTGGAAAGGACTACTGGCAATGTCATCTGAACACACTAACACACACTTGTGTGATGATTGTGGTCGGAAAAGTGCCCTTTCAAAGAACAATGTCAAACTGAATCTAAAATAAACTCCTATTATGTGGTACATGTTAGAAATTAATGAAAAGTTTAAAAGGATTGACAGGTGAAGTCAGTGCAAAACAAAGTGTGTGCATGGCTTCCAGTTTTCATCCTATTTTTTAACCATGATCCTCTTCAACCTTCACGGAATTTATTCTCCTGTACATATCAAAAGTAGTTTACTAGTCATGGAGACTAGACTCAACAGATTGATCTTTTCTTTGTCGAGTATGATAACCTAACCTTGATGATGTCAACAGGGTTATCTCGGCTTAGGCTATACATTTATAACAGAAAACATGCATTAGAAACTTCAGGGATGGAGTCTGAAAGATGTTTTGCCAGACAAGGAAGGTCTAATGAAATACCCTTTCAAGTTGCATCATGGGAATTGTAGGATCTGTGTACTGTGATCCAGCTTTATGGAAGTGCATTGCTAAATCGCTGGAGTAGTCTTAAAGTAAAAAGTGGTTTAATTCGCCCAACTTAAACATAATTTACTTTAAAGGTCATGCACAGATACTTATTTAATATCCAACTAAAAATATTGAAAGTATATACTTTTTTACAGTTTGTTTAATATCAGCATTCACAAATAAGGATCATCCTGCATCCTGGTAACTAAAGGAACATGAAGGTTTTAACAGCGAACTGCAGTTTAATGTGATAACACAACAAGTTTACAGTAAATAAATGTACTGAAGTACTTCAGCTGAGTACAGTTTGGAGTGTGAGTTGTTTGTGTACCTTCTTCCTTATTATACCGTGAAGTTGTTTGCTGAATTAAAAACTGATTGACAACTGGTTCAGGCGGTGTATTGGTGGCTGAACTTTCTCCAGCTTAGGTGACAGACACAGAGCATTACCTTGCAACCACACACACACACACACACACCAACCTCCTGCACTCTTGGAAAATCATTATTCCATGCCACTCAGTCCCTGCTCTATTGGGCAATTGAGTTGATATAGGCCATCATGGTCTGGTTTGTGTATGTTTCAACTATAATATAAAATGGTTTTTCATCTCTCTCTCCTCCTAACCTGGACATGACTGATGGTCTCCACTCTTGCAGACAGCATTATATGAGGTAAACAGGCTGAAGAGGGCTTATAAAAAGTGGAGGCAGGGACTTTTAAATGGGAATTCTCTGAAAGCAGAGGTCAGCGATATCCAGCACGACTTGTATATTTATGCTGGAAGAGTTTTCATAAAGATTGAGAAGGAGAGAGAGGGAAAAAGAGAGAAGGGATGGATTGGGTTGAAACTCTCACACAGTTGTTGTCCATTAAGCTTTAATATCCCTAATTGACAAGAAATATATGAGGGATTTTATGTGCTCCCTCATTTTTCAGTTTATAGGCTGCTTCAAAACTCAAATATAATCTAACAAGTATCTTGGCGGGGAGCAATTTTTCATTTTGAGTTCCTTTGGGGTTGTGCTGATATAACAGAAGAAACATTTTTTATGAGGAATGCCTTGAGTCAAAATTGACCGTGGTGCATTTTGTAGCAGCAGATACCATGACTCCCCAAATCAAGAGTACTCAGGAAGAATTACTAACAGACTAAGAGATATTTCTCTCTCTTTCTCTCTCTGCAGTAGCCTTGGACACCTGCATACCACAAAACTGCCCCTTATCCCAGTGCTGCACTCATTTACTACTGTACAATTAACCAAATTCATCCTCCTTTGTCGCACCTCTTTCTTTTTTTCCTGTCCTGCTTTACTGGATTTATCTATGGGAGAGAGTGGAGGACCTTCGGGGCCAAGAAACAATTAACTTGATAATGGGCTCTGTCCCTCCCTCTTTCTTCTTCCCGCTCTCTCCACATTCTCTTCTCCCAGTCCTTGACTACGTTTACGTGCACAAAATATTCTGTTTTTTGCCATTATTCTGAAAAAGACAATATTCCTACTAAGCTGTTTACATGGCTAATGATAATGAATATTCATACATGCATACTCTGACTAATTCCCCCAATGACATACATCAAAACCTGTTGGTATCAAAGTCTTTAAAATGTTTAAAAGTAGGTGTGTTTCTCCCTCCGACCAGAAATATGAGCTTTTCTTTAGGGCATGCATCTAAACCCCAGCCTAGCAGACTGATGGCTAGTTGCTTTGTTTACAACACACATGGCTGACCGTAAATAGGCAAGAGGCCGTGTGTCGCAAACTGCAGTCATAACCTCAGTTGAGACGCATGGTCCGAATGCGCTGTATACATGGCCAAAGAATGATCCTAAAAGCCGAATAATATTGTGTATATATATTGTATTGCATATAATATCCTTGTGTTCAAATTTTGTTGGGTATATATAAACAACATTCCTTATGTCAGGCCAGAGTTATCATTCATGAGGAAATCATAGAAAATTTTCATGCAAATCAATCCAATTGTGGTTGAGATACTCAGTCTGGACCAAGAAAAACTAATTACCCAACTACAAAGCTAGTTGTATACTAATTACGAATTTACCCTTTTTTCCCCCCTTGATTTAGTACATCACTTCAAATGCTATTGTTTACTTCTCTCCTCTCCTCTCTTCTCTGTCCGGTGTCTCCTCAGGGACCGATTGGCTCGTTTCAGTGGGATTACACTCTGGTCTGTCCCCCACACTGGTTAGCACAACACGTTCCAGCTGTTGTCAGGCCTTGTCAAAGGCACAACAACCTGTAATAGGCTTAACACAGCGTCTGCTTCCTGCACAGCACAGATTGCTAATAAAGGTGCAATGTTTTCGCTGTGATTTTAGTACCACTGGCCAAATTGAGCTTATCTCAGATTCGTGAGTGAGCCGATGTGTGTGTTGACGTGTGTGTATTTGTTTGTGTTTTGGCACGCATTTGCTGAAGAAGGATCATTTATTTAGTGTGTGTGTGTGTGTGTGTGTGTGTGTGTGTGTGTGTCTGTGGGTGTGTGTGTGTGTGAAGAGACAGAAAGTGAAAAAGAGAGAAAGAGACTTGTCACCACCCAAGAGGCTTCCAACGTGCCATCATGGTTATCCTGGTGGCCATCTGAGCTCTCCAGAAAGCGAGGGTTAGATTGAGTGCAATAACAAGAGCCAGACTGCAGGGAGAGAGAGAGGGAGGGAGGGAGGAGGCGATGGAGGGCACACAGCCATCAGCTTGAGCTGCTCAGTCAGTCTGTCGCAGTGGATTTTAAAGGCCAGTCTCTCCCCAGACAAGTGGTGGGTTTCCTCCATTTCTTTTCTATGTGTTGGAGGCATGCAATGTGATGGGGACAGATTGAATAAAACAACTCCATCATTCCTTCCCGGTTTCAATTTTACTTCATCCACTCTCTCTCAATCAATGTGTACTCTCCTCATATACTCCGGGGCCCGCTGTCTAAATGTTACCACAAGAAGCCTTGATGCTTTCTGCATACGCAACTCGGCTTCATCCTCACCTCAGCTTCCTCCCTTTCTCTCCTTCTCGTTGTTCTTTTCCAAGTATTTCACGTAAGGCTTTGGCTGATGCTTTTTACTTTGGTTCCTTAAGTCTGTGCATTACCTGTCAGCCATGCTGCCCTGGTCATTTAGAAAGAGAAAGAAAAGGCATGGTGGTAGGTGATATGTTACACCCCAGTGGACCTCTCAATTGCCAAGGGGCTCATTGATGGGGAACAAATAGCTCTAGTGTCTGTGTGTAAGGATGGTAGCAGGCAAGATGAGGCTGCCGCTGCTGGGTGAGAAGTTTAGTCAGCAGCGGGGATCGTTGACCTTAACTGACAGACGAATGACCCCAATGAACTCAAGGGAGCCCTCTTTATCAAATTGCTGTTGATATACTGTCACTATAACCAAATATGCCACAGTTACATTACCTTTACACTGAAGTAGTAAAACTTAACTAAACTGTTGCATACTGATTCACGTACTTACCTCCCGCCCTTTGTTCTTCCTCTTCCGGCAGTAGTTGGTATTGACAGCCATGACAGAGTTTATAGGATTAGTTGGTTTTGTACATGGGGAAATAAATAATCTCCTTTAGATCTGACCTATTGGCAACACCCTGCTAACTCTATAGGGATTTATGTGTATGCCAAGCATGTGTTTTAGCAATTGCTGGATCCGACTGGCTCACATTTCCTCTCATGGCTTGGAGATGTGGAAGTAATTCAATGAGGAGTGCATGCAGGAGGCATATGTAGCTGTTAGAGGAGACCGCCTTTTTGCATCTGCTGCACTGCTGCTGCATGGATGCTCAAAACATTAGGATGGATGTATACATGTGTACCTGGGAATGCTTTGAAATGGGACCGTGACAGCGCTGTATGTTTCCGGTGACAGTGCCAAGATTTAAATTGTGGCATTGCGGTGTGTTGTTTGTCATACTTTTATAGGCATTTTATGGAGAGACGACAAGTATGAGCAAGAAGGAATCATTTTCTCAATTTGAAGTGTATTCTCTGTGTTGTTATAAGTCTCTCTTACTCTGGTCGAGGTGTTTTGAGGTTTCCTAGAGAAATATTCTCATTATACATGTATCCTCAGTGAAGCATTTTAAGTAAAATCCACACACTTCATGTTCACACACAGTTCCCAGTTCACAAATGTATGTAAATGACATCACATCACATCTTAATGGATGAGGCGACAACATGTAAACATCCAACCTGTAACCTGTAAAGACACACTGTCTGTGGTGGGATTCTTGAGGATTTTGTTCTCAGTAATCACCTGTGCTGTTGGCTTTGTCATGAATAAACGCAGCGTGTGAAGAGCAGATTGCTTCTGACATCAGATCAGGCTCTCCCCTCCCTGTTTCTCTCTGTTGTTGCTCTCTCTCTCTCTCTCTCTCTCTCTCTCTCTCTCTCATGTGTATGTGTGTGCACAGTATATTGGGCCTCAGGTTGCCGATTTGGGTGCAGTAATTTGCCATTAGACGAGGGACAGGTGCAGCTGCCTCTGTTTGCAGCGCTAACAAGGCATTTCATCATGGTTAGCTCCAGCCTGGTGCTCTGATCAGCTCTTGTTCTTGTCACAATATCACACACGTGCACGCCCAAAAGCACACCGAGATGCACATACAGTCACAGGGTTGGAGGATTTGGATTAAAAAACCCACATTGCCTTGTAAGTGAAGGACAGGCTCTAGGTATGCTGTTTTTTGGCTGACCCTGTGTAGGGAGGGGAGGTTAATTTACCTCAGGAAATGAAAAATACTATAAATACTATTTAATTGTCACCTAGTGTTTGGGTTTGAGTAATGGGTAAGCCTTAAAAACGATTGTACCAAGAAATGTGACCCACATAGTCATAACTGTGACGTTTGTGTACATGTTTTAAAAATGTTATTTTTAAGTGTTGCTTAGGTTGTCTTTGCTGTCTTTTTGATTGTTTTAAGTAGTTATCTCTTAATGTAAAGCATTGCATTGTATTCAGTCAGAGGAGCTTAATTCATAAAGCTTTTCTGATGAAAACAATAGAAATCTATTTTAAACTTGTAGAAAACTGTGCCTCAAACTTTGGATGTGTTTTAATCCTCTATAGTGACTTATAATTGCTGAAATGTGCTTTGAAGTTATTTCAGAAAAAAAGGGCATTGATGCATGCTGACCTTCTAAAGATATGCTGTTTTTCAAGACATATATAATGATCTCATTACATTAGATAATGGATACAGAAAGTGCATTTCATTCTGACATTCCAGGGCATCTGTTTTCTTCCCATTTAGCCTAATTGAGTGTGATTTATCAATAGCACAATAACAGTAGGCTAATGTCATCATGTTATGATAAATCAATACGGATGAATCTCAGTAGCTTTGTGTAAAGGTCAGAGTGGAAAAAAAGTAATGGAGACATTGGATTAAGTAGCATTTGAAATAAACTCCTCCTTGGCCAGCTGTCCCATCATTAATATCTTCTAAATGGTAAGGGTAGTGCAGCAAACTCACTGCACTTAAATGTCAAACAAGGAGGAGACATTTTGCAAAAATAAAAACTTCAATTTAGCCTGAATATTGTCACTAAATCCAGCGAAGGAGGTAAAACTTGTGTCAGATTCCAGTGTGTGTATGAACTGCGGGGTATCATGCTGTGGTCACCCCAAGTAAATTTTCTTTTTATGAGATCTTCAACATTAGACAGGGTTATATGCCTCCCTTGAGTTTCCATCTCGAGGTTCTTCCGCCATCAGCCCTCGCCCCACCAGCTCACACACACGCGCATACCTTCCTTGGCCGTCTCCCAAGGCGGTCAAACAGATTACTACGGGCGTTAACCCCATCGATCTGCCCCAAATGGCCTCCAAATGCCAGGAATTAGATTTCAGACTGTGGAAGAGGGAAATAAAGTGCTGTAGTATTTCTCGCTGCTCAACTTGGGAGTTACAGTAAGTGCAGCTATGCCTTCCTCATAGTACCAGTTTTTCATCAGAACTTCTTTGTGTTTTTCAGTACAGGTATATTTGTCTCCCTTTATACTTTGTTTAGAGGCTATTTCTTGGAGAAAATTGGAATGTAAGATACAGCCTGTACCCAAACCTGTCATTGACTTGGAAACCCTCGAAAAATACACAAACGTCTCAGTACTGTTGATATGTTAGAATAAAGAGTGAAAGAAAGAAATACAGTAGAAAGAGAGAGGGAGTGGCTCATGTACTGAAAAAAAGAATATCTAAAGATGAACTATAATCAATAAGAAAATAGTCTTAGATTTTATATTAAAATGTATTTTCTCCATAATTGAGGGACTGCAAATGTGCAGGGCACTGTGCAGCTGCAGAGCATCATAGAGAGCCACTGACTCAATCTCACAGTCATGAATTACTCCATTGTGGGGTTATAATGGAGGGCAGGTATATAACAGTGGTTGACTCTGCTTTATTAGTGCTGGCTTAATGTCAGGCTAATACCTCTCCACTCCTGTCTTTCTCTCCCTCTATTCAACTGCTTGTTTTACCCACCATCACATTCACCATCTCCATGTCTCTTTACCCCTGCGTCCCATTATATTCCGCTGCCTCGCTTCCCTCTATCCTGCTTTGTCAATTTGGCATTAAGTCTCCATAGCTGAATAAGTATTGATTAATGTCTGAGTGGTTGTGCTACCTAATGAGAGGCTAAATTTAACCATCCCTACAACGGCCCTGCCGCGGACTCCTCCCTCATCTAGCGCACAAACTGTGGATAGTTACACTGTTGGCATGACAACACACCGGTCAAGGCTCCGTGAGCAGTCACAACAGATTGTGTGCATGTGTGCCTGGCAAAAGTAGGAGAGGATGAATGAAGGGGGGGGGGGGGGGGATGAACAAAGAATTAGAGAAAAAAGAACAAGGTAGCTTCTTTTTTTAGCTTAACTTGAAGCTGCTTTTCTTTCTGGCTTTTTCTCCTGCTGTCTTACTCCCACCATGAAAAGCTAGAGGTTCTAACTTTGGCGATTTTTAATTACTTACTGCAACTTCACTTGAGTGATTCCATAGTCATCTGAGAAAAATTACATATATGATTAGAGCTGACACGATTAGTTAAATAATTGATTAGACAACCGAAGGAAAAATAATTGGCAATTATTTTGATAATCGATAAATTATTTAAGGCATTTATCATGCAGAAATGCCAGACATTGTTTAGTTCCAGTTCCTTAATTTTGAGGATTTGCTGCTTTTCTTTGTCGTATGTCTTAGTAAACTGAGGATATTATGGCTTTGGACTGTTGGTTGGACAAAACAAACATCTGAATAAATTGCCTTGAGCTTTATGAAATTGTGATGAGACTTTTTCACTATTTTCTGACTTTCTATAAACTAAATTATAAATCGATTACACAGTACCTATTGGCAACACCCTGCTAACTCTATAGGGATTTATGTGTAATCGAAATCAACAAGTTACAGCTCAATATATGACCTTTGGATCTGTCTGATTCCCATTTGGAAAAGTTGTTTTTTTAAGCTTAAAGCAAAACTGTTTTGTAGTTTCTTAAAAGAAAAACGATGACACTTTGAAGGTTTTGTTAAAGTCAAAGTTAATCACATCCGAAAATATGTAAACAGTTGGTTATACAGTGTGGTCACAGACACCCAGAGATTGGCTTAGAATTACTTGCATGTCCACACACACACATACGCACACACACACAGCGTCAAATGTTGTAAAACTGTTTTATTTGCCGCAGAATCAGTGAGGGACATAACCATTCTTTACCACCTACACTACATTGTCACTCTCCGTAATAAATCAGCTTAAACCTGCAATATCACCAACCTCTATTGTACTCACATTGACAAGTTTAGTTGCCCACATTTCTTCTCTGTTGCATGGTAACCAATTCAGAGTCGCAATCCTACCAACCCACCTTGTTATGACCAGCTGGAGAGAAATGAATGATAAGAGTATGCAAATCGGATATCTTCTTTAATAGCCTGCTGTTTTATTCAGCTGTGTGGCCAGGATAAGGAATCCCCACTGTGTCTAATCACATCTTCTCCCTCTCATTTCACCTGAGGCATATCCGCAATCTAGTCTATTTTTGACTGGCATTACAGCATACATTGTTCTCTACCTGCATGAATGTACGTGCACTGGGGGGACCAGTAATTGGTCTTCTACTTCAAAAATGTAAAAGCATTCACACAAAAAGAGTCTGATGGCTTAAATCTCACATGATTAAATCTGACTGTGGAGGGGTGAGTGCAGTGCAGGAAGACGGCTGTGGCAGCTCATGTGTGTTCTGCAGCAAATACATTTAGAGACTATCGTCATCCTTTCGAAAAAATTGAACAGACAAGAGAAGAAGATGTAAACATGTTTCAGCCCTGCGCCCATGACACCTGCCATGCCCTTAATAAAGTTACCAACAAATCACAAGATATAGTCCTACATCTCTGGTTAGGAGTCTCATTCCTCCACATTCGATTTTCAGTTTTTCAATCTGCGCTGTGGAGGGCCGGCTGTGCTGTTGTTCAGTAGGAAATCTCATTCAGTTTCCGGCTGATGGCTAACAAGGTCAAATAACTCTCCAGATGAGATGGACTGTGTCAGAAGGCGCAAACACACACACACACACCACCTGCCATTCTGTCAGTCAGTCCATCTATCTGTCAGCCGCACACAGGAACACATCCTGAATTGAGCGGTAGTAATAGAGGACTGGAGGGGCGGGGGGAGGGGGAGGGGGAGGGGGAGTGTTTACTGCTGATAAGAATATCGTTACAAACTGTGGAAATCAGGGAATCACAGAAAAGCCAGTTAGCCAACTCATGTAGCAATCAATAGGAACCTGCAGTTTTTTCTCTCGTTTCTCTCTCCCTCCCTTTCGCACACTCTTTTCCTCCGGTTGCTATAGTGACGTGAAATGGCTGCATTCTGCAGCACTGGATCAGAGCGGGGGCCCGCTCTCGCAGCGTGTGAAATACATTGTTTCACATGATGGTTTCAAAACACACATACACACACACACACACACACACACACACACACACACACACACACACAAGCCTGCAATTACTGTGTGTTAGCATGTGCCACAGTGCTTAGAGTATAACAAGTTATCGTATGCATTAAGTATTGCCCTTCGTCTTCGACTATCATCTCAATCTATCGTACTTTTTATATATCGTATTCTACCGATTAGAACTAACTAGAATATATAATTTATCTATAACTTATATTTGTTGCAGAGGAGCACAAAGTCTGTATGTTTAGGTTTGGGATGTAGATCAGGTGGAATGAACATCTGGATTCTTCTCTTCCGTGCCCACAGCATGGTCGCCCAAAATAAGATGGAATATTTTCAATGACTTTTACCTCCCTTTCTTCTCTCCTTCTATATCCTCACTTGTTCTTACTTAACCGTCATCCTAAATCATGTACTTCTTCTTCCTCCCTGTTTTTACAACAAGAACTAATTAAAATATCCCTTCTCTCTTTTCCTTGTGTTTCTCTGTCTACCTCTTTCCCCCCTTTATCCCCACTCTCACCTCCACCTTCACCTCTGTGTCTGCAGTGTGACAATGCCAAGGGGCTGAGGGCCTTCTTTGATGCCATATGCTACGGCCCCAAACACCTGATGATCTTCGGTGGTGTCTGTCCATCTGTGACCTCTATCATCGCGGAGTCCTTGGAGGGCTGGAATCTGGTGCAGGTAGGGTTTGTACTTTATATGTCATAACTGTGTGTGGCATATAGTCTGTGTACAGAGCTTGTGAACACTGGATGTTGTAGTGTCAAGTCAGCTAGGGGGTATAATAGGATTAAATAGACATGCTGTACTTACTTAAACATGTTCTAAGTGTTCTTCTTGTTTCCGGGTTACTATCAGAAAACCTGAATTTGCTACTTAATAGAGTTTCCAAAAATTCTGGTCCTGGAATTGCAGTGTGCATATAGGTCCTGGGATTTCCCAACTCATGGCTTAATCCTTCATTAACCTTGCCAGGGTGAATGTCTAATTGGCATCGCTCTAATCCGTAGAATCCTCCCTCATTTTACAGAGACAGAGTCAAAATGGCTTAAACCCATTGTACAGTATAGCACTTGAAATCAGTTGTTAAAAATTTGAGCTTAACCTCCGGTAAGTATTTGGACTTGTATATGGAGGAAATCATATTATAAAATTATAAAACAGACTCAGGACTTCTCCTAGTGGCTTCTCCTATGACTTCTCATAGTGAAATCTAGCTGAAAATAAGTTTTGGGGGTTTTTGTCATTGGTATGAGCTAATAAAAGTGTAACTACTCAGTCCAGTCCATGTTAATTACCTACTAGACATTCATATAATAGATTTTACCATTCAATTATACTCTTGCTTGTTTAATGGCATTTGCTGCCATTAACTTAGCTTTATGATTGCTCACTGCTGGCATTAAACACCTCTCATTCTTGCATCTGGTAAACTTTTGACCCCGAGTTATTGCATACACTTTCTTTGACTGTGTACTGTACCACAGTGCCAAAAAAAAGAGAAATGCCTTCTTCCAAAGAATACATTCAATTTTGCTGCGAACCCTACAAAGGTTATCGGGCACAGATAAGGAAGGAGTGAAGCTTGTGCTTGGAAGAGATAGCATAATTCAAGAGGCTGCATTTTGAATTGAATGTCACATTACGTGGCATATTTCTTCCGCTTGCAATTACTGTGAATCTGCTGCTTTTCATGTTCCTTCTTGCTCAGGGTCACTCACAAGAGTGAAAAGATCGGCAGGATGAGGGAATGAAAGGATGAGTAATTTCTTGTTTCTGTGTTCACTTCCTTTTGGTGGTAATGATCTCAGTATAGAAAGAGGGGTTCAAGCCAAAGTTGAATTTAAGTGTTCTTAAGTATTTTTCTGTGTGGTTTGTGTGTCTGTGTACAAATGTGTGTTTGCTCTCTTCTCTATTTATTGGCTTGTTTGGCAGTGATTACCTGTGAGAAGTGCAGTAGCAATCTTCTGCTCTGGAGAACACTCTGCCTGGAACAATATGTTCCCCAGAGCACTTTACCAACCAGGCTCTTTTCGCTATTAATACACGGACCAACACCAACAAATTCATGCCAGTCTGATCCAAAATACACAGTGTGACACTTCCTGAATACCAGACAACAAGTGATTGAGGGGAAAAATTATAGGTGAATGGCTGAGAAAACACCTAGAATGTACCTGTGTTTAAAGGAGATGCCTTAAGAATACACACTTGTATTCAATACCAAGGGTAACTGTCATCGCTGTTGCCACAAGCAACTAAATTGCTTTTTTTAGGCCAGCAGGCATGTAGGTGCAAGGGCATCTAAAGATATTTTCCAATGAGTAAGCTGTCCAGCACAATGTTTAAATAGGTGTCTATTGAATAGCCAAGTGTTGTGGTATCATATTGGATGTAATTATTTGCCAGATAGTTAGCCGTTGCTCCAAGCTAGAATAACACTGTCTCAGAGATGGTTCAGAAACAGGGACTTACACTTGAAACCATGAATTAAAAGTCAAAAGTTAAATAAAACTCGTGTTTCTTTGCTTAGTAAAACATCCACACAACGTTCACAACACTTCCAAACGAGGCGGGAGGACACGCACCGCCCACTTAGGACACAGGAAGTGTATATCTATTTCATATCATTGGCGCAGCTTGTAATGCACTATCTTTAGTTATAGAGTATATTTGACTGTCTGAAGGAGGGGATGAAGAGAGGGATTAGATGGAATGGTGTGAGAATAGGAGAAGCCTTTCCTGAATCAAAGAGAAAGAGAGAGAGGAAAGGAGATACAATTGGAGGTTTCGGTGGGAATCTGTTTTTTAAACCAATAATTGTATCACACGGCATATTTATTACCCAGCCCTGGCACCCCATCTGCAAGACTTGAGTTGGTGTGGAAGGAAATAACGAATTTTCCATGGTGATTTTATGGGCCAGGCTCAACAAGCTCATCATTTGCACATCAAAACAGAGAGCTTGCAGATACTATCTACAGTAGAGATAGCTGAGAGAACAACCACTCCTGGAAAAAGCTTAATCATACACCCACAAAAATAGCTTTCAATCAGTTTTGATGCCTAATGAAGTCAGATTTAAAAGACTAAACAAAAATAAACTCCCACTACCTGTTCATTACACTCTATACACACACTCAAATCACATAGTCATACTTAAAGCAGAAAAGGTTTTAGAAGGGTAGTGTCAGTGCCAATCTTTTTGTACTTAAAGCCAATAGCCAATATTTTTTTATTCCTTGCAGGTGGAATATGTAAAATAAACATATCCTTAAACCTCCCTAATTAGGATTAGGGGATGATATAATGATGCAAATACTAGTAATACTAACTGTAAAGATAGAGGAAGGAGATAAAAAGTGCCTGAGAAAAGCAAAGCAAAATCATTAGGTTAGTTTTTGATAGCCTGCTTGCTTGTCTACTTCTACTGTAGAAGAAGGTACTGTATAACTCAACAACAAAGTGAAAATGCAGTCAATTACTTTCTGTATTACAGTTCTATTATCACAAGATGTTCCCTCAAATTCTTTAATGTGTTTCTGTGTCAGTGAAAGACATCCACCAACTCTGTTCAAAATGTCTGGCTGCAGAATTGAAAATTAACGCAAGTTAACCCATATAATATCATTATATCAGAGGCTCTGAGCCACTGAGAGCAGCACTCTTAGCACTCAGGGAGCCACTGACACACCCGCAGTGAATTTACAAACGCACCCCTATGACACGTGTGTCACTAAATTCCAACCGGTCCGTGTGTCCGATGTGCATGTAAATAGTTATAAAAGACTGTGGTTAATGTGGTGCAGTGCGAGACTTTTACATAAATGAACGTCCATTTCATTCCTTTTGATATTTCTATTCTATGCCTTAGTCATGTGCCACAATAATGTCATGTTTTTGAGTGGAAATATCCTTACTTGGGACTTTTCAAAGCGATTGACTGGCTTAAATGAAACCTCATAAAACAACATCAAACCCAAAGCCAATAGGGTATGTGAGATAATATTTTAATAACAGTGATCTGACGCACACAGAGATGGCATGACATAGTGATCACTTTTCCAGCAGCATATTGTTAATCTCTGTATGTACTGTAAATAAGGATCGATCTGTTCGTGAAACTTTCTGATTCTTACGCATGTCTTGTGATGCTGTTGAAGTGGCTCATTTGTCGACTTCATTCCAGCTCGGCTCAGCTCTGTTCTTACAGTCACATGTTGTAACGCAGTACTGTACATGTGCTAAAATGACTGCCCAAGTAAATTAAAATGGTGGTAGAACACTACCAGGGCCAATGGACAGATGGTGAGCAGCGGATTGAGGGAGTGATGGAGGAATAGACAGACAGTAGCAGACATAGACTGTAATAGCATAACATTGAAATTCAAAGAAACAGGGCAAGACGCAGCTGTGTTAGTGAGCTGCCATCAGCCACAAATGCCACTGATTGCTGTGTTTTTATTTCCGCAAAACAATGAATGTTGAAACCATCCTCTTGGCAGCCATCTTGGTCTGTGATTAATCTTGTGTTCTCCTCACCATGATATCATATAATTCCAGAAAGCATTTGGCAAGCTTTTTAAATACTTGCTGGCACAGGTATCTGTACCCAGTCAACATGCTGCACTCTTTTGACCCTTTTTTTTCCCAACTTACGACATCCTTTTCCTCTCCACAGCAGTGGTGTCTATTTTCTGTAAATGGCTCATTGAGTGCCAGGAAATAGCCCTAACCCACCCTCTCGTCAGTTGCTGGCCCCTTCTCGCTCACCAATTAGGCCTATCAGTTGTGGCACTGTTCATTTTCAGCCACGTTGAGTGTGTAATGAAAAATTATTCTTCCCGATCATTTTGCCCCTTGTAATTTGGAAGAGAAGAAGAAGATAGAAGAAGACAAAATTGATCGTTTGTAGAAGTGGACTTTATATTGAAGAAGGCATTTTTTTTTTTGAGTCATTCACTTTTGAGTTTGTATGGAAACATTTTTGAATATGACTTTTACAGATTTTATTGATGAACGATGTAGATGCATTGTCTTGTGTTTCATTGTTGTAGTTTTGATATTTCCAGGTGTACAGTGCTTCAATGTGAAGCTTGCAAAACTTTAGCACCAAACCCTCTGATTCATTTATCTTTTAGGGACACTGAATAATGAAGTTAATATATAGAAGAAGGAAAAAGTGGATGCGCCTTCTCAAGGTATTATGGTCAAGACCTGGACATAGAGCTAATATTTACTTGTATATGAAGCCCATTTTTCTTCTGCACTTGCTGTATTGATCGTCCATGCTTCATTAAACTAGACAATTTAGGGACAGCAAAGTTGCATCCCTGCCTCCTTCTAGTGCAGAATTCTCTGTTTTTGAAGCCTCCACCAACTCTTTAGGGTCTTCTTTTTCCTATTTTCTTTCTCTCACTCTCCCTGAGTGCTACACTGGATGCTTCAATAAAACATGTGATGCCTAGCTCTGCAGTATTCTGCCTCACTTACGTCAAATCCTCCTGTGTACCGTATCAATATTTCATGACTTCCAAAGTTTAGGCTAAAATCTCAGAGTGCAAGGGCAAGGATGGTGTGAGCATCACAATAGATATCAACATTTTGGGTAAAGTTAAAGGCTCACATCTTTGTGCCGTTTGTGCTGGTTTTGCTCTGTGGGCAACTAAAGGTTATATAAACCTCTAAAGGTTAAATGGCTCTACAAAACCATTCATATTAGGTTGTATATGTGTTATGTATATGTTTTTATATTATATATATGTTTGTATAAGTACAAAGTCCTCTGGATTAATTTCTGACCCCTTATTCTGTCACTTAATAAGTGTGCCTAAGGACAGGACCATAGGGGGAAAAACAGGATGCTTAAGAAAGGTAATTAGGCCTGATTTTCATACTTTCTCAAAGCTTCTTGGCAAGACCCATGGGTAACAGGAAACTTAAACCAGTCCAACTCTGGATTAATGTTAATTCACAAACTGGCTGGAGAAGCACTTGATGTCACTGTTACTTTTTAATGGGAAGAGACTTGATTCTGTCATGTTACTCATATTCGTGAAGGTACCATTTGGAAAGTGAGTGGGAGGACGATTCAACATCCTTTTTATGGGTTGTCAATTACATTCCAGATTTCTGGGAAAGACTTCTGATGAAGTAAAACAAGGCAAATAGTGACATTTAAAAAAAAAGCTAATTCTAATGCTGCCTTCAGACCAAATCAGGCGTTGCAGCGAATAGTGCAGGGCTGTGCGACGGTGTGGGAGTGTCACTACATGACTACAGTCTCTCTTCAGCAAGCCCCACTGCAGGCTGTGCTCTGCTCCTCTGCCAGAGAACCAGAGGGAGGGCGGGAGGGAAGCATGATCCATGCCCACACCCGAGTGGCCTCTGTTGGCTGTCCTCCAGAGTCCACACACCCCTGATTGTGGAGCTGTGGACTTTATTTTTGGTTTTCGATTACGTGACCCTGCTCTCTTACTTGTAACGTGACAGATATATTATAGACATATATATATATATATATATATATATATATATAACTTCCTACACAAACAGATATGAAATAATTAGATATAAAGTTTGGCATTTAGTTTTTATTAGATATAGATCTTTCTCTACATACAGGACCCAAAGCAGATCTTGTAGGCTGAGCACATTGGCTTATGTGATTGGCCACTGCAGCGTAATGTTGGGTTGCGTTTCTCCAAAAGTTGATTATTTTTCAAGTTCTTGTTGCAGGGCCGCTGCATTTTCTTACATATATTTAAATTAATGGGAGGACACTCGCAGCAATGCCTGACTGGTCTGAATGCAGCCTAAGACAAGCCTGCTGCATCGATGTAAAAATAGGAAGACTTCCTCTTAATTTCAATGTTTTCTCATTATGTCTATCACAATTCCTCTCTCTAATCGCTGAAGGCAAAAAAAGAGGCAGAAAAAGACAGAAAATATTAATTATATGCCATACTGTGCATTAATCAGACTTTTTGGGTGATGAATGCTGCCTGCTCTTGTAGAATGC
Organism: Lateolabrax maculatus; assembly: GCA_031216445.1. Lineage (NCBI taxonomy): Eukaryota > Metazoa > Chordata > Actinopteri > Acropomatiformes > Lateolabracidae > Lateolabrax > Lateolabrax maculatus. The sequence goes on from CM062218.1 coordinate 13,350,739, forward strand.
ACCAGTATATACTGTAAAGCTGAGTTCACGCATGCTGTTGTACCTATTCGCAGAGCCGAATGCACGCCATTTGACAGGAAACACAGTAATTAGCTAATTAGCAACATTTGTTGAATACAAGCCGTTAACGGGATGCAACTGTTGGTGTCACATATTGAATAAACATGGTAGTTTATAGGCCCTCAATAAGAACAAGAGCTTTGACAGAACATCTTTCTGTTTCTGTTCTTCCCAAGGAAGTGGAAACAAAAAATAGAAACAGTTTCTCATTCTTTCTTTTTTACCACTGACACATCTCTTTGACACCAAGGTCTATGAGACACATTCAAAAGGAATACAAGATGAATACATGCTGAATTCCACCCTTGCATTTGAGTACTATCATTCCCCCTGTATTTTTCTGAAGGAGGGTGGGTAAAAAGAAAATCAGTGTGTCATACTCATGGCACTAATGAAGGCACGGGACCTGCCAGCCACCAGCAACAATAAACAAACTAGAGATATTATAGTTTTTGTTTTTGATGTTTCGCACATGGACTTTATCGTACTCATCCATCTTGTGTATACTGTAAGTTTTTTATGCCCCCAAATCCTGGTTCTTTTCATGTTTCTGTATTTTTCTCTTTGGGAGTTTCCAGGCTTTGATATTCCTTATTTAGGTAATAGAGTCCATAGCGCTTTGAAAAGCTACCTTGGTGTATACAACTTTTAGTTTCTAGATAGAAATAAAGCTTTAAATAAGAAGATCCTATGATAGTGATGAATTATGAAGTTGTGATTAAGTTCTATCTAAAATGTATTTACTGTAATGAATGGAGCTCAGACTCATGTAAAGGTTGATTTGGCTATATTTTCGGGGCCAAAATACTTCCTCTTAATTAAGCTAATTTGCAATTTGACTTTGGCTACTAGTCAGCTATTTTGGTAGCGAAGAAGAGTCAGAAAGAAAAAGAAATCAGAAGATAAAAAGTTATAAGGGAGCAGGAAAGAAATAAGTTGGAGGCACACTGTGGAGAGAAAAGGGAACCAAGGAGGAAATGACTAGGTATAACAGACAAATATAATTTAAGGAATAGCAGGAGGCTGCACTGAATGATTGAGAAAGTCAGACCAAAGTTACCCTGCGCATATCAACTCCAGGATGTAGGGGATACAATTAATTTCACATGCAGTGCAAATGAAGGAGTTCCACGCGGAACAGAGTTACATCTCACCAAATAACTTTGTATATGTGAGAAGAAAAGGTATGCTTGAGTGCAAAGAAGAGAAAAACTAAAGTGACTAAAGTTCAAACCTGAGTGAGTCAATTTCTTCGTCTGTAATCTCTGAATAAACTTCAACTAATCTACATCACAGCACGATGTTGCCAGAGAGCTTTTACAAAACCCCAAAAGACTGCTTCTATGATTTTTTCCAATATAGGGACATTTTAGAATTACAGGGCTGGGTACCTCATCGACCCACTAATTTGTATCGGAAACGGGCTTCTCTGAGGCCGGCATTAAGAGGATCCTTTGAAACGATATAAAAAACAAGGGCAGACTCACCAAGCAATTGGACATCAAATAGGACCCGGCTCCATTACAAGCCATTAAAACCATAACGGCTGCTTGGAAAGAGTGAAGCTTAGAGGATCGATAAGGGGCAGTTTAACTGTCTGACACAGCTCACTAATATCTGAAACATCAACTCCCATTCAGAGAGAGACAGAGGAAGAGGGAAAATGGAAAAGAGAGAGAGAGAGAAAAAAAGATGAGGACAAAGTTAGTGGGTGAGAGAGAGGAAATGGAAAGAAAGAAATACTCTTGAAATCATTACAGAGTGCTTTCCATAGCTCCTCCTTGTCTTCCTTCTTCCCTCCTGGCTGTTCAGTATACATGAACAATAATGATATAACCTGATTTCCATATTTGATTGGCCTATAGGATAATTCAAACCTTATACACACACTGACAGGCTACACAGAAAGATAAGCATCATACTCTCAAAGCGCTAGAGAAATGCTGGTTAAAAGAAAGGTTTCTGTACTTTACAGTAATTCCAAATTCTTACTATTAAATGTATTTACAGCAACATGCAGCACAGAACAGTAAAATACTATTCAGCTGTGCTTCTGATGGCTGTATTTACCTTAATTATACTAACACTTGCCTGAACTGTTTCGTATATCAAATTGCATCCGTCTTAAAACTGATCAAAGTGTTTTGTGTGACAAACACCAGATCCAGGCAGAAAGGCTTGAACACTCCCTCCACCTCCTTACTTGATTAAATTCCTTTTCCTCTTTGTCACTCTTTTCTATCTCTCTCTCCTCCCACATGATCCTCTTTCGCTTTATCAGGGCATCAGAATGCGGAAGCGTTAAGCCTCCTTGAGGTTGATACTGAGCTCAATGCTATTTTCATTCCCTCTTGGTGCAGTCATTCAATACCGCTCTTTTAGTCTGCTGCTGCAAATGGAATCCAGTATGATAAGTGGTGATAAATGATAATGTCTCTCTAGCTTCAGGCAACATCAACTTAGTCTCTTAAAACATAATCACAATAGAAATGACATAAATAGTGAAAGAAAATTAAATCTCTGTCTTGTTTGAGTCTGTACTTGTGTATGTATGTTTGTTTTCATCATTCATAATTTCATAATGACATGGCAGTAACCACGACTGACAAAGAAGTGGTCCATTTTGATTTTGTTGATTAGGCGGGATTTCCTCTCAAAGTTGCTCAATTCAATTCCAGATTCTGACATAAAAGTTATTGTGACTTTGATTTAGTGCTGATTAACAGGTCCTTGATGTCTACATTATTGGGGAAACAAAATATATATTATTTATTTAAAAGTTCTTATGTTTTTCTATCGTTTCTTGCCAAGCTTGCAACATCACTATAGGGGTGGTTGGTTGGTTGGTCAGTTCACCACTTTGGTCCAGACTGAAATCTCTCAACAACTATTGGATGGACTGCCGTTAAATTTCATGCAGACATTCACGTTCCCAACAGGCTAAAGCCTACTGACTATGGTGATCCCTTGAATTTTACTCTAGCGTCACTATGAGGTTGATTTTTTGTTTTTTGTTTAGTTTCTTGACAACTATTAGATGGATTGGCTTCTACTATACTGAAGGCATGTTGTTTCCAGTTTTGACTGATTTTCAATGAAAAATACAGTCCCTCATACTGTAATATGTAAAAGAATTATCAATAAAAGGCTTAATTTACAAAAGGCAATTGGGTGATACTACGCCCAATTTAGCATTTAAAGCAGTATATGTATAAACATGAAATAAATGGTTTATAACCCACTATTCTGTAGACTGATATTGTGTTGACACCCATAAGTGGAGGCAGATGTGTAAACAGAACAGTAATTATATAAACTATCTATCTATAGGAGAAGTTACAATTGCTACATACTGTACATAAATTAATGTATTAAATGTTTGTATGCTGCCTATAAATGCTACAAAAGGTGACTTAAAATGTTCACGTACATTGCAATTTTTTTTAAGGAATTTTCTCCAGTTTAAAAAAAATAAAGGAATGGACCTGGCCTTGTAATTAAAATACACACCAACCTGTATAACCGTAATGCCATTGTTTTAATTCTAGAGCATGTAATTGGGGTCAGTAACATTAACAGTAACACATTAACAATTTTTCAATATAGAAAGCTGTATTTGTTTTCTCAGAAGTTATAATTTTAGAGAAATATGTGTTCACTCCATTCTACGTTGCTTTTCTTTTCCTAATTTCTTGCCAGTGGATAAATTTGACAAGATTTCCAAGATTAATTTTTTCTTTTTAGAGACAGTGAACAGTAGGCAAACAGCTTCTCTCCTCTCGAATCACAAATCCCACTGCCAGTTGGTGTCCTCTTTGAACAGTTGTGCCACTCAGGCTCAGACTCAGGCAGACAAACAATTGTCCAGGTGGATAAATGAACATGTCCATTCATGCACAGATGCAGAAGCAGATATGTACTTGCACTTCCTAACATGTTTTTCTCACTCATGTCAAATCTGTCTCTCTCCCCCCTTTTCTTTCTGACCCTCTTCCCTGTTTCTACCCCTCAATCTCTCCTGTAACAAAAAGGGTTTTCTTTTTCAAAGGACCTCAGAAACCCTTGGGCACACAAAGTAGAAATTGCTATAATTGGTGAAGACGTGGTAAAGCGTTCGGCACGAGGCAGTCCCATATTCTAATTATGCTTGCAGAGATAGGCGGCAGAAAGACATGCCTAGGAAACGACTTTCTTGAGTAGTCATAACATGCTTTCTGCTGCATTATTATATGTTTATAGTGTGACATTTGTCAGAGGATATATCTTTGTTTTGTAGCTGCAGCATCACATTTACATGTAAATTGGTATCATGATGTGCATATTCAAAATGACTGCGCAATTTCTCCATGTAATATGAAAATTGACTTTTCAAATAGCGGCCTTAGGTTTTTCATGGTTTTTAACTGGCACCATTAAGTCATTATACAGCAGGCCATGTCTTTAGGACGCTGTCCCTCAAATCAGGTAATATAGTGACAGTATGTGTACAGTATATGTTAAACCCATCACTGAAAAGATAACACATTTATCAGAGTGTGGCTTATTTTCCTCACAGAGAATATTTAGAGAAACGCAGCTGCTCGAAACACACCCTTATCTCGTGTGATATTAAACAGAACATCCAAAGGACTACTACAAACAGGTTGCTTGACAGTATGGTCCCTGATTAGTAAATCTGCTGCACTAGTGTGTGTTTAAGTCACAACACAGTCCACATACAGGAATGTCCACTAAAATAGGCACTAAATATTGATGCTGTGGAACTACACAACATAATAGAGTGATATGTCCAAACAATCCTGCCCAATGCTGTATAACAAACGCACGTTGGAAAGACACAGCAATACTAGAAATTAATATTACAATTGTTGACTTTTACGTACTATTTGAGCTTGTTTTTTTCTGAAGAGCTTTACGGACACAGCAAGGGTTTCAGACTGACAGACATGCACAAAAACTATATGACTCACAGTGCTTTGGGTTACGTGAAGTGTTTTTTTTTTTTCATATGAATGCAGGCAGCACGGCACAGCTCTGTTTAAAATTTAAATTCAAACCTTTTAGTGGTTTGCAAGCAGGAGGGCCTGAGAGACAAAGCAGGGAGAGCAGCACAGCTAGCTCATTAGTACAAAGTGGAATTTGTCTGCCCTTGAACTTTTCTGTCTGTCACATACACACACACACACACATCCTATACAGTATATGTATATAAACACACTCATGCAGGTGCACATGATTGCCTGCAGATAGGCTTGTGAACACAACAAAGACACATATGTCGGTTCATTCACACCGTTCCACACAAAAGATAGAAAGAAGCATCTCATGTGCGCTCGAACTCGAGCGCGCACACACAAACACACACACACAGAGTTATACATTTATAGACTTATCTGACAACCACTGAGCTCAACAGGTTGGCAGAAGAAAAAAAGGGAAAGTGGGGCAGAATGTTCGTCAGCACTGAGCACAGAATGTGCATCTGGTCTGATTTCCTTGTACAACAACACACATACTGTACCCACACACATACGCACGCACACACTGACTAGATAGATGCATTCTCAACTTGTACCAACCTTTAGATTTATAAATACTCTGGTGGTATTAAAAGCAAGCTTGTGTTGTGTTGTTGACTTGTGGAGTGCTGGGTATTTCTACATCCAAATGCCTCTGAACTGTTTCTCGTCATACTGCCTTCTTTTAGCTGCTTCCTTTCAGCTACTGCACGTCTAGTCCATTTTAATAATATGATTTAGAACTCACATCAGCACAGCTTTTACTGGATACAACTTAGATTCCCTTCTGTGTACACTTAGAGCAAGGATACATTTTTATGTACAGGAACCTTCCTACACCTGACTGGTCCAGCATATGTTTTTGAATTAATCTGAATAAATAGCTCATGCAGTTGCAGAATTATCCTTTATTTATTAATGTACAGTGTCTACTTTTAGTGGTTGTTACCGATGTTCAGGAATATGTACAGGTCACAGTCCACTGATTAAAATTTAACTGGTTAAAACTTCGTGCCCCCACACCTGTGCATTATCCTACTTTTTTAAAAAGATTTACATTGTACTCTTTGGTGTTTTGTATGCTGCATATTGATTCCTTCTTTTTTCCAACTAAAGTTTTGTATCCAGTGAATTCAATCCAATTTTTAATACCATCTCCTGCAGTTGAAAGGCTGATACTTAATTTCAGTTCAAAGGTGTCCCGTGGTTCTTGTCTGAACACCAGCACTTTTGCATAAACTGATGACAGCACTTTCAAGTCTTAGTTGTATGAAATCAGGCATGAAATACAGGTACCTTCATTCCATCACAGTAAAAATCCAGGAATTATTCATCTTTCTAAATTCTGATACCTTATCAAATTCCCTTCACACACCCCAGCACTTGGCCTTTCAAACCACAGTCTGTCTTGGTTACAGTACAGTATGATATACACAGTGTAATATATACAGCATGCCTAGGGTTAGATCTTGTGCACATATTCACAGGAAAGCAATACAGTGCTCCAAATTTTCAGTGATCCTAAATGGATTTCTTAAATTAAATAAAGCAGACACTGTGGTGTTAATTCTCAAGGATCACTGTGCATGGTTGTGAGGGAGAAGGAAAATCATGAGATGTGGAATTTCATTGGCCACGTTACCTGATATTTACCACTCAATAGGTTAAGGCCTAGGGGGTCACGGCTTCCTGTGGTGAAACGCCGTGCATTTTTAAAGAGACAGCACAGACTCACCAGCAGGACGCCAGCTGCCTCCCTCAGTGTTAGGAAACACACATATGCACACCACCATTGACCTTAAGCTCCAATAAACACCATTAAATATGAATAAGGACATAATTGAAAGTAACCGGCGGCACTTTCTTCTTTTTTTCATGCACATACACACACACACACACACACACACACACTCTTACACTTTAGAAAAGCCAGAGGCAACCACACATTATCTGGCTTACTACTTGACCAATAATAATCTTGACATTTTCTGTGGTGTCATTAGGACACTGCAGAAACCACACACAGAGTCAAGCCTTCAATGGTGCATGAAAATGTAAGAACACCCAATTCAAACTTTACATGGTTTATCGACAGCCCAAACAGTGCTGATTTATAGTACACCCTGCTTCCTCTCATCCATTCCAGAGTGATTTTTATAGGATGAGGAAGTGTGTGAGACTTACCACAGACAACTTGAGAGAGAGAATTCATAGAAGCTATCAAAAGACAACAATGGGTCGCTGGTGAGTGAAATATTTATTTTGTCCATCGATTGGTTTCCTGAACAACTCCCCCTTCCCCCCCATCATCCATACCGACCCCCTCCTCCTTGAACTCTCCAACCTGCTCTCATTGATCTGTCAGTCTGAGGGAGATGGAGCGAGCATGGGGCCTGGATAGATATTTTACTTGGACCGAGTGTTTATCCTGCGGAGGTAAACTTTGATTTCAGGCTCTGTTGTGGCATTACTTCCTTTTCCCCCACCGGCAGCAAACAGTGGGAATAATCAGCCTAATTGATATAATTGTAGGGTAAGCCGTGAGCCCTTAAACACACGCCTCTGCTTTTCTAAACGGATATTTGTAGATTATGGGGTTAAATTTCTCCGCATCAGCGTATGGCTAGGTCTCCTTTGTCTATGAATGGGGGCTATAATCTGTAGAATATGTCCATCAGGATGATCCAATCCGTTGACCAGTCTTTTGGTTTAGTTTACTGATGTATCTTATAATAATAATAATCTAGTAGTATTCTTCCCTGAATCCCAGTATTAATCATTAGTCATTATATAAAGCCACCAAATAAGCAAAACAAGTTATTCCCACAGACATTAGTTAAAAGTTGAAGTTATTTTACAATGTTAGGCACCTATATAAGAAAGTCCCAGTTTAATCACTCCCATCTCCTAGAAATTATGTTTACATACAGTCTATCTTTGCCAAGTACACTTTGAAGGGAGACTTAAATGTTTTTTAAGAAACTGATTTGCTGTTATTCATTTTCTGTATGTAAATGTAATTTGTAGGAGAGTAGCTTTATTTGAAAAATTTATGATTTAGTATGATGTAATGTATTAGAATTAATTTTAAATAAGAGGCATTCCACTATTTCACCTTATAGAAATGTAGATGTTGTTAAAACCTGAAGAAGAACAGCCTTAAAAAATGCAATATATAACACTCATCTCAACCTCTCCAATATTCCACCACCTACAGTATTTAAGTGTAACACTGCCCTGCAGAAACCAAAGGTTTGAGTGGTATTCAGTCTTTGGTGTCATCATGCTCAGGGGTCTTTCATGTTACTTGTCTGACTGCCAGCCCACCTCATACCCATGTCTCCCTCGCAACCCAGGAGATGGAATTTTAAAAATTTACTGTCCTCTTTGAGCTAGCCTTTTGGCCCCTGCAGGTCTCTGGAAATTGAAAAGCCAGAGAGAGTACGGTAAGATGGAGGGAGGGAGGTCATGAAAGAGAGGGAGAGAGGTTTCTGTATAGCTGGACAGACTTTGCATTATCCCTATGGCAAGTTTTCTGCCACTTCTTGTTTCTCTCCCTTTTCTCTTTCCCGGTCGGTGGAGTGGCCCTCCACAGCAAAGGCCAGATGCTACCAGATACCATCATTGAAAAATTCAACATGTGTTGAGGGCAGTTCATTGGAATGAATCCTCAGGCCAGTTCCTGTTTTCTCAGACCTCTGTACGGCACATTTCACAGCCAAAGCTGTTTCATGGCCAACATTCGAAGGGTAATTGAAAATCCATGGCTGATTGACTCAGACCCCTGGTAATTAATTTTCCTTCAGTTGCAGGGATCCAAGACCAACACCCACATCTGTGCTGTGTGGTGTTCGTGTGCTGTGCTGTGGTAGTATTGACACAGTTCACATCAGCTTCCCACTTGGAGGGCTGATATCTACCTATTGATTCTTACAGAGAGCAGTTACACATACGTACATATATATATACACTTATACTTAACCACTTTGGCAGCCTGGCTCTAGAGATGGCAATGTTGGTTTGTCGGTTGGTCGGTCTGTTGGTTGGTTGGTGGCTCCACCACTTTGGTCCAAACTGAAATATCTCTACAACAATTGGATAAATTGTCATGAAATTTGATACAGACATTCATGGTTCCCAGAAAATGTCAATGTCTAGAGCCACCATGAGGTTGACATTTGTTGTTCTGAGTGAAATGTCCTAATAACTACTGGATTAATTATCATGAAATTGTACAGACATTGTGCGCAGACGATGTCCCCCTGAGGATGAATTGTAATAACCCTTAACTCTTCATCTTGCGCCATAAGATACAAAAAACTAATTTGTCCAATTATATGGCATCAGTTACACTTGTTTTTAGTGCTAATAAGCAAATGTTAACATGCTAAAACACTAAACTAAGATGATGAACATGGTGAACATTGAACATGATGAGCATGATTCTTGCTGAACATCATCATGTAGCATTGTCACTGCAAACAAAATGTGACTAAGTACAGCCTCACAGAGCTGCTAAATTGACTGTAGACTCTCAGTCAATTCAAATAAAAGCTCATGTATTTGTACTCTGGATATTAACTTTCCTACAGTTTTCTTCTTCTTTCCTCCTCTTTCCTTATCTCTTCTGCTCTGTGGGTAAGAATGATTGCTAAGGAATGCAAAAAAAGACAGTTTAACTTGTGTATATCCTGTGGGTAGTATAATTTAGACACGAAATACGGGTTTAAACCCTGGCTCTCTTCCAGTCCTGTTATTTAGTCCTCCTAACTTGGTAACTTTTAAGTGCCCAATACCACAGTAATTGATATCTAGCTGCTCAAGGTGCCTTCTGCGATGCTGCCTCTGCTTATGGCAACTGAACTTTTGAGCAAGGGGGGATACCTTTTACAGGGTTGGCACAGATCCACCTGTTTAGAGGCAAGCAACAAGCACGGCTGAAGGACATTTAGGTGAATACATTGGTGTATTTAAGTATGATTCTAGTAGGCCATAGTTTCTCCGATGATTACTAAATCATAGATAAGATAAGTTATAGGTTCCAAGTTATTTGTATGGCTTAGGCCCCATGCGGCAGAATATTGCTATTTTATAAGTGAAAGAAGGCCCCCTGATGTTATATGATCTAATATGACATTGATATAGACAGCATGTAGGCCACCGAATCCACCTCTTTACTCTCCACAAAACAACATCAAAAGGAAATGACATCTACACAGGAAACCAAAGTGGAGTTACAGCAATGACATATAAGAGTTCAAGCAAAGAAGAAGAGAGAGAAATAGAGAGAGATCTAATGGCATGTCTCACATTGAAGGACCTTGGAGCCTGTGTCTTGGAGATGAGTCGCTGATATATACCCAGCATGCTGAGTGTCGGAACGGGCCGCATTGACATCCAAGTCACGTTTGCTGCGGAGCGTTGTATGGCACTATAATCATGGTCAGACTATAGAAGAAAGGGAGAGAGGGAGGCAGAAAGAGAGAAAAAAGAAGCGCGTGTGTGGCAGGAAGCTCTACTGTAGGCCTTCCTCCAGACAACAATTCTGTGAGCATAAAAAGGCATTTTTTACTGATTAGCTCCATGTTGTGATTGACATTTGATTGTGTCTATTGATAACATGTAGATACGATTATTGTGTCGTGGTGTGGGTGTATTTTCATTGATTATCTGCACCTTTAGACATTTAACCACAATTGTTACTATCTGTTCATCTGTCAGTGAGAGTGTCAGGGAAGGCCAGGAACCATTTCTTAGCAAAAAAGAAATGAGCATTTCCTTCAATGATCATCCTTAATGCAGGTCTTGACATTCATTTGGGGGCATAAAGAGGAATTTACAGGTACTGCAATTCTTCTCTATAAAGGTTTTGCATATTCCCGGCTATCATCCAGGCAACAGCCACATTTATTATGGGTCAGAAAACAGAAATGATGCTGACAACCTCAGACACATGACTCTTGGATCTTTTAAATTCTTAACAGCAACAGTAGTCAGACCTAAATCACTTTAACTAAATCACTTTTGCAAACACTGCTGCAAAGAACATTTTTGATACGTTTCATTTCTTTAACCGTATTTTCCACGTCTTATGAGCTCAGATCTGTGATTTTTAGTTAGTTTTAATTTGTCACATCTGTTCATACTTGTTGATGCAGTTTGCCTGGATCTGTTGATTTTGTTTTTGGCAAATGTGGTCAGGATTATCAAGGCTATTTCACTGTATTGCCAATGAATCTGCAATGTAAACACAGATGAATTGGATTTTTTGGAGTTTTGTTGTTTGCCGCATATTGATTTAAAAAGTCACATATCAAAGAGGTAAGACCTCTTTCATAGCTGACAAAAATTGCTAATTGGCAAACGAGCCTAAAATATTACCTGCCTTTGTAGCGGTCCCAGTAGTGATAATCAAGTCACATTGTTATTAGGGATGTCGCGATTTGATTCAATTTGCGATGTAAACTTCTTTCACATATTTTTCCTGATTCATAAGGAACACATCATTGGATTTGTGCCCTGACAAATGTAATTAAAATTGATAGTAAATGTATGAAGCTGTTCTTTTTAATGGTACCAGAACTTCTACCAGCCGCTGTTTCATAGGTTGAAAACACCTTTAAGGAGTGACTGTTGGTTTTGGATAGTGTTTCTGTGTGGGCCCTGTGTAGCAGAATCTTATTGATGTCAGCCTCACCTTAGGGTTCCTTCTGGGTTAATGCAGATGAGTGGAAAACCTGGGCACTGTTTTTTTTAATTTGTGTGTAGCAGAGGGGAGGTGCTAACCCCCCTCCAGCCACGCTCCAGGGACGTGAATGCTGCTTCCATTCCCCTCAAAGCTCCATCAGTCTCACAAATCCACACAGAATGGAAGTTGGCCCGGTCTGGAGGCGGATGAATAAAATAAAGTTGTATGGAGAGATGAAATGAAGCTGTGTGAGAGAGAGAAAGAGAGAGGAAATGGAAAATATATATCGCCAGAGACACAAGAAAAGAAGGTGAAGGTGATTGGGAGGCAGATCAGTATTTAAAGAAAAAACTAAAGATGAGTAGTTTATGTGTGCTGATGTATGAGTGTGTCAGATTATTTAAAGAACCCCTTGACACAAATTGGATATGATCCAAGAAATATTTGGGAAAAAGAAGAAATTTAACTTTGTGTTGTTGCCTCTTGAGACAACTTCAAAAAGTGGCCAAGAGGAGGAATCATATACTCAAAACACCACTACTGTGGAAATAGCCTAATATTCTCCCTAAGGACCATCGCTGTTCTGTTGACAGAATAAGGAAACACTCACACATACACCTAATATCAGAAACAGCTATCAGTAACCTTGTGAAACACTCCAGTTCTGCCAATTCGTTTCCCAGTTATAACCACTCAATAAGCTATTCCAGCTAGACGCAGTCCACTCCACAACCACAAAAAGCCCCCAATTGGAAAACCCAACCATTTGACCCCGTAGTCATAAATCCACCAGGACATAGCATTTCCCCTATCAGCATGGGCTCAAACTGTTTCAAAGGCTGGATTTTGAAATGGGGAGAAAAGGCCTTTTTTCTCCTTCCAAACAGCCTTTTGCTCAGTGAGAATGCTTGCGAAGAGCGAGAGTGTCAAAAAACAAAGCAATTTGCATGGCAAAGAGGTGTTCTGACAAGCGGGGAGGCGGCGGAGTTGTTGCCCAGAGGTCTGGACGGCTGTTGAGCAGTGGAGAGGAATCTGCTATTCTCATTCTCTCTGGAGCAACCGGCAAGTGTAGCCTCCCCTGAGGGTGAGGAACATTGCACAGCACAGTAATGCATTTTGTGAATATCAAATGAAGGAACTAATACAGTCAGAAAGCAGGAAGAAAAGGCTGAAATCAGGAAAGAAACTGAGGCCGCGGAAAGTAAATATGGCAATGCAAAGTTTCATTCAGGCTCACTCAGATATTTTCATATCTCCTCTCAGGAGAGTCTGAATGCAACTTTGCATTGCCATATTTAAATGTTTGCATGTTGCCTGTGTTCATAGGTATTTCCATGTGTCAGCAAAGCCTTTGATATGCTGTATATCTTCAGTTCAAGTCAGAAACAATGTCAGCATAGACCAAAACTTAAAGTTAATTTGTCTCTGTTCCTTTCCAACGTCGCAGCTGCACAAAAAAATAATCTGATGCTACTTCTAAAAAACATGGAGAATCCAAGGTGTCGAGAAGGATCTCTGAGGCTGGATGTTTCAACAAAAGATAGTATGTTATGTGAATGGGTGCGTAGGTGGCACTTAGGGAGATCAGATGTTCACCAGAAGCCAAGAGTGATCTAGGATAGAGCAGTTCTGACCCATGAAAGAGCAGGGGGCGGGTGCTCTAATGTTTGCAAACCAACGCACTCTCTTTCTTGTGATCTCCAGAGGATTGTGCGTGACGATTGAAACAAAAGAAGATTATTAGTGTATTACTGTTTAGAAGATACAGAACATTTTTATGGACCGCAGAGAAGGAGTTATTTAGATGCAAAACATTTTCAGCTAAAATACCATTTCTGCTATTCAAGGGCAGTTGTCCTATCTTTGATTCAGGGACAATGCACAGTGGAGGCACCCTTCACAGACTTAGTAGTCAGCTTCAGCTACTGGAAAACCTTTTGTAATTGTTTCGTAAATGCCCCTAGGCTGATGCCATCAGCAGTTTGGCAGAGTTTCCCCACTTGTTGGGAGCAATTAACCACTGGCCCAAGATATTTTTTAGACCACAATTTGAAAAAAAAACAAACAAACAAACTAAAAAAACAGGCTTTCACAGCCACAGAGTATATCTATCAATGTGAGAAGATTGGACATGGGGATGTGGAGGAGGTGGAGAGGAATGCACAAGGTGCTTGCTGTGAGTTTCTGTGACAGGCCAGGATTTAACACAAAGTCAATACTACTGCAAAGTGCAATCACAGTGGTTTGGCTTAAGCAGGTGACTGCAATGAATGGTACACCAGGGCCGGTCTCCCTGGCCCCAGAAGAGATGTTTTATGTGGGGAGAATTCTTCAGACTATCTGCTCTCTGTCTCTGTCTAAGGCTGTCCATGTACACCTCTCCATTCTTTCCCTATTTCTTAATTTTGTCAACCACACTACAGCTACTCTTCTATGTATCTACTAGCTATAATGGCTGTATATTGCATGCACATACTGTTATGTGTACATGCATGTAGTGTGTATAGTATGGGTTGCCAGTATGGACAAATTTACTATTGCAGTGATTGCAGTAACCTTATGTTGATATTTATGTGCGACAATGTTGTTGTGCATATGTTGTGTGTATACAAAGTCCCTATTTTTTTATAATCCATGACATCATCTCTAACCCATGAAATGTGTGTCATATTGTGATTATACTGATTAAATGATTGTTGACTGCACATGCACATATTCAGTGTCCAAGTCCCATTCAAGTCCCATTTTTTCAATCTTCTTACCTTTAAACCAGAGAAGAGAAGAGAGGAGAAAAGAGGAGCTGGGAATGTTGATGATGAAGAAAGGAAAAATGGTCACCCAAAGTGGATTAGTTGAAATAGATGCCAATTTACAGTCCCACCTATCCGTTGCCAATGTGACTGCAAAGATCAAGTCAGTTTGAGAGAGAGAGAGATTGTGTTTCATGCTGTAGGTACGCAGGGGGCTAGAGAGCAAGGCCCCAATACAGGATGTCAATAAAGATCAGTTACTCTTTACAGAAAATGGGATATCCTACAAAGAACCCTTCAAATCTCTGTGTGTTTGTGTGTGTGTGTGTGTGTGTGTGTGTGTGTGTGTGTGTGTGTGTGTGTGTGTCTGTGTGTTTTGTCTAGACAAGGTAGCTGCTGTGCTGCTGTTTGTGTACATGTGCAGAGTGTGCTTCCTTCCCAAAAAAATAAAGCCCTCTACAGTTCCACTTGACACAGCAAAGCATGTTATGTAATTGCTCGGTGTAATGAACATAAAGCAATACCAGTTATGAAATCCAGGCAAATGTTGTATTGCTGTTGCACATAAAGGTTTATGGACATTATTTACTCTAAAGTCTTTGTCTCCATTTGTCTGTGTGTCTCTTTCTCACTTTTTTCCATCCTCTTATTTTTATTTAACTACCTTCCAAGTTATTTCTATAGTGCTATATGCTGTAATGTTTAAGAGACATGATAATAGAGTTATTGTGTAGGCCATGAGAGGCAGGACTCCCTGCTTTGAGTACACATAGCATGTGGATAATATCTATGTTTCATAGTGGCAGTAGTGCCATGTATGTGCATGCAATGTGCAGCTTTCTTGTTAAAGTGAAAATGACCACTAAAGGTGTTGAAACCCTAAAAACCAGGCAAGTATCCAGCCTCTGCCTCATTTTCATCTCAGGGGGGAGTGATGTCCCCGGCTGAGTGAAGCCGTAGGTCACAGCTCCCCTCTGGTTCTGGAGGAATAATCTGTTAGCAATAATCCAGCAAGCCCACGGCAGGTCACATGTTAGGAAATGAGCGCCGAGTGAAGAGCCATATTTGATTATTCAATTCTGTTCCCCTGCGGTTTATTTAACTACAGTGTTTATATGAGCACTCGTGTCCAGCCTCACACATTGTGCTGCTGATGGAAGTAAGGCTGGGATGTAAGCAAATTAGACAGCATGTTCAGTCTGTCTGGTCGCAGTTTGATTTTTAAAGAGGCTATTTTCACTAATATGAGAGATGCAACTGTATTATGTGTGTGTGTGTGTGTGTGTAATGTAGTGGGGATGCATGCTTTTCTCATGTTTCAACACTGAGTCATTGCAGAGCCAGTGAGTGGTCGCAAGAATAGCTTTCAGGTGTAAAGAAGAGTTCCCATTTGCTGTCATATGCACCTTGTTTTTGTACTTCAAACTGAGATATTTTTCCACCACTTGCTGTGTACTCTGCTGTTTCTGATGCCTTTTCCATATTTCCCTCTAAACTCTTCAGATCTCTTCAAAAACTCTTTTCTCTGCGTAACCAAGCTATTACGTGATTACACTGATTACATACTGCACACGGGCTGTGTGTGTGTAAATGAGTATGGAGCGTATATGGAATGTGAAACGTACTGTATCCGACTGAAACTGCACGTGCATTTCAACATGTGTCTTTTATCCAACATTCGACATAGGTGTACAGCTTATTGATGTACGAACAAGTCTGTTGTCATTTCAATGCATAATGCATTCCCTGCAGCACTCACTGTGATCTCATATCAAGGGAGCGCCAACATCTCTCCAGCCCCAAACCAAAAAAAGAGGAGGCGTCGACTCTCCCACTATTTCCCGATGAATGGAATTTGATGGAGGAAGTACGTTTTGTGTATATGTGTTAAAAGTCTGTAGACACTAGTGATGAAGTCAACAGTTTTAAATCTGCTCCCATATTGTTGAAGTTTAAATGTTCACTCCCCCATATTTCATTCATGTTTCACACATTCTGCTCTTATACAACAAAAGATCTATATAAAGTGTCCCATTCACCACCTTCATGGATTAATGATAGTAAAGTTATAAATTATGTGATGTAACCTTTTGACAGCGTTTTCATGGACTGTAGGATGGAACAGCTGCTAGTTTTCTACATTCATGTCAGTGCAAAAAAATAAGGAAATTAAATGTGTAACATAGCATAGCCGAATTATAGTTATATAACTGGTCTTTTTTCTATGGTAGTATAGTAGTACTTTTACACTAATGCATAAAAATCCAAGTCAGCAATGGCCAGCCCCAAAATTTGTGTTAAGCTTTACCTTGGTTTTACAAAGCCAATCTCTGTCCATCATGTCTCCATGTAACAATTCCTGGACACATAGAGCTTAGAACAGTTTGTGTTATCTAAACATTTCTAACCCAGTAGTTATCGTCCCTGCAGAGTTGATCCCATCAGTTTTGGGTGACTTAAACGCAACACTCTACCCTGCCCTCCTGGCTAAAAAGCCCAAAAAATAATCAGAAAGCATTTTAAGTCACTGTTGGTGTCAGTTTATCACAATTTGACAGTTACATTTACACCGTTGGCTTGTTGAATGGAAAATTGCTGTAAAAATACTTTCCACAGATAAGACAGTCATTATCTTTGGTGTGTGCTAACTGTTACTATGGTTACAGGCGTTGTTCTCAGGAAAGTGACTCACTTTACCTGTTCATACGCATAGTGGTCACTTTACTCGGTTCTGCAGTAGTACAATACAATAAAATGCTCAACTGCCAGTCCTCAAAGCAACTTCTGAATTTCTAACAAAATCTTTTTCGAATTATTAACTGTGTGGAGCCACGGTATAATCACATGTACTGTATACATAAAACAAGGTGCTTGTCACAGGGAAACGCTGGTATGTTAAGCATGTTATGCCTCTACATCTCTTGACTAATATCTCCAGGCCATTTCTCCTCTTGCTGTAAGTAGAGGAGAGATGGCCTGCAAATTAAATTAGTTGTCCAATGGAGAGAGATGAAGAGAGAAGGAAAGATGAGAGAAGGAGGCCGGAGAGGGTGAGAGCAGTCGTGATAAATCTGCAGGATTACATTATTGTCTTTTTTGTGAATGGAGGAACGGGGGAGTGAAAGAGGGAAATGTGCTTCTTGGTCTGAGGAATATTGACATCAGGGGAGCTTTTTCAAGGATGTATAACCAATTATAGTGGCCCTCCCACCACAAGCGTCTTTTCAGACTTGGGACAAGTCACAGCAGCTCCAGCAGTGCTGCAGTGCTGTATTAGATTCCATATTGCCTAACCTCTGTAATGGAATCTTTTGCTTGAGCGATGAAGGAATTCTGGTACTACAGACATAGGCACAGACATTAGACTCAGACCAATAAGGGATTCATGAGGCTGATACTGATACGGATAATTCTGGAACATTTTACAGATGAAAAATAAACTTGTGTGCAGTCTCTGGTGGACAAACTACGCAATGGCAACACTTTACCTAAATTACCTTAAGCACTTACAGTAATAACAGTAAATATGTGATAAATCGGCCCAGAAATTGGTCAGGCTTTAACAGACATACAGGACATATAGGCACACACAGAAAAGTAGAGAAATTGGGAGAAGAAGAGTGAAAGAAGAGGTACAAGAGATATAAAATGTGATAGAAAGGCATCTCATTGCTCAGTGGAACAGAAAGCACATGTTTTCCCTATTCAAAGTATTTGGTTTTATTCTGCTGAGCTTTAACTGTTTATGACCAATCAGCATGCATCCTTGCCTTTTCCCATCTCATATTCTTATTCTGCTTTGCATGAAAACAAGATGCTGCTGTCCTTGAAGGGAGGTGGAAAAAAAGAGAGAGAATGTACAGGAGATCAAGAAATAAGAGAGGGAGAAAACATTGCTCATGAAACCATCTGGGTCTTCCCAGCATCATCCTCTCGCTTTGGCACCAAGGCTGTGTTTTTCTCTT
The DNA here is from genome assembly GCA_031216445.1 of Lateolabrax maculatus. NCBI lineage: Eukaryota > Metazoa > Chordata > Actinopteri > Acropomatiformes > Lateolabracidae > Lateolabrax > Lateolabrax maculatus. The sequence goes on from CM062218.1 coordinate 13,369,220, forward strand.
CTTCCTCTCTCCTACATACCCTGTCTGTTCTGTGTACCCATGCTTTATTTATCGTTGCCTTCATTAACAATTTAATTGAAAAGCAAGGGTAAGAGTCACATCTGAATATTATTGGACCAAATGGGACCAATAGAGTCCCATAAGTATGGGCTGTAAATGCTTTCCCCAGCACAAGGGAGAGAGAGAGAGAGAGAGAAAAACTAGATGTCTGCCAACTTAAAAGATAGTAATTTGCAAATTCGGCTGTCTCCAGTGAAATGTTTGCCCACTCACAACATGAATCGCCAGTGTGTGGGCTTCCCCTGCACTGCCCATACATAACCTATTATGGAATGAATATTACACATTGCAATTTGTCAAATATATTAATACCCCTTACTGAGTAAACATGTACATTTCTCCTCAGGGGAAAGGTGGGCTACGGGTTTTTTAGTAAGCAATTTTCTGGCACCTTCCCCCATTTTATTTTCTCTGGCTAGAAGATGAAACATTGTGTTAAAGCAGGGACAACAATCTCTGTGGTTGTGTACACACTTGCAATCTTTGTCTGTGAAGCCGCTTTTTTTTTTACGCCAGATTAAAATGATAGAGGAAAATTTAATATAAAAGGTCACTGTATGCAAAAAATAGTAAGAGGGAAAGGGAAGAAATTTAGTGGCCAGGCTAAATGGTTTATACAAAAAAAATGTTGACCGTGATAAGGGACTTCATTTTGAGTAAAAATATTTTTATCTAAAAATATGTAACATTTAGCCAAGTATGTGAGGTGTCATTAATTCATACGGCAGGTACCCCTTGGGAACCATCAAAGGTGGCTGTAAAAAGTTTGTATTTTCCTCAATGAGAGAAAACAGCAGCTGTGGTCCACTCATTTTCATGGTGGAAAAAAAAGTCTCAAAATCTCTTAGGAAACCAGGAACTGTGGCATTGTTATGCTACATAGAGGCTGTAGGGGGGAGTTTGTGTTCTGTATCCCAAGGGTTGTGTCCCTACGCTGTAACAGTAGGGATACTATTTCTTGGCAGGGCACAGTAACTTCTTCAGCGGTTGCTTGGCAACCTCCGCGAGACGAAAAGACTCCAGAAAGTTACTGTGCTTGGCCAAGAAATAGTCCGACTCAGAACACCCCATAAAACCACTTTGTGTCATTTATATATATATATATTTTTTTCTTGACAAATTAACCAAATGAGATGTACCACAAACTATTCTTTTATTTCTACATTACTTTTAACTAGTTACCTTTAGCAGGGGAAAGTCTGCTCATGCAGTATACCATCACTCATAGTGAGAAGCTGACTGAGAAAACACATTTTTAGGGCCTTTTTAAAGCTGACCACAGCTGCAATTCTTCATTAAGATGAAACCTTTTTACTGCCACCTCTTAAAGTCTACAGGGGATATGTGATGGGTTTCACTTTAATTCTAAATATGTGGACATCGACATTTTTTGCAGTGTGCTCACTACAACCTGGCCAAGTAAGCAGCTAGAAAAATACTAGCTCATGCAATGTAATCCCCTGCTTCCCCGAAGGAATCAGTGTATAGAGCAGTGGATGGAGCGGAAAGGGAGGCAGGGAGGGGAGAATAGAACAATAATGGTCTCTACAGTTCAGCATTTGCTCATTAATCATTCATAGGCAGCCAAGTGGCAGCAGCAGGGAGCACAGTGAGTTTCAGGTTACGGTATCAAATCTCAATTTATAAATAGAATAGTTATGTAGCTAGGTGGCAGAATACCATCAGTCATAGCCCCCTCCTCCCACCACGATCCACTGATTTCTCTATGTCTAAGATTTGGTTGGCATGCAGTGATACTACGTAAATAAAAAGTGGTCTTAATAATGGAGAGCAGTCACATACAGTATGATGAGATGAAGATAGAATAACTTTCATATTTTGTATGCGTCGTACAGATTTGCTGTTGGTCATTTGCCAGCATAGATCTATGAAATCCTGTCACGCATCCTTCTTAACATGCTCACTCATGCTCACTCATAAGCATACTCTGGTAACTGACTTCTCAAGCCGTAGCTTAAGTGGGCGTCGCATCCTCTCCTCTCATTTCACATCCGATCCTGTCGATATCTGCCGTGCACTCCAGCACACCTGGATCGATAAGAAAATGTTTTCCCCGATCCTGTTTGTGATAGCAATGCTTCACTGCCACTCATCTCCGTCGTTCAAGGACAGCGTGTCGACAGATGGCCATATGAAGAATGGCCGAGTCCTATAAGCTGGTCTCCTGGCAGAGGTGATGAGAGGGGGGTGTCCCATCTTTCCTGCCTCTCACTCTCAGAGACACGGCGTGACAAGTGACTCCTTCTATTGATTAATGGTCCATGGAGCTGTGACATCTAACATGCCAGGCACATACTGTACTGTACAACAAATAGGACCTTGGAATGATTTGGTGATGTAAGATGGAGCAGGAGGGGGGTGACTCCTTCTTTCATACATGTGCATCTGTCTCATTTGATTTACAGCTTTAGTTAATGACTTAATAGCTATTCAAATCAAGAATATTTACATATCAAGCTCAGCATATCTCTACAGCTATTTTACACATTTGATCGTGTCGAGCCAAGCACTGAGGTCACCCCTGACCCCAGTAGAGACACAGGCTTACTCCACTATGCAGCCCGTGTCAGTGATGTAGCTTGAAGTGATCATCTGGAGGGAAAAGCCTAAGCATCTTAATCTGAGCTCAAACTCCTTAACACAGACTTAACAAGTGAGATGAGCAACCATCAGTCTATCAGCAATTAACTGGAGCCTTAACCCCTTAATCATGAGCCTTGTAAATTGGAGACTGTATTATTTTGATGCTTAACAGTTGGTCTGACTGATGACTTTAGAAAAACAGAGTTCAGATTTAGGTAAAACAGGTTATTCTGTCCGCAGTCTTTTGCTGTCTCCTATTTCTTACTCTTCTTTGCTATCTTCTCAGCCCTTTCTTTCCCTTTTCTTTGTAATCTTGTTCTTCCTGCTTGTCACACTTGTCTATGATGTGTGGACCAAACTGAAGAAGGGGAACCATAGAAGAGGAGGCGTTGCGTGCGCGGGTGAGATGTCCATGCACGGTGGATAAAATACCTGCGGCGAGTAAATGAAAGCCTCTGCCACGCACAGCAGCGGTGCGTGTATGACTGAATGTTCGTGCAGGGCAATTCAAACGCTGAACACAGCCCAGGAAAGGTTGAATGCTTGCACAGCACAGGTTTAGTGGCAATGTGCATGTGCATTCAAGTGCTCTGACAAGGCCAGTCCAAACATCAAACCTTGTGCAGCAAGTTTATATGCATGTTAGGATGCAGGTGAAAGGATGTGGGTGTGCAAAAGATTTGCTACTGCAGGACCATAGCTGCTATCAAATATAAAAGTAATACATCATTTTGACCGCATTAGACCTGTCATCAGACCCTTCAAGCTCTTCCTCATATTAGTCTGACAATCTGAATGACAGTCTGAGAGAAGAGACTAAGAGGATGATAACCAGGTCTAACCGACTGGTCTGGGATAAGAGTGATGGTAAGGTGTTGTGCAAGGCCAACAAGCATAAACAGAATGTCACTCAGTCTGTGTGCATGGGTGGGTGTGTACATGTTGGCATTAGCTATAACATGATTGACATGTTAGAGCAGGGGCTGTAGCAGGCCATAAACCACTAGAGACGAGGTGACTGCCACATCACTCTCCTGTCTAGATGCCAGTTAGTGGGCATAGTATTTGATGATGTGCAGTATCCTGCTACAGTACGGTAGAGTGTCACAGTCTAGCATTTGCACGAATGAAGAGGGCTTTCATGATGAAATCCACCTGTTTACATGTAACCTTTGCTGTTTCTATTGCTATATGTGAATTCTTCCGTTGTACTCTTTCTGAAAGTGAAACTAAGATGTGCATCCTCTGTACTTTTATAGGGATGAAAGTGTTATTCTGTATTCTTTCTTTAAAAGCCCAGGAACAACAATTAAATATAATTCATAGTTGATACAGGTATTCTACACTGTGCATCACATTTTTATAAGGGTATAAGTGTCAGTGCTACACACATTTTATTTCGCGTCATGTTCCATGTTTTATGTTTCATTCATTCCAAAGAAGGCATGCCAACAGTGATCACTGTAATGGGCGTCAAACAGCCTCAATTATTACTCTAGATTCTTCTCATGTCTACATGTACTCATATCGTCTGTTTACCAGCATCACCGCTATCAGCCTGCACTTCCTGTGCTCCAGCTTCTGCGTGGATGCCCGCCACATACTACACACTTAGACACACATACAGTACGCACACGCATGCACACACATGGCTAATGTGTCTCATCCGGTCTCATCTCAAATAGCTCCCAGCCATTTGGAAAAAAAAAAAAAAAACTATATCTTGTCAAATCGATTGTGATGCCCACCTTCAAGTGTGTGTTTATGTGTGCAGGTGTACGTGTGTGTGTGTCCAATAAAAGGTGGAGCCTTCTCTCACACACAGATTATATATTTGATTTGTTTTTTCACGTGTGTGAGTTTCATTCAGATTGTGGTTTTAATGATTCTCTGCAACTGTTGGTTCAAAACTAACATAAGTTGTTGCTTTACATGTGAAGATTTCTGTCGAATATACATAATAGTGGAACACAGTGCATTCCATTAAAGATGAATTTATGTTTTACATGATTTTGAATACATATGACATATTGTGACTTATTAATATCATGATATTGATTTCCCCATATTGCCCAGCCCTATACACTGCATGAGCGAGTCTTTATCGTTAGTCATCTACTACATGCAAATGTCAAAGCTGAAATTTATGTCTGTAGACCAGTTTTACATACCCGCAGCAGAGTGACTGTACATTCAAACACGCCTAGTCAAGCCCATGTAGGAAGCTGTAATGTCTCCATCCTACTGCGCATAGTGTGGACCTGAAGCCACTTTGTGGTCTGTGTGCTATTAGTACATCTGATCTCTCTCCTAATAGTCAATCCATGTAGCAATACGTTTCACCACTCCCACAACGCAGAGCTAAATTGCAGTGGAGTCAAGCACATTCACTCCCCTCCATTTAACCCCCCAACTTTAAAATGAGATGACTTCAATGCACTGCCTCACTTCCCCATCGACAATTAGAGAAAATGGTTTGCTGTTTTCCACCAACACATGCTTGACTGAGCCATATGATGATCTGGTATGAGGTGTAGATATGCATAAATACTGTATGTGAGCATTGCCTGCTCACATTCATGCAGCCCACACAGAGCAACTTCACTATGCAGTGTAAGATGCACATATTGTACTAGATGATTGGTTCATAATTCCAATCTCATCTGTCTTCTTTCCCTTTTTTGTCTGTATCCCTCCATTGTCTGCCCACCTCCATATCCGACTCTTTTATCATCGCTGGGCCTCTTACTCAATTCCTCCACCATCTACCTACAATATTCATATCTTTTTCCCTCCTCCATCCTGGTGCTAATGAGTTCTGGATGTGGTCGGTGTGGGGTCCAAAGCTTCTCCTTTACTGCCGCCTCTCCAGCTGGCTGCTCCCACAGTGCGCCAAATGCCTCTCTTGAATATTGAATAAACCCCAGGACCACCTCCGTGCTTCCTGATCAACAGCACTACTATTACCTTGCTATTACTCTGCACGGGGTCTCAGGGCTTCGTCAGGATGGATGGGCTTAGAATCTGTTGTGTTGTGGGCGAAGGTAGAAATAATAGGCACGGGTGGGTTGAGCATTTGAAGTTGTTTGATACTATCCCTTGCCATTATGAAACCTTTCCTTTCAGTTTTATAACTAGCTGAAGTTGCCTCAAAGCACCTCTCCAAAGTGTGTCATTGTGGGATGCATCAAAGGTCTGAAACTCAGATAACTTGACTGCATGGGTGTGTAATTCATTATAGCATCAGATTACTCCATGAAAATATGCACCCTACCATGATTGGCATTATGGGATGTTTATAGAAACCCTGTAAAGTTTGCCACTGGATTGAACATCATTGATGTAGGGCTGTAGTCAACCAAAGAAAATCTTGGTCGACTGAAAATCAATATGTCGGGGTCGATGTTAAAATTGGGTTAACAATGTATGGGAAACACTGTATATTCCTCCCACTCCCGAAAATAATGGATTAAGAAACTCTTTTTTAAAAACAAAGGAAACATTAGCGATTGTTTGACCAATGAGAATTTGGCCTGACAACAGCATATCGACCAACCGATCGACTAACCGACCTGAAGGTGACAGCCCTACACTGATGCCGGTGCAGGTCCTTCATTACTATACGTGTGACCTTAGTGTAACCTGCTAACCATGTTTTATTGATATCCCATAAGTGCTTGCTGCAGCACACATCATCCAGACATTTTGAGATTTGTATTAGAATTTGAAAGGTAAAGACTGTAGAGTTGAGAAGTGATTTTTAAAGTGGAGAGCAGGGTTCATTTTTGGATGTTCTGTAGGTTGTCAGTGTGTTGTTGAATATTGATAATTATTTTCCAGTTATGGTCTTATCGATATTTGTACCTAGATACTTGATCAAAGAGTGACAGGTTGTTTTTAAGTACTTGCCATTGTATAAATAGTGGACATTGGTGAAGTGACATCAATTTTCTTTAACTGGAACTATTCGGAAGAATTATTATTAATTCTATTTGCCTCTCACTTCTCTCTGTGTGAGGCCTGTACACAATGCTTCTGTATAAGTCTTTATTTTTGTGTGTTTTGAATACATTGATGACAGATTACAAATCCACAGTTTCTGGTTAGTCAGTGATGTAACACCCTTTGTATAATAAACATGAAAGGAATGAGCAAAGCACTGTGAGTGAGCTGATATTTACCTACCATTCATTTTTTATCCAGCATCTCCACGATAGCCACTTCATTATTCAAAGGCCAACCACACAATTAGCACCAGCAGATCCTATTGCGAAGCAGTCCCGCTAGGACCAATCAATGCTATTAGATCCGTCAATGTGATTAGACACACTCTTGCATCTTCCTCATTTCTCCTACAAACTGCTTGTGCTAAGATAGGTGGAAAGGCTTGTTGCCTTTAATTTATGCACCATTGATTCTCAATCCCATGCCAAATCAGGTAGGTATATTGCAGAAGATATAAACAAGGAGACATTTTGGAGTGGATGTTGGTAATAAAGGCTTTAACAACTATATCTAGGTCATTAGCTGCCACAGTCTTCTGGTGCTGTGTTATAACGTGGTCAGAGAGACAAGCCACCTCTATCTCACTCCTGGAAAGAGCACTAATAACTGACCAAGCAAGAAGCCGTTATAGCTTCTATAAAATTAATTTACTGAGCTGATTTTTAGCCACACCAGCGACATGGCTCTTAGGATGGCTCTGTCGGTTGGTCAATTAGTCCACCACTTTGGTTCGGACTGAAATGTTTCAGCAACTATTGGATGGATTACCATGACATTTTGTACTGACATTCATGGTTCTCAGATGAGGAATCCTAGTGACTTTGGTGATCCCCTGACTTTTTCTTTAGCACCACCATTAGGTGGTTTTACTTGTGGTTTTGAGTGAAATGTTTCAAAGACTACTAGATTGATTGCCATGAAATTTGGCACCAACGTTCATGTTCTCCTTGGGATGATCCCCTGATGATCCCCCCTTACATCTATTGCCATCATAAGGGGCAAAAATATGGCTAAATTGTCCTATACCATGGTTTATCATCAAACACCTGCAAAAATAACGACACTCCCTCAGGCCCAGCAGTACTTTGTGTTTACTGCAGACATTGGGCTCTGAACAAACAAAGTAACAAAATAAGACGGGCATTGGTGTCTCCAAGACTCAGCAACCAGGATCTGAGACAAATGATTCAGCTGATGAGTCTTAAAGCCCTACAAAGAATCAGTTGGTGATTGACTGGTTATTCAAACCTTATTCACTCGTGATATACCTGGTGAATCAGCATTAAACATCTCACCTCACTCTCTGACTTTGTCTCTCTGTATCTCTCATTTCCTATTCTGGGCCCTCTCTCTCACTTTTCATCCATGTATAAACATAAAACTAGTTTGATTATGACTTAAATAAGCCCAAACAGAGAGGCAGCAAAGCTTTTGTACTCCCTTCAAATAGAATGTGATAAGTGACTGTGTGTACAGAATGTCTGAATAGATCACCACTGTGATGGTATCAGTGATTCACCTCAAGTCTTCACAAAAACGTTATGTCTCAGTGGGGCCAGACGGATCCTCAGTTGTATTATGAGAGCCTCAGTGACCTTGTGGTGAGATGAGAGGGAGAAGCTGCCCGGAGCCCATTGCCACAGTTTTAATTACTACTGGCAAAGGAAGGCTGCTGTAGTTTGTGTGTATCAAAGAGATCTGTAGTTAGAGAGTGTGTGAATGCATTTGGCTTAACCTGTACGTGATCTGTGTGTACGTGCACACTGCATGTTTAAATCTGATACTGGTGTAGACCTCTCCACCAAAAACCATCCTATTTGGGCTGGCCCAACCATCTTACATAAGCCACTACTCCCAGATGTGTGTTATCATGGAACTATTTTTGGCATTTCCTCTGACAAAGCCTGTTCAGAGTTAGATAAAGACTAGTCTGTTCTTTAAATAATACATTGGAGCTCCCTCTCATCGTGACTGTTATAATACACTGTCCACACAAAATTGTGCTATAGCTGACTTGGATTCACCTGTAGACTTTGGCTTGTGAGATGTCAGAAAAAAATCTGGCCTTTTATTTTTGGAAACTTCACATCAGCTGACCTGGATTCATTGGCCAAACAAGACATATTTTTGTCACTGTCCTAGATTTTGCTCCAACGTCAAACAGATGGAGGAACTTGTCATGATTGGACATTAATACTTTCTGCTTCCCATGGCCAATTTTGAAGCACAGCAACATCGACCAACTGATCTTGAGTCAACAGTTTGATTAATAAAATACAATGTTAGGTCCTTATATGTCAAGGCCTTTACTCACACACATATGATGGCCTCATATTAATTTAACCTGAAGGGTTACTGCATTGCTGAGTTTTACCTGCAAGAGTAAAGAAATGAAAAATTGATTGCTTATAGTGCTTTAATGTTTAAAAAAAAAAGTTTCAACCTTGCTCATCTACACACTAATGTCACTAAAACATCCTGACATACAAATGTTTGGTGAATTAAATATGAGGAAGTTATCATCCATCATTGGTTTATATTTTTGAAAGCCATATGACCAACATCTTTGCATTTCCTCATGAACCAAATCTGCATTTATGTTATTTTCCCTCCAAAATAAAAAAACAAATGGATATCCAGTACTGTAGCACCTGCACTGCAATAAATGTTCAATTCAGCAGTCAAAACAGTCAATATTGTCTTCTGTAGTTCTTCTGGGATTCTCAGTTCAGTGTGGTGTTGTAACAGATGAAACATATAAAATTGAGCCAAAAGAAAAAACTTCTCCAAAACAGCATAACCCAGCAAACCTAAAACTCCTAACAGGGAAAGGGATAGGGTTGTGGAGCTTCTTCTGACCACAAAGTCTTTCCCAGTGCAGTCGTGAGAAGACTGATGCAATCAATTTGGTTTAAGAAGATCACTAGCTTTTATTAGAGATCCATAGAAGCATCTCCCAGTGTGGGTGTAGCAAACAGCCTTAGCTAAACGGAGATTAAAGCAACACTGGAAAGACCCCTTGAAGCCCTCTAAGACTGGTGGGTGATTTTGGATTTAGCAGTGGTAGCAAGATAAAGGCCTTTCTTCCTGCTTAATTGATGGCTATAACACAAACCCCTGTGCGTCTGTGCAGAAAGTAGCGATTTAGTGGGCAAAATGAGGGTTTCCCACTGTTTGGGTGAAGACTTGTAGATTTTGGATGAACTGGAATGGCTCAGTTGATAACATACTGTTGAGGTTGATAAGGATGTAAGAAAAAACCAGGGCTGCAATTTGGCTTTATTCTACAATATAGACACTGTATATGGAGGACAACACTCTTAAATGGAAATACTCATGTTATTCATGTGGATTCTTTGATAATCTTTAATGCTTCGCATATTTAAGGAATCTATTTTGATTTGCCTGTATTTCTACCCAATACAATCAAGTCAAGAAAAACTGTATTATCACAGCTGTCGTGCTATCTTATACCATATAGTACATTCCTGTCTATGTAAACATAATGACTGTTGAATGCCCCCGATCCTTTAGTTAAGTTATCACATTTCTGTGTCATTCTAAGTCAGTCGCTCTCTTTGTAACCATGCTACAGTACAATTTCAGCGATCATCGGGTTTCAATGAGTGTACAGTTACACAAGGTGTTCTGTGATTATGAGTAATGAGGACATCTAGAAGTGGATGGAGGCTTAATGAGAAGATCATAGTCATCCCCAAAGTTAGGAGGTGCTTGAACTCCTCAAGGCTTTAGCAGACTTTTAGGAAATCTACTGGTGTACCTCTTGGTCTCAGTCAGAATTATATTATCCTTGTGTTGATCGCTATCATGAATCACAAGTTCCGCTTAATCTCTACAAAGTATGTAATTAACCCTGCACTGATTCATATCGCTCATTATATTACTACAGATAGGACATTGAAAATAGAGCACGGTGCCTTATTATCTCAGCTCAGCTGCTAGTGGCTAAATATCAGTACCTCTTTTAGACCTCTGCTCTGACAGTTATTCTTGTTTATAAATGTCTCATTGGTGTTTGTAAAAGATGTCTGTACAATACCTCAGACATGTCTGTACCTTTTCTGGCAGGCTTTGTTTAAGCACATAATGTGAAATGACTACAAGGTTGTTTTTTAGCACATATATTAGATACAATTCTACAAATACAATACTGTGATGCTGCCAATAACAGTTGTTTATGAAGCCATTCGAACTGAATAAAAAAGGAGTAAATTAAACAATAAATAGGCAGATCTTTGTCTATTCTAGTGCATGCTGGTTGTTACGTTGTGCAGACTTACAAATTCTCATCTTAATGCAAAAATTAATCACAGCCATTTTTGCCTCTGGAGAAAATTAGTGACCTATTGTTGAAAATATGCCACACAGTGGAAGAGACAGAGAGCGAAACTTGATTAGCATGGAAATTAATGAAAGGTGGGATGGTACAATTGTGAATGTGGTTGGTGATGGTGTCCGTGTGTGTTCTTCAATCTTTAGCCTCAAACATATTATAACACCAGTGGAATACATTTGTAGACTCCTCATCATGTTTCATGAGCATGCTTGCACTATATTAATTGCTCAACAAATCTTAGCTGCTTTCACCAGACCAGAATCAGCCTAGGTTACACACTCAAACTTCCATCAATATTGCATTCAGTGACGGTTTATGCTTGCTGCATCATATTTAGTTCATTAGTGTGCTAATGCTCTGGAAAAATACTTAAAAAGTTTGCCTTTCAAAGTTTGGTACACTCTTCTTTTTTTTGAGCATGAATTGATTTACAGGAGATGTGCTCCAAATATGCTTAGGTTGCAGTAGTTGAACTGAATAATGGGTGTGTGTAAAAAGGCAATTAGTGTTTGAGGTTATTCTTAGGTGTGTGTGTGTGTGTGTGTGTGTGTGTGTGTGTGTGTGTGATGAATCTGATTCAAACTGCTTGCATGTAGAGAACGGAAATGCTTTTAACTTACCAACCCAGAGATGAGTCATATTGGTAAGCTGATTTTATCTCACCATTAAAAAACATAATGCAAACACACAAACAGGGACTTAAACACCTATACATACTCCAAGACACACACACACACACAGGGACAGTATGAAGCCAGCTTGTAAGGTCATGCATACAGGGTTCATGAAAAGCCACCCAATATTTACAGATCTATTTACACTTTGAAGGGACTACTTTGCTGACATTTGAACTAATTTGAAAGAGTTGATTTGTTCACACCCTTAGACTATAAATGAGTGTGTGTAACAGTCGTTGCGGCTGCACTGCCATGGTTTAATCCCTGAAATGACAGAGGCCACTGACCAAAGCAAGGGCAGGCCTGAGATTTGTCATGTAATGCGTTAGGTTCAGTGACATAGTACTTAACAGTGCTACTGTACCAACAGTTCAAGTGACACGAGCATAATCTGACAGTTTGTTGCCAGGATTATTTATGGCTCTAGTGTTTCACCCTAACAGTCAGACACAAAGCTCACTGTATTTTTTTTTCTCTCTTTTGTCATTCTAGCTGTCCTTTGCAGCAACAACCCCAGTTCTGGCAGACAAGAAAAAGTACCCCAACTTCTTCCGCACCGTCCCATCAGACAACGCTGTGAACCCAGCAGTGGTGAAGTTCCTCAACTACTACAACTGGAGCCGCGTCGGGACCCTCACACAGGACGTTCAGAGGTTCTCAGAGGTCAGTGTTCCTTGTTCATGCTTTAAAGAGACTACATTCTGATATGTAAACTTTTGTAAAAGTTGCCAAAGAAACCTGAGGTTGTATAGTGATGTGCTACAGAGAGCGCACACAGGAAATAAGAACCACTTTTCATGTATTCTGAAGTACAGCAGGTATAATGCAAAGAGATTGTTCACCATCAGAAGGCACTGTAACCTCAGAAATCACGAAATTAGGGGCAGACGTATAGTGTCATGGTTTCACTTTCGCTGTATATGTCTCTGTTGTGCATAAATAATGCATTCATAAAACTTTTACAAGTTAAGAAAATAGACCAGATACTAAAATATAAAGCTAGTGGACATATAAATATTCAATAACATTGCATTGTATTCTTAGCTTTGCCACACACAGACCAGACAGTGAACCATGTCCTGTGGACATTTATGTAGAGCTCTGTGCTAAAACTGCACTTGTGTGCTGTACGTGAGTTTTTAAAGCCTCACTATCATAAAATACTGTATGTATTCTCAGTGCAGGGGATTTTTATCTTATCATGTAGACGCTGAGGCTGAGAGAAGTATCGATACTGAACAATGATTGGCTTTTTTTTTTTTACAATTATCATTCAGATGATGCCAACTTACTTTGAGTGGATAGCAATTCAACCTATTTTCTGCTAGTTCACTGAATTAATATTTTTCCACCCACGGTTGAAATCTCCATGAGTCCAAAGAAATGTGAAGATTACATTTTTAATGGCTGGAAGTACAACTTTTGTAATATAAATGAATGTTTACCAAAGAGGTTTTACTAGATTATCTATTACCAAATTCCATCTGGAGTGTAGTTTATGTTTTTGGGAGAAGTAATTTGTGGAAAGATGAAGAACTGAATTACATTTTAAAGCTAGAGGGCTTATTTTGGAAGTTGTGCTGAGTTGGATTTCAGCTCGGGAACAGGATGGCACACATTTGCATCCTCCAAGAAAAAGTCCTCTCCTCTATGTGGGCTTTTTACTACAAAATAAATAGAACAATTAACAAAAGATATAACAAGTTAAAATCATGTTATACCAAAATGAATGGTAACTAGTGAGACAAACCCATTCCTGTTTGTGGGAGGGTTGAACGTTAACGAAACATACGCATTTGCCATGCCTTTGGATAACGACTCAAACTCATGACACAAACATTATATCACATCCGCGTCATCAGCCATGCCAGAGGTTGAAAGCACGAATTTGAGAAACATATTGTGAGCTCTTGCCTCGAGGCACTGGTTGAAAACAATCTGCTCAGCAGCTGGGGGTGGGAGGTGGAGGTGGGGGGTATTGAAGAAGTTTCACTGCAAATCTCAGAGAGCCCAAATCCCTTTATCTCTCCCTTCCTGAAAGCACCAAGGGGCTTAGGACGGGAGGAAGACGGGCGGCCCGATTCAATCAACCTGCCACGAGATTGGCCTCTAATCCTGATCTACAAATATGCAAGCATCGCTTTCGTACATTTTTACAATCCTCTGTCAACGGCTTTTGGCGCATCAAAAAAGTGCGGTAGCGTGTAGCAAGACAAATGGTGGATGAGATGCTAAGTAATAAATGTTGTTTGGATACTGCCAGAGAATACAAAAAAAAAAAAATACAACAATTAAAATAAAATACATTATGAGTCTGCAAAATGAGATTTGTTACCTTCTTTTACAGATGGCACTGTTCCGTTAAAGGATGATTCAGGGTTAATTTCAACCTGACATATTTCCCATAAATGTGGCTATTGTGGCTCCATGGATCGGGCTAACTTTGCATTATTTTAAACTCTCTTTGAGTCTGACTCAAAGCAAATACAGAAAGAAGCTGCATGAAATGGACACTATGGATAACTGCATAGGGATCTATGGGAAATACACCAAGTTGAAATAAACCGGAATCGTCCTTTAAGTTGAACAGTGTCTTCTGTGTGTGTGTGTGTGTGTGTGTGTATATATATTTATTTATATACACTGGTATTCATATTATTCAAATGTTATACTCAGGGCTTACATGATTATTTTGAAATGTCATCAATTGACAATTATCTGATTACACTGAGTTTTCCTAGTTTTTGTAAATAGCCAATGTCTATTTATTCCCACTTGAATTTTGAAATGCTGGAGCACAAACAAGAAAAGTCTTTTACAACATCAAAATAGACCCTAGTGTTGCTGAATCACTGCAGTAGTGGGCTGGAGTGGTCAGAAATCCTGTGGAAATCCTACTCCTATGATAGACTTATCAAATGAGTCCGCACTTGTAACTGCATTACCATACACCATTCAAAGAGCTGTCCTAAAAAAACAGATGAGCACTGAACAAAGTGACCAAGAAAATTAAATGTCACTGCAAGTTGATTTGCAAAAAGTACTGAAAAAAATATTGAAAATAATGAAAACCAGTGGCCACCGGTAGGAGAGGGAGAGCTGCAACACTATTGAATCCTGTGAAAAATGTTTGGTAGTAATGTAAAGTAAATGATTCGGTTTTTAGAAATTCGTTTTTTTAACAGTAAGCCTAAAGTAATTTTCAGTGGATTATTATTTTTGGCTTTTAAAAACAAATAATATTAAACAAATGTGGAAAAAGTATTACATGATTTAGATCATTTATTGGTGCTTTGTCGAGTATTGAATTTGGATTTAGGAATATCCCTGTTAAGCATAAGCAGCACTTGGGCATCACTTATGGGAAAGCTAAGTGCTGGTGCACAATTAAAGTCCCGGCCCACCGGGACTCCGATAGCCAGTCCGACTCTGAGCATTTCACTCAAACTTGCAATCAAATTTCCCATTATGCCTGGTTTAAGATCTCAAACCAGTACTTGTTAGTGCTCACCTGCACAACGGGGGGCTCAGCCGTGGGCTGGCCCTTGTTTGAAGCAGTTAGATTCAGAGATTTTGTCTCAACTCTGTGTTCTCCATTATTGTTGACTTTGCCATGTAAAAAAAAAAATTGGAATGTCCATATGTCATTATTAAAGTAAAATAAATAATATCTTGAAATTAGACTTTTAATGTTTGCTAGTAGTATGCTGCCCAAAAATCCAAATCATAATATTCTTATAGGTTAATTATTTTAAATCTTTAAATTGAATAGTGCCAACTATGCTAATAATTGTTGTACTGTACTGTATATACAGTATAATATGTGTGTACACACATGCACATCTGCATTAGCATAATGAGTGTACGATTGACAGTGTTGTCGTCTCTACCACCTCTACATCTCTTTCTCTCTTTTGCACTCCCTGTCATACTCTCTCTCTTACTGATCCGCAGTGCTGTTTCCCAGGGAGACTGCTCGCAAGGTTAATGTTATGTAACACTTGTTAAGGATTCAGTCAGTGGAATGCACACCACACACACATACATACAGTATGGTGTCCCCTGGGACTGTAACCTGTAAGCCCAAGCCAGCTCGTCACTTCTATTTTTAGGCACCATTGAGAGACACACACACACACACACACACACACACACACACACACACACACACACACACACACACACATCCTTTTTATGGATGGACATTGATGTTCCATTAATCGGGGGGGAAGGGGGGTGGGGTATTGTTGTGAGTAAAGGCTGGGTATTTGCTAGTGTGAAGGTGTCTGCCCAAACCGCACACAAACACAGTAGAAAACACACACAAACACAGCAATCAACATTATTGAGATTGCCAGACAAACAGGTCTCACCCAGGAACAGAGCAGCCATCATCAGTCAGTCAGATGACAGACCTGACTGAGAACAGGATTAGGACTCTGTCCTCTGCCTGGAACCCTCTGAGCTCAAGTGTTTAATTACACGATGACCACTCATAAATTTAGCAGAAGTTGCTCTCTCAGCATCCTCTCTCTCACTTGTGCATTTCACTATTTGTTGATTTAGACATCAGCTGCTGTTCATTACAAATAACCATGTGATGTATAAATTCCTCTCTAGAAGGAGTCATTGATGCCATTGTACAGGGCATGTAAGGCCATGAGAGGAAGCCATTCGAGAGCTTGTCATCAGGCTGTGGCTCAACCCTTTGTCACGCTAGTTTGGATGAGCACATGACTGGCATTATAGTCTAAACTCTCTGGGATTTGCGTGGTGATTTGTATGGCGATGTAGCACACAGAGACAGATGTGTGCAAGGACCCATCACATTGCCACATTTGTAAAACCCAAATTGCATGAATGTACATCCACATCCTCTGTTTTGTCTCTCCGCTGCAAACAGATGGAATGATAAAAAGCACCTGCACTCTAGTATGTGCAACACTAATAAACACACACACACATGCAGTCACACCTGTCACTGCAAGGGGTGAACATGCCTGGAAATTATGTTTCAGTGATTTGAGGTTAGACCACCACTAAGTCTCACAGTGTCATACTGGTACCATGTGAATCATCTAAAGCGACTCACTTACTCTGCATCAGGGTACTGACTTGCCTGAAGGGTGTGATTTTTATTTTTGGGCCAAGTGTATTTGTTTGCAAATGGCAATTCACTGATCAACAGAAAATTAACTATTTTGATCACTGATGCACTGTTTATATAATAAATAGATAAATAAATAGATGTAACGCACATCTGAGTGCATCTGACATTTTGTCCATCATGTGTGGGTGTGTGCTTACATATTTGTGTGTGTGTGTGTGTGTGTGTGTGTGTGTACGCATGCCCAGAAGTGCAGTAGGATTATTTCTCTTCTGTATTTGCTGCTGGGGATTCCCAGGCTGCCCCAGACAATGGAGAATGTTTTTGTTATGCAGGAAAGCTGCTCACTTTCCCCCTCCCACCGTCCCTCAATCCATCTGTCCCCCTCCCCTCCATTTCTCTCGCTCTATCTAACGCACTTCGTCCACCAGAACACAGATGCATTTGTGATTTTCCATCTCAGTGGGGGAAACACGAAACCAGACAAATAAAAATCCTCTCGTGACAAGGATTTGCAAGCTTTTTTTCTTAGACATAAATGGCTTTGCGTGTCAGCCTTTGAGTTGTTGTGTCTGTATGTCTGTGTGTCTGCATATCATCTGCATATTATCAGTATGTCTTGTGATTGTAGGTTGTTATTCCATCCACCTGTGCGCTCGCTCCAACACACCGCTTTGAACACAAACTCCCTCTCTCATCCCAGCTAGTTTCCTTTTCGCATTGCAGCAGACAGGCTGTTTAGACCAACGCTCAACACAACAGGACATTGTACCTTGTCCAGACCACCACGCCAATTGTTCTTCAAGAGCAAAACCTGGTTGTATTGATCCACTCCGGCCTCAGCTCAGCGAGCAGTACATTGGAGGGAATGTTTGTACACGAGTGAGTGATGTACAGAGTGATTTGGAGCTCCCTCGGAGGTACCAGGGGAGGATTATGACAGCAGACATTTAGGGACATGAGAGAAATAAAGTTGAGGTTGTGCAGATTCATTGATATTTGGAGGCAGCAATCTTCTAATTGGTTGTAAATCAATCAAACACAAAACACTTGTAGTGATTCATCTTGAAAGCAGTAGCAATGCTGGTATTAGCGCTAGTGGTAGCAGTCACGGTTTTACACCCTCAGGGATGGTAACTGCTGTAACTATGATCACACCACTTTGATGTACCGTAGCTATTCGTGAAATGATACTCCACCTTTCTTTTGAGTATGAAACACCTACACCCTGTAGACTTGGAAGATGGTCAGCTTGTAGTATTTGCATGTATGTGTATGTATATAAATGTATAAATATGAATTGCATTCCATTCATTGCCAAGGGAGTAACCAATATGTATTTGGAGTATTATAGGAAACATACGTATGGATATAAACTATGGTACACATGCAGATTGACATACAAATAAAGGGCAAGCACACAGGGCCTTCATCTGTTAGCTGTTATATGTTGTCTCTGCCAACTGAGCTTGGCATGCTCATTTGAGCTCTCTGAAGTCTCAACATGGCCCCTAATGCCAAGCTCTCGGGTGGGGGTGGAAGGGCCGATGGCCGCAGGGCATGGCCGGAGGACATAAGAAAAATTTGGCCAAAGAGAAAGCAGGATATGTTAACAGTAAACCTCAGTATCTAAACTGTAGATCTTTCTCACATTAAACATTTAGACTTTTTAAACAAAGGTGTTACATGCATTCCATTTAGGTACTGTGCACGCTGGCTCACTGGCATGCCTTACTGGGACACCTAAATGGAAAAGAGCCTCCATTAATGCTATTAGTTACACCTGTGCTTTTCCTACTATGACAAGTCAAAGTCCCTGCTGTGAAAGAAGGCCCTTTTTAAAATTGTAGCTTTAAGGAGGGAATCCAGAAGGATGAAAAATAGTTCTATATGTGTGGTTGTCAGGGGTGTCAGAGAGAGTGAGAGGCAGTATGATAAACCACCTCAAGCTCGCGATCACGTGGGGTACCTGCTCCATTCTCCTTCTTCTCTTATCCCATTACCCACCATTCCACTGATTCAATACATCAAAGCAGATGTACAGCCACTGCGGATACATTTACAGTACTACACATATGTCTGTTTCTTGTCAAGCCTTGGATAACCTGTTGAGATAATTTAAAGCATGCATTTGTGCTTCCTTATGAAAAAAAAACTTGTTTGTTAATTCATTAAAACATTTTTTTTTAAGAAAATGAAATTATTCTTCTTACATTTCAAGATAACACTAATATTTCAATTAAGGAAGTAGAAATATATGCGCTGGCCTAATCAGTCATACTGTAATTTATTTTACTACTGTACAACTTGATGGTGTTTTACTCTTGGGGATTTGTGCGCATATTGAGTTTTTAGACCTAATGGATGGGATGTTTATTATGACTCATGAATGGATTCATATATTTAGGTTTGACAGGCAACATTGTTTTGATTACATAAATGATTTTCTGCATTTTCCCTCCATTTCTCTAAATCTAGAATGCTAAGTCTTCAAGGCTGATTTTTAGCTCTATAGGAAAGAAAAATTGTGCAGTCACAGTCCTGCACATAACTAAGAATGGGTTGGGTGATAAATAAAAAGAGCAAAGCATTGAACATCTTACATAATAAATTATCAACCATGCTAATGTGATTTCTCTTTTTTTTCTCTTTCTCTCCTTCTTTCTAAGGTGAGGAATGATCTAACCAATGAGCTAGAGAAAGCAGACATTCAGATCGCAGATACAGAAAGTTTCTCCAACGACCCCTGTGTCAATGTCAAGAAGCTCAAGGTAAGTGATCCATCCTGGGCACTTTACAATTCTATCTAACTAAACTAAAAAAGAAGAATGATTCAAGTCCAATCTTATTCAGATAATTCTTAAATACACCAAATGACTATGGTTCAGTATGATTTTACTGTCACGGTTTTTAGTTATAATTTCTTTAATACTATATTTGTGTATAAATTGATGCCATCCAAAGGGAATCCTGAAAAATGAATCTTTTGACTGAGCAGGGCAGTTCTCAATGAAACTAGTGGAGATTTAATGAGGACACTGTAATGGCTGGGTGGTCTGTACAGCGACCTCTAATGACCTGCTCTAACTAATGGGTGTTTGATGGGCCTTTTAAGCATATATACACATACAGCATACAGGATTTCTTTTTTCTCTCCTCTCCTCTTTTTTCCTTTGAAATAAAATGAAACAGAACAAAATCAGACCACTATTAGGCCAATATTGAGACGTTAGACCTGTACATTTTTACACCCCTTACTCCAGCTTTTAACATGCATGGTTGATCAGAATTTGCTTGGATGAAGCAAAAATACATGAAATTCAGATGAAAATGCAGTCAAGTGTGATGGCTAAATTATCCAAACCATCTCCAGGGGCAATCAGAGATGCATTTGGCCTCATTTGCATTTTCACCGCGAGTCAGTGTCACATACAGTTTACAAGAGAAACATTGTCAATGGAAGTAAATCAAACACATTACCCAGTGGTTGGTCAGCTTAACTAGTAACATACAATGTGTCAGTGTAAGGGACTTTAAGTATACTTTTAGATAGGTAGTTACATACATGGCACAGTGAGAGAAAAGATGTTGAAAGTGAAGAGAGATGAGTAGGAGAAAGAAAGAGAAGTCTGATATGTGAGTGAGAGATATGAAATATTCAAGATGGATCAGGTTGTAAAAATTGCAACAGAGAAATGACGAGACAGAGGGATAGAGAAGGAACAGAAAGTCCTATGTATATGTGTAACTCTGCATGTTGAAGGCTGACATTTTAAGCTGACAACATCCTTCCTTGATCAACTCTAAATATGCAAATCACAGTGTCGCCTCGAAAGCTTTTCGGGACGTTTGGATGGGGTGGGTGGGGGGCCTCTGACACCCTAATGGTCTGTTTCCTGCTCATCTCGCAACAGCGGTTTGCTGTCTCCCCAACAGCTACGTAATATGATGAGGTAGAGGTTGACACAGATTTCGTTGTGAAGGCTGGTCTTTTTTTGGTACAGTGCTGTGTGCAATTGTGTACGTGCGATTGTGTGTGGGGAGGGGGATAAGGGGGGCCCATGGCGTCACTGTATGATCCACAAATAGAGCACTCACATCCGTGATCCAGCTGGAATATTCAAAAAGCAGACAGGCATCTCTGCAGCAAGGCGTTGAGGCAGCCTTTCTGCTTTTTTGCCATCTTCATCTCTTGTTCTCTCTCTTGTTCTCCGTCCCAAGTTACTGGACAGGCTGACAAAACAACATCAGAAAACAAAGGCAGGCTTACACACCCACCCACAGACACACATACACTCACATTAACCTTCTAATCTTAGTAACAATCAAGTCTTCTTTAATTTAAATATAAAATAACAACGCCAGCAAACATTTTATAGACAAAGGCTTTTTAAGATTTTTATGACTGAAGGCCAATCTAGGGATCTTGCATTCAATAGAGGACCATATGAGAAAGAAATATCCTCTCTAAATGGAGTCCAAAACACTTTATTATTTATTATAATTTAAGTATTTATGATGCATTCAGAACTCTTGCCACTCAGATATGATGCATTGGGGATGGTCCATTTCTTTTTAATCATTTTTTTCCTTACTGATGCAGCGATTTTTGCTTACTTTGATTGTTATTCTCAAATATAGTTGATTTGTAAACTAACTTTAACTTCCCCTTTAGCTATTTCCAGTTTGAGGTCAGTGTTCCCAACTGGTCGTGAATGTATTTGTGGAGGTCTAAATTCTAAAATCTGACACTTAAAAATCAGTGGCAAGAAACCATTGAATTCAATAAATTGATTGGAAACGTCATTTTTCTAATACAATTACACATCAATGCACCTATCCTCACAGAACCCATATCCAGAACCTCTTTAAACTGTGCAATTGGTACTGTATATTGGCCATGATTATAACATGTAACATAGAACGGTAGGATCCCAGCTGTAAACAAAACGAAAAACTTTCTTTAAATCAGAATGATTTTGCGTTCTGCATTGTCTTTGTGGGCCTGTACACACAGAGGATCCACTCAAGACAAATGGTTTGCACTGATATTATCTTTATAAGTTTGTCCATTTCATATGGTCTGTTATTGATAATATCATCAGAATAGCTGCAGCTGTTCCTGTAATCCACAGTGTTTTCTTGGCTCTCATTTCAAACTGATAAAGCACCTCTGCTAGTCCAAATCCCCAAATAGCACCAAGTTCCAGCAAAAGTCTCACACTGCAAATATGGAACACACAGTCCTCCTCACACCCCGTTTTAAGGACCAATCCACACCAAGCTCTAAGTCTGAAACTTTTCTGTCCTGAAAACTCTTTTCCGACTGTTTTTGAGTTTGGAGTTAAGTGACAAGGTCAAGAAATGGTCAGCTATTGTGGTGCATACTAACACTATTTTAGGGACTTCTACTTTGAAGGCAGTTAATTCCAGTTCAGATAATAATCCCAGATCTGTGGTCATAACAGTGCGTACAGCATTTATTGCTCACCTAGGATCAATTAGTGATCAAACGCACACACAAATCTGTCCTGCAAGCTGCACTGTAATCATCACAATCAGACGGGGAATGGTTTAGCCGGTAGGAGCAACACTTTACCCAGTCTACAAATCACATCTCCCACATCCTCATAAAAGACCATCATTAATACAGTGTTTGGTGTGTGTGTGTGTGTGCCTAATAAGCCCTAACAGTGCCTGATTGGGCTTATGAGGTACAATATTACTCAAACCATTATCACATATAAATCATCATCCTAAAGTTACAAACAACCCTGTCACGGATGAAGCAGTCAAGGCTGCCCTTAACACTACCCTCTTTGAGAACAATTATTGTTATAGTTATATAAAAGCTCGAGCAATGAGGGTAATTTGGGGCCCTGCAGTGCCCCAGTCTGTCTGTAATGCACAAACACAACACACTCACTCATGGCCTTGCCCACAACTACACAGTCTTTTCATGTTGTTGCCTGGCAGGCCAGAATTTATACTGAGGCTGTGGTCCTTGGCCATAACTGGAGTCATTTGGGTTAAGTGCCTTTCCTCCAGTGAAGGGCAGTGTTATTGAATAGCCACTGGCACACACACACACACACACACAAAACATTTTTTTAGGAGTGCACCCCAAAAAACTTCAGAGTTGTTACCTGCCCTTCTTGCACATCTACACACATACACATTGTGATAGTGCCAGAGCAGTGGAACACTAAGGGCTTCATACAAAAGACCCCTTAAATGTCCCAGCATGCTCTCTGGCTCTGATGAGAAACCACCAGAGAAGCCTTTCCACTGAGCTACTCAGCTATCTGAAAGCTGTCATCCTCTTTAGTTAGTGAGTGTTAATGTGTGTGTCCCATATGCAATGCTAGAGCCTATATATATGATTGTGTGATGAAATGAATCTTAGAGCTGCTGAATTAGAGGGCAGGTAGTAGATTAGCATCTATCTATCTTTCAGCCTGTCTCTCCGTCTATCTGCCTATCTATCTATCTATCTATCTATCTATCTATCTATCTATCTATCTATCTATCTATCTATCTATCTATCTATCTATTAATGGATGCCTCTAATGGTCTAATTAATCAAAATCTATCTAATTTCTCCATATACTCTATCCAGTATATCCAGTCTGACAAGAATGACTACAATGTTTGGCTGTTGGGTCGCTCTGTGTGTCTAATCGCCTTAAGGAATTGGAATTAAGATGACAGTGATTGGTTGCCCGCTCTGATCTGTGGATGCATGACATATGGTAGAGACTGCCTGAAGGAAGAGGACTTCATGAACTGTATTCATAATGGTTTCTCATTATCTGGAATACAGGCAGGACACCATAGGCTCCCTGAAATTACAGCTGGTGTGTTTGTCACTCCATTTTCATTTTTCATTACAGTTTATTCCAGGATGACTATAAAACAGGTTTTCGGAGTGTTCTGTTTTATAATTGCATTTCAAAAAGGCCATGCTTGAAGTCAGCAATGTCACCTGAAGGTTTTAATGTATGGTTGTTTGTAAGGAGAACCAGTTTCACCTAATCCATATAAGATGAAAGTGAAATCTTGAGAACTGCATATAGCACTTAAAGTGAAAACACATTCAGTATTAAGTATGTTTTCATAAAGAATGAGAATCCTATTACAAGACGACAACTCCCGAAATATGAAAAAGTAGGTCTTCCATTAAATTCAGTGTTCAGTAATATAATTGATTCTGTCAGTCTTCAGATTTCCTTTATGTTGTGAAAACTGACCATCTAGATTTGGTACTCTCTTTTTGTCTGCACTGTCAGGGTTGAATAAGGACCTCTATGACAGACTTTTCTCCATGCACCACAAATCACCTACAGCCTTGTTGACCAGATGTAGATTCATCAAACCTGTGTCAGTATTATTGGATTAGATTTGGGGCAATTTTGTACTGTAATGTGTGCATTTGTGTTTTGACATACACGTATGCACACATCCGCTTGTGCACAAACGTGCGTGTGCAGGCCTATGCTTGTGTTTATACCATACATAGGCTTGTGCACACTGAATGACAGACTGTTATCCCCAGAGCTGGACATGCACTTCCAGCCGGGCAATCTGAATTAAATACTGAGTCAATCACCAGGCTGTGTGCTCTGAATCCCCATGTAAATTTGTGCTCTCCAGCCTGGTTGGCAAGGCAGGCAATTCTGTACGCTGACACTAATGGCTCTGTTGTTATGGATCGACACTATGCAACTTCATATTGCCTTAGCCTCTCAGGCACTGGTTCGCCACTCAGATCCCACAGATTTTGTTGATACGGATGAGATTGACATAGTGATGAAAACACAGTACACGCGACATGGCTGATGTCCATTAATAATGTGTGATGTGGCAGAACGATGAAGAAAAGGCAACTGGGAAAGTGATCCTAGTGCAGGTATACTTTTCTCCTAATGACTGTATTGACTGAATTGCAGTTCCAGGGTAACGAGCAGAAATGCCTAGCATGTATTGCAACATTACTGTAAATCCAGCGTGTCACAAAATCACTGAGTGTAATGAACATTTGACTGTATGGTGACAGTGATGCAATATAATCTTTATATGATATTTAATGCATTATATATGCCGTTTTGCACCATACAAATTTCACACTGAAGTGGTACCTTATATTTACTCTGTACATTTGTGTGCAAGAGTATGTCATGCTAAAACAAAGTGCTCAAATTTTCCATTTAAATAATGACTAATGTCTTATTCTTTCTGTTTTTCAGGACAACGATGTGAGAATCATCATTGGTCAATTTGATGAGAACCTAGCTTCCAAAGTCTTCTGCTGTGTAAGTCTTCAGTTGACACTGTCGTGAAAGCTTACAGATATCAACTTTGCCAATGCTATTTATCAGTGTCTTGCTAAGTTATAATATTTTGTTTTGTATGCAATTGGTGTAGTGCTGCTATGAACAGATGACTTGGACATGATGCGATCTGTCAGTATGACATATGCTCAAACCTGACAAAACTAATCTGGCCCAATGAGAATTAGGTGAAAGTAAATTTTTCACTGAAGTGTTCCCGGTCACATCTTTTGTCCTTAAATGGTTTGGGGTCATATATCTTATTATAATGTTTTCAAAGGTTAGTCCCCCCTAGCAAATATGAACGCCCAGAACTGATTTATCAACAGGCGTAGTTTATTCCTATTGTAACTTAATACTTTTATAGCGAGTCAGTTTACATTTCCACACATTATACCCCAAAAACAGTGACATAGGTCTACAGATTTAACAGGCACTCTGCTCCAACTCTGCCTTGAAACATAAAAAATATAACACATACAATAATCCGACCAATACATCCAAACATAAAATATACACATCACATATTCACTCCAACTCCATTTAATGCAGCCTCAGCCTCAGCTCCTTAGTGTCCCACAGCAAAGTATCGCCTCATGCCACAAGGCAGTCGGCATCCAGCCAGCATTATTCCCCAGCTAAGTTTTGCACTTTCTAATGACATCAACAGCAGCGCACCTGGTTACCGTAATACCCCATGCCACTAAGCATACAGCGCAGCTATGCACGCAACCATAATCGTAGCTGCAGCACCTTACATTATGTTTAACCCCTGGTTCTTGGTTCATGATTTAGTATTTTTTAAGCTCAGTTGATACTAGACCTAATCTCTCAGGCCAGGCTCTAGTTTTGATAGACAGCAACTTACATTAAGTAATAATAATTACACATAGATTAATCTCTATATATTATACTGGTTCTCCCTGCTGTTACCTTACTTCAACATCCATTTCTTCTACCCCTTCCAGGCATATAACCTGAACATGTTTGGCAGTAAATACCAGTGGATTATTCCCGGCTGGTACCAGGGCAACTGGTGGGAGCAAGCCAACACCACCAACTGCACCACCAAGAAGCTGCTCACAGCCATGGAGGGATACATCAGTGTGGACTTTGAGCCGCTCAGTGCTCGGCAGATCAAGGGCATCTCTGGCAGGGTGAGTGACACCCACTGTAGTACTTCAGAAGACTGTAACGTTTTTAACAAGTGATTCAATCTGTCTGTGAGACTTCATGTCCACATTTGAGGTGAATAACCCCCCACAAATACATTCCACCTTAATTTGGATGTTATTTCAGAAAGAAGTTTTCCTGTAACCTATGTGAAAGCATCTATGGAGAGGGTCCCTTTAATTGTGGAGACATGAGACAACTTTCTCGACAAACAGACATCTTAGATGCATGTTCTCAACCAAAATCAATCATGTTTTTTTTTCACACTGCACTATCCAGCACAGGAACATTGATTCCAAAACAGCATTTCCAGTAACTTTGTATCTCAAATAGTGTGGAAAATAATCCCTTCTCCGTGGACAAAGTTACACCAATAATAGTGACATTTGAATGAATTTGAAATAATCTAACAGTTTTATCGTCTTGAGCACTTCTCTTTTACCTCGCTTTCAGACCCCTAAGGAGTACGAAAGGGAGTACAGCCGAGAGCTTCAGCAGAAAGCGGTGGAGTCCAGCAAGTTTCATGGCTTTGCCTACGATGGGATCTGGGTCATTGCTAAAACTTTGACTCGAGTGATGGAACTGCTCCGAATAAAACAACGGCAGAACACCTACCACAACTTTACTGTGGATGACCGCGAAGTGGGAAAAATGGTGCTGGACGTCATGAACGAGACCAACTTCTATGGTGTTACAGTAAGTTATGGAGCAGATTGACTTTTTTAACATATATGAACATTATGTAAAAGTATAGCACAGTCTGACATGTTGGAAGTTAAAAAGGTTGGCTTTTGCTTCACTGACTTTCATATTGTACACTGAGCCATTAGAGCACCATTTGTCTACACTTAAATGACATATGGAAACACTTGGATTCTCCCTGGACACTCACGTACTGTACATTTACATGTACATGCAGGCAAAAGGTTTTTCTTAATATTAATGAAGCGATTACGGGGGGGGGGGGGGGGGGGCTACAGTGCACATACATGTACAGATAGAAACATGGTTTAAAGCAACACAATCAAAACACCATAAAATATGTTACTGCTGATGAAGGAAGCATCTTTTGGGGGAAATTGAAACATCTAGCTCTAGGTGTCTATGTATGTAAACACTGTGTAAACTACAAAAGGTTCTATGTTTGTGCGGTATGGAGTGGGGAAATGTCAGAACAACACATAGAGGCATTAATTACTGCTCTGTTAGGCTGGAAGCTTGTTTGCAGAGAAGGTTACTTAGCCCTCCTTGTCTCTGTATGAAGCCTAAAGGGATGTCACTTGGTGCTGCCGACTCACTCCAATGCATTCAAGATTGATCCTGGTGGCTATGCTAGCTACAAGCTGTGTGTGTGTTCCCTCTCACTTCCTATTGAGCTGTTAGAGGATATCTCCTGTTCCCCTGTAAAGGCTACTCCATTATTAGAGGATACCACGCTGCTCCCAGCCTAGGCGGCCAATAGGCACGCAGGGCCTTACAGAACAGCACAACATTATTCGGAACATATCATATTCATAACTGTGTTTACGAATAAATGCAAGGATAAAAGGGAGAAAGATTGGTTATACTAGAAAATTAGAGGTACAGTGTTCATTAAATACTCTGCATTGTCTCATAAACATTGACTGAATGTGAAAGGGAGAGAGGCTAAAGTCAAGGTAGGACAGACGAGAGAAATGGATAGAGACAATAAGATAGAGATACAGATGCTAATGCAGTATATATGTCAATCGAGCAGGAGAGAAAGAGAGGGAGAGGAAAGTAGCCTTGGAATAAATCAATACAGGCTACTGACTTGCATTATTGTGAGGTCCTATGGGGCCAACATTCCTAGGGGAATATATGTGTGTTGCAGCACTATACCAAATCCTTCAGGTCGTCATTCCTCACTCCTCTACTCTCACATCTCTCATCACATTCCTGCTGACCAGGAGCACGCTGACGTTCAGTCTTTCCAGTGAGACTCAGGGAAGCTAAGCAGTGCAGGAATATTAATGGCCATGAAACATTTCATTCACTTTTTACTCCAGGCACACAAAAGATGATGATGTCCCGTTAGGTTGTTTGAATAGGCTAGCAATCTTATTCTCTCCTTTCATAGTTGTATGCACTCATATTGATCCTACGTACAGTATGTAACCACCAGTGGTGGAAGAAGTACTCAAATCCTTTACTTGGGTAAATGTAGCAATACCACAGTGTATAAATTATCTATTACAAGCAGAAGTTCCTGCCTCAAAATAAAATGTAAAAGTGCTCATTATGAAGAAGGGCCCTTTTGAGAGTGTTCTTTCTGAAAGTAGCAGAGTAACAGTAGAAGGTTTTATAAAATTGAAGTACTTAATATATAATATATACTCATAATATATAAGATATTTGTACATTATTTAGTATAGTACTTAAATACATATACTTAGTTGCTTTTGATCTTTAGGAGCCATCATTGATGTCCCACTTTATTAATCAATTCCATTAATACTGCTGCTTTTTGTCCACGAGTGGGAAGCTTGCTTGCATGTAATGCTGAAGAAATTTGCCTTGATTTAGAGATTTAACAGTGTACAATTTGTACATTACAATATGATTATTTAGTTTTACAAAACAACATACCATTTTATTTGTTAGCATAAATCTACATGCTTTTTGTTTTGCTGATGTCCTAAAGAAAATAGAACATCAGTTATATACAGAACATTGTTTTATAATAATGTTTTTATTTTGACAACCATAATCTTTCAATATAATAAGAAAACATCTGAGCAAGAATATTGTGCATGTGGTAAACAATTATGTTGTTTGAAGACAGCTGCAATGCAAAATAATTAAAAGCATCTCTGTACCAAAAGATTTGAGATCTGTTGACAATTATAGCAGTTCTTTTAAGGGATTACATGAAATGAGATCAAAAGTGTTCCTTGTATATAGCACACAGTTCGCATATAGAAACATACACCCACACATGACGATCAAAGACATAGGAAGGCAATTTCCCTTCCACACTGCATATATCTTTTATGCTATTTTTCAAATTCAGATTTCAAAAGCAGCTATTACACAACTTGGTCGGTTTGCTTAAGAATTGCAATAGCTTCTACTGGGTTTCCAATAAAATTAATCCATGTGCAAGCAACAGTGAAATGGCGGAATCAGGCTGTTTACTCCTTGGTTTAAATGTTGTGTGTGAATGTGTGCTTGATCATATGGGATCATACCCTGACTTGAGCCTTGTGTCTTTCCTGATGTCACTGATGTTTACGCAGTGTTTGCTGTGTACACACACATGTCTCACGGGATCAAATCGTGTCCACTCTGCACTGATCTGCTGCTGAATCTGTTGTAGAGGCAGCTGCAGCGGCAGAAGAGTGATCATGGAAGGGCTCCACAGTATTGATCTGGCTGCTGTCAGGGCCACAGAGAAGAAGGCGTATGTTAGCTGGGAGACACTTTCAGGACACAGAGAGAGCAGATAGCTGCTAGAACCACAGGACGGTGTACACTGGAATTCACCAGGGAGGGCTGCACGGGAAGAGACACAGCTGTGATAGGGGATGACAAGCGTGTGGGTATAGGTTTGTTTCACTGTTTTATCTGTGGTCAGTGGTCGTCGTCGTCTTGGTATCGGTGTCTTTCTGGTTAATGTTGAGTAGCACAGCCTGAGGCATGACAGTCACCTCAAACAGACACACTGAGGTGAAACGAGGGGTGGGGGGTGGGGGGGTGCATCTGTTTTTTCGCTGTTAATGTGTGGGTGTATATGTGTGTGCATCACAGTTACATTTGCATCAACTGTGTTCCTGCTTCAAACCCTTAAAACCCGGAGGATGTCACACCTGCAGCCCACAGACCGACATCTCATTTGACCCCAGCAGGCCTGTCACTGACAGTATTCGCACCTCCACAGACAAAGTAATACCTGGCCGCCTCCACCTGTCTCACCTCAGAAAGACACATTCACACACACATACATGCCTAGACCCAGTGATTGCTCCATCAGCCACCACTGTGACTCAGGTCTGAACGTCCTTTGAGTACTAGACAAGGGACACCTGTCTGGGTCAATACACTCCAGTGAGGTTACCTAAGCTGCAGAGGATCATAATATCTTGTGGAAAGAGGCTTTACGTAGTTTCTTAGAATTTTGGTCAAAGGAGGTTAATTTAATCTTTGAAGTACAGACATTTATTTCCAATTAAGAATGTCAGAGTCAGTGCCTCTGCACATGTTTGATATACTTTGCATATTCTACAAACCGTGTATACACTTGAGAGAACAAATGGGGGGGATGTTAAAATAACTACATGCTATTTCAATAAGGTTTGTGATAACTCTTCGGATGTGAAGGGCAATTATGGTGGCAATGCTAATGCACAGCGAGAGCATTATGGTGCAGCTACTCTAGAAACCTGGATACATACACTCACAGTCATTACAGGTTCAAGTCAAGTTCCCCTATTTTCAACCCACATTGTCTGACCCTGTTTACACACCACGGTTATCTGAATGTAATACCTAATGAGCTGAGCTGAGGTGAACTGCACTGTCCTACTTACACTTCAGGCATAATTGCATAGCATATTGTAGGAAAGCGCAGAGTGTGACGAAACAACCTTGTTAGCGTTGACAAGTCAGATTGACACTGTGGTGTGAAATTGGTGGCAGAGTATCTGTCGTACATCACCAGGGTAAAGGCAAGGCTGGACGCGCTCACTTCTTGGGAGTACCTCGTTCTGCCCACACAAATGCTTCATCAGGGGCACATGCATGTACATATGCATAATGTGCCAACATGTTAAGTGCATGCACATGGACTTGCTTGCACGAGCACACTCAGACAAACATCAAAGATGGCACACAAAGACGAGGATTCAAACAGAGGGGTGGGATCCTGCTCTCCTACTTCAAAGCTTGCCATCTTTTTGAGGCAAAATTGGCTCTCCAGCTTCCTTTCCCATATTTCCCCCTTCAGTTTTCTTTTAATCAGCCAATGTAAATGCTCTATCTATCTATCTATCTATCTATCTATCTATCTATTTATCTATCTGTCTGTCTGTCTGTCTGTCTGTCTCTCTGCTCTCACCTTTGTTAGCCAGCCACTAATATGTAAACCCAGTTAAATGTGTAATTAAGGAGCTCTGTAAGCAGATGGCGGACGGAATTAATTGAACAGTCTTGGTAGATGAAGCGGGGGAGAGAGATAAAGGGACAGAGGGAAGGAGAAAATAGAACAAGAGAGAAAAAGAATGAGAATACATGGGAGAGATAAAGCGACAGAAGCCAAATTGATTTGAATATGTCTTACGATATTGCCACAAAGTTGAATTGCTTTTGTCTACCTTGTCTTCCTTTTTCCAGACACTCCCTGGTCTGAAATTGCTTGTGTTGTTCCTGTGGAGTTTAAATCAAAGACTTGCTATTGTTATTTTTCATTGTTTACGGGGGATTGATTGACCGATAAACACACCTTTTTGGCGAAAAATGAATATTGTGAAATAAAATAAAATCTCAGCTACATTCACTGACCAATACACCCTTCTCTGTAGGCAAATGTGGGACACACTCAAAGAATTGCCTTTTAAATACTATCTGAGCCCGAATTTGTACCAATGTTATGTGAGAAAACACAGTTAAATTAGGCAGCCCTGCTGATCTGATGTTGTTCCAAGGGATATTAGCAAATGAACTGGCCCAAAGATAATTTTGTTTATGTCTGTAAACAGATCAATGTTGGCCACTTCTAATCAAATGAGATGCAGTATGTGCAGGAGCCGAGACTCTGCCCTTTGCCTGCCAACACTCCAGTATCAGGAAAGCACTGCGCATAAATTTATTTAAACTAAGCTCTTTCTTTTTTTTCTTTCTACTGAAATTCACTTTACTGCTTATGTTGCATCTTCTTCAGCAGAATATAATTTTTTTACAACTTAAAAATATGCATGTGTTTCCAATGTTTTATGTTATATTAAAGATACATATTATATTTTTGTTTTTTTCTTCTTTTCAGGGCCAAGTCATGTTTCGGAATGGAGAGAGGATGGGTACAATAAAATTTAACCAGTTTCAAGGTACGTGTGACACTACTAGTACTCTACTCTTCAGATTAACCTGTCTCGATTTTCTCTCCAGGTTTTGCATTGTCATTTGAGACCTTAACCTTTGGAAAACACTATTTCAGAGCATCAACAACATTGATTCGACACATTGTTGTATCTTTTGCGTTCACTTCACTCAGCCTGTCACACCCACTGCCAGCCACCTGCACTTGTTCCTGAGCTGGAGTTAGAATTAGAAGCTTATACACAAGCTATAATTTGCTGAATTCCAACTACTGCACATCTGTGTTCATTAAAACCTACAATTGTTTCAGAAATTTTGCAGGATTACCACAGTTTTTGGAAAGCCAATTGCAATTTTCCTAAAGTCAGAAGTCTGCCACGGCTGATACACCAGTACCTATAATGGATCCTGACCAAGAGGGCTTAGGAAAAGCTTGCAGCGGAGTCATACACACGGGAAAGGGAGGCTGAAGGATTTAACAGTTTTGAAGTCAGAAGCTTTGTACTCACATTTATCTCATTAGTTGTTTTTCTAGAGAGGTTAGTCATTATTCGCTTAACTGCAAGGGTTGTTTGTCAGAAAAATATCAACATAAAACGTTTTAGACTGTTCACACTCTTTTTTTCTGCTGAGGTAAGTCCCCACAAGCCTTTTTCTATGGAACTGCATAAAGCAAGGTCCACGATGCTGGACTGTGCTTGTTCTCCTATGTGGTGATAGGATGTACTGTAAGCGTGGACAGTCAAGGTTTGTACATAAAAACATTCCGCATTACTCTCTGTCCTCATAGTATAATCCTGAGGTTGTTTTTGAGCCAGAAGGGCCTGCTGAGTGGGAGAAAAACCCAGAGATTGCATCTTGATGCAGGGGATTCCCAGCTCCTAGGTTCCCAAGACTATATGTAGCCCTCTTCATGGGGCTGTTCAGTCCTCTCTGCCTAACCATCTTATCTTCCCCACTGCAGAGGGGCTCGATCCCTCTGGCTGCTTACATCACACATCTGTGCGCACTGTGTGCAAGTGTGTGTGAGATACAGGGCAGTATGTGTGTGCTTGTGCACATGTTGGTGTGTGTGCCTCTGTTGGTGCATGTACAGAATGTATGCTAATGCTGTTACAGCCCAGGCTCAGTGGGTTCGACTAAAAGGGAAACCACACATTATTTATAGTAACTTAAAAATGATTTTATGTTAAACTAAGACAAAATTAACACAGTAAATAAGTCCATAGAATGAGAGTAAGCACATCTGTCATTATATACGGAAACAAGACAATTTACAAAACCAAAAATGAACCATCAAGGTAGAGAGTGGTGAATGAGACAGAAGCTGTCTCCCAATTTAATATTAGACAGTAATTGTACACTGTACATGTACTTTTTTCCATTTATTGTTGTATATGTGATAAAATGATAAAAAAAAAAACACGTGCAGACGGACATCAATCAAACAACATCAGTTAAACTTCAAGAAAAAGCAAAATGATTTTCCAAAGACTTAATACTTGTTGTTTTTTAAGTCATACCTCAAACTCCTTTCCTCCCTATTTGCGTTGCATTGTTGTACATCAACAGCACACTCAAATATCATTGCTTTTTAGTGTTATCACACACTGAAAACCTGCTTAGAATTACCATGTGGTATGGATGTGGGGCACAGCTACAGATAGACAGATTGAGGAGCCATCTTAAATGCACTGGGTCCATCGGGCAAAGGTGCATGACTTTAGGTCTGATGACCCTCATCCCATCTCTACATGTAGGTCACGTGCAAGAATAAAACCAAACAGCAGGAGGAGCAGGTCACAAAAAACTACATGATTAGGAAAGTGCTTATGTGTGAGGACAGTATGTCTACACTGTGTGTATGTGTGTGTGTGTGTGTGTGTGTGTGTGTGTGTGTGTGTGTGTGTGTGTGTGTGAGAGAGAGAGAGAGAGAGAGAGAGAGAGAGAGAGAGAGAGAGAGACAGATAGTCTTCAGGGCAGGTTGATAGGAGGTAATGGGGCAGCCGTCTAGATTAGGGTTTGCAGCATTGGATAAGCAGGGAAAAGTTAATGTTATCATGACTGAAATTCAGAGTTTTAGTGCCTGATCTTTTAGAGATTTTGAGAAAATGTAAACAAATGCCTTTGCCTGAATCATAGCAACACACCTTGTCTGCCTCTCTTTCCCTTTTCCACATTTTTCCCTGAGCTGGTGGTCCACTGTGTCTCCAACACACACCTTCCTCAACCAGATCCTTCCATATGTTCCAGCTATCTCTCACTGTCTTTTTTCTGGCTTCATTATATCTCCTCCATCACTCCGCAACCTTCACTCCAACACTTCTTCCTCACTTGTCAGGGATTGTGAATTTGTCACCCTTTTGACACACGAGTAGCCTGAGCAGGGTGGAAAGGAGAGGAGGGACAGCCCCAGCTTGAATATTTCAAAAGGCAGTGATCCTCAACATGACCCTATCATCTGTCCTCAGCCTCTGATCCTCCATTTTACCCTGTCAGACGTTCTTAGTCAGGGGCCTCGATGGCTTTTATTCCCCGTCTCTCATGGGGATAAGAGATAGCTCGGTGCCAGAGGTCTTGATCGCGGTTACAGTGCCTCTGAGTACAGATTTTAAATCAACACACTACCAGGGGTTATAGATAAGGAAACATGGTCTTTGTCATTCTGTGAGGAGAAGAGAGGTTTTATTAATATATATATATCAGTAAGGTGAGGTTGTAATATGTGTGGGTAAAAGGTTTAAGATGTTTTGGATCTGTAGAGATAAATGATAGGATTTACTATCTACAACACCCCTCAAGGAAGAACTAATTTCCTGCTTTTCTGTCATCTTCTGGAGGAATTTGAACTAGCAACACCCTCACTGCTGTCAGTTTACCTCGAGGCTATAGTTTTCTCACAGTCCTTTCAACTTAAATAGCTCACAAGAATATCATTGAGCTGTACTGCCAATGTTTTTAAATGAAGCAGCAATTTTTTCCATGACGGCATTTCACAGATCTGACATGAAACAAAATAAAATGAACTAGATCAAAGAAAAACTAATGTGAACGGGATGGGAAATAACTCTTAATTAACTTAATCACATTTACAAACACTGCTACAAAGATGGGTCAGAGTGTGTTGATAAAAGACACCAGGGATTCTGCATTATAAAAGAGTTACACTGTAAATGAGGTCCGGCAATCACCACTTTGATATCTGAGTCTCAAACCATCATGAGTCTCTACTCCAAAGAGGATAAGTCATAAGAGCTTTGCAGGTGCATCAGTGAAAACAAATTATGATGTCTTTATTTTTTAGCCTATCAAGTGGAACAAGAATTATGATAAATACAGATTAAGTGCATTGAAAACAGGAAAAGTGTTCACAGGTTTATGGTAATCTAATTTACCAATGGTGGAAAGAACTAGGTACCCTTACTCCAATACTGTGCTGAAGTACAGTGAGGTACTGGTATTTAACATGAGAACTACATTTTATGCTACTTTATACTTTTACTCTACTACATTTCAGAGGGATGTATAGTACTTTATACTTCAGTGCATGTATTTGACAGCTGTACTGTAGTTACTTTACAGGATAGGATTTTAAAAGCCTACAATGAGAGTATAAATTACAATTGATTGCAATGCAGTAAAAAAGCTTTGCAAGAGTATTTAAAATACTTCAAATCAGCTCCACCATGACCAGCTACAACATTAAAATCCTTCCATTAAAATCCAGTGAAATTAAACCAGTAATATACTGTATAGTGATATAACCATGGCAGAGGAAAATCTGTACAATGATTACTTTTTATACTTTATAAATACATTTAGAGATGATGTTCATGCTAATAATTACAAATGTTAACACTCAATGCAGACAATACTTGTTACTGGGATATGTTCACAGTTTTATTTTTTCACAAGATTTGTTGACTGTAAAAGGAATATAGAATATCACCAGCCCCATCTCTAAAGTATATCATTATCAACCAAATTGTCTCATGTCCAACTTTCAAATTTCAAATTCAAATTCACCACTAAATGTTGTTTAAAGTGACTAATCAAACAAAAAGGCATGAAATGTCATTGCAGAGGCTGAGCGACAGGTTGAGTATTACCAGCCTGCTGCAGCCATCAATATTCCCTGTGGGGATAGAGTGCTGGGATAGTAATTTAGCATCTCAAAGGGGGAGTGCTGATATACAATCCCTTCTGCCGTTTAGATCCTAACAAAGGACGTGGTCAAGGGAAACACGGTTATTGATCCACGTTCGGCACTGAGAATTTTGAGAAATACAAATCCTGATTGTGTATGCTCATAAAATTCACTGTTCTGAAATTGTCACATAGTCGGTCAAACATTTGCTGATGCTTTGATGCCAGAATTGGAGATCAAATTAGGTGATTCACGGAGCAGAGAGGAGAGGGGAACGCGGTGCCCTGTGATGCTGCAATAGCTGATGTTATCTATCATTTTCTTAGTCAAGGACAACGCTGCTGAGGAGTTCAATGGGCCTCTAAGAGTGATAACAGGGAGAGGCAGAGAGAGATTCGTGTGTGCACACCAGAAGAAATTGTAGGTTGTTTGTAGTGCTTACAAAAAAAGAATCAGAATAATCTCTCCTCTTTTCCCATCTCCTTCTTCTCTCCTCCCTGGTGTATACTCTAAGTGAGTAATCTTTATGAGTGAAGGCCTAAGTTTGTCTGACAAGGTCATGCTTCCTGCAATATTACACCTGAGGGACTCATTGTTGTTTCTGAAAAAGAAAACACTAAATCCCGAAATAGCTGTGTTTGGGCAGAACTCCACAGAGACAGTGGTGATTACAGGTTGGGGTGTACAGCATTTTACAACACCTTGACTGTTTCTAGAAAATACTCAAGTTTGCAAATACTGCAATATAAATACAGAGGTACAATTGCATTTATTTATTTATTGTTTCCTTCTACATCATTTTTTTTTTTTTTTTTATGCATTTGAAGTGTGTTCTTGCTGAAGGTGAGCTTTTATATGTTTTTGGCTGTTGGTATCACAGCTGGTTTTTGGATATTGGCTCTTCATTGCTCAAAATTTAGACTGTAAAAAACAAAATGACCATTTCCAGGCCATATTAAACTGCATCTGAAAGCTACTAATGGAAAATCTTGAAAGATAATCTTACTGAGTGTCTTAAAATTCTCTGTTAGGGTTGTTGTATTACTAATGGGTTTTGGAAGATCCTGTGATTTAAAGGTCTCTATGAGATTGTACCACTGTGCCAGTCTATACAGCTTTAAGCCAGGCCATTCTTCAATGTGTCCAATTAGTGTTAGATTTAAATGTACATGTTCTTTCAAAGAAACCTCTTTTACATTTTCTCCAAATAAGGATCACTGGTGCTAGATTTTATAAACCCTTCAAGCCGCTTTGTAGCAGTTATCCATTATTTTAGCACTTTATTGTATAATTAAGCCGGCCACCTGAAAGATTTCACATAATTCACCAGATAATCAAGCTACAATACTTCCAAACTAGTGTAACCATTAAGCCAATTGCTGGGCTGTTGGCTATAATGTCATACATAATGTAATTTTGAGCCTGCGAGCGGCATGGCATGAGGGATGGCGATGTCCATCTATCAGACTGTCGGTTGTCTGGTTGGTCCGTCCGCCACCTTGATCTAGACTGAAATGTCTCAACATCTACCTGATGGATTGCCCCAACATGTTGTACATACGTTCATGGCTCCCAGACGACGTTACCTAATGACTTTGGTGATCCCCAGACTTTTCCTTTAGTACCACCATTAGGTAGATGTTTGCCGTTGTGAAATGTCTCAACAACCATTGGATGGATTGTCATGGTCTGTTCAATCACGTTGTAATAACTATCATCAGATAAAACCAGTCCAGAGAGTGAAGGAAAAGGGATGTTGGCATCCAGTAGCCAGTTTGGACAGCTTTAAGTATATATTATTTTATTATTTTAATGCATTATGTGTGTCCGGGTCTTTTTTTAACAGAGGGCCGGGAAGTGAAGGTGGGAGAGTACAATGCAATTGCTGATGTGCTGGACCTCATCAACAACTCCATACGGTTCCAAGGTATGTAGAAGGCTACTGCAGATATGGGTGTATGTGCCTGCGTTTGTGTGTGACTGTGTGGGCATTGACTGAGGGATGTAAAACTCACTGAAGTAGAGAAAATGGTGTCCTCATGCATCTGATGTGTGTTTATATATATACGTTAAAGGCCCATCACTTACCACCTCAGCACTCCTGTCTGTCGTTCACTTGCTCACTTGAACCCTAACTCCCTTCAGCACACGTACATGCTGAGACACAACCACCACCAACCAGTGCAGGGACTCGTCGCTCTCCTTTACCACTCTAAACTGTCCTCTCTCAACTAAATTATTTACCAGTCCATTTTTCAACCCTCCTGTGTTTGCTTGTGTTGACATACTTTGTAATTTGTTCGATCCCCTTGGCTGTTCTCCCCTTCACCACCCTCCCACTCTTTCTCCATCTCCTCGGCCTTGTCCCATATACAGAAACTCAGTACCATCTCAGATGCTTGTTTCCACATCCCTGACCACAGTAAGTGGAGATGTGTAAGATGATGCCATCGCAATCGATTGGCACACTGGCAGGAGAAAAATAGAGCAAAAGATAAGAAAGTGCAGTGTCTAACCACAATAACTTGACTGTGGTGCATAAAGAGACGTGCACTCAAGTATGGGAAACTGAGGACCAGGAAATGGGTCTAAAATAACCCAAACAACTGCGACAGTGTCACTTTTGTGTGGCTAAAAACAATTGGAAGAAGGTAGATGTTAAGTTGTCATAGTGAAGAGAAAAACCTCACTGCAGAAATGTTACATTAAATTTGAGGCTCATTCATTTTGAGAGATAGCCTGGCATCGCCAGATTAATCCGCAAATGCGTATTAGTCTGGAATCTCTCAGTTCATTTTTGATTTCCAACCTATCAGAGCAATGAAACACCGTCCTGTCCGACGGTACGTCCTGTCAGTAGTTCGTCAGACACACATTTCTTATCAACATAAAGTTTAAGTGCAGTTGTTTGTTCTTTTACTTACTTTTAATTTACTAACTTTTTGCGCTCGTGTCTGTCATCATATTAAACCCGCCTTATACTAGATAAACGCTTGTGATTGGTTAGCCCTATAAAACAGAGAAATCCATTTAAATGGGAGAAGGGCCAGACGTATCTGCCAGAGCAAATGAAACATGAGTTTGCAGATTCGTCTGGTTCCCAGGCTGTTTGAGAGATTGTCTTTAACAAAATAATTTTTTTGTATCAAACCTTCTCTTTCTTTTTAGGCATGGAGCCTCCCAAGGATCGTACTTTTGTGCGTCTGCAGCGGCGCCACATCAACGTTCTCCTTTACAGCATCCTGTCCACCATCACCATCCTGGGCATGCTCATGGCAGGGGCCTTCCTGTTCTTCAACATCAAGAACCGCAACCACAGGTCAGCATTCTGCATTGGGGAAGCACAGCTTTGAGAGTAAGACGATGGAGGGAGGGATTAGTTGAAGGCAAGCTAGCGAAGGTGAGATAGATAAAGGTGTTGTGCACTGGGAAAGTAAATGAAGGGTTGGTGTTCAGGGAGAAGAAAGAGAGGGATGAATGAAGGACGGGAAGAATCAGGGGGGATTGAATGGTATTGAAATGAAAGAATGATGAAGCATGAGAATGATGATGAACCTTTAACTGTCTGCAGGTATATGATTATTTAACATTTTTACACCCCTCCATACCAGTATACCATACCAAGTATTTTTGATGAATAGGACCATATTCTATTCTAACCTTCTGCTCTCTTCCAGACTAATCAAGATGTCCAGTCCCTACATGAATAACCTGATCATCCTCGGAGGCATGCTGTCCTACGCTTCTATCTTCCTGTTTGGCCTAGATGGAGGTTTCGTCTCTGACAAAGAGTTTGAGACCCTCTGCACTGTGAGTTCCCTCAACACGTTTCACTAATACATAAAATAATGAATAGAAGTTGGGGGTAGGGTTAGGGTTGGGGGTGGATTCATGTCATATTCAGTTCCAATAGTGCAACTGAACCTTGCTCATTGGCAAGCAAAATAGTTGTGGACATGTATAAAGTAATATGGAGATTACTGCTGAAACGCTATACACATACACTATGTGACCGACTGTAACTGAAGACTGATTTAATCGCTCTCTCCGGGTCTCTAGCTGGCATGGTGCACATTAAGTGTCTCCCCCAAGGTAGCATTACTGTGTGACTATGTAGATGCTGGATTAATTAAAGAGTTTTGATTACAGTGATAACCAGTTTCCACTGAGATACCACCATCCCAGACACAGAGACACACACATACACATGCACACCAGGGTAATGTGAGGCAGGACACGTCTCGAGCTGCCACCACTTGGCTGAAGCTCTGCTGCAGAGCAAAAACAGAGGTTGTCACTTCAGACAAGGTCCTTCAGGAAAGGAGCACAGAGGTTGATCCATTCACCACCAATCAATATGTACTGGTCTCCTAAAGAATAGATGGTGTAATTGTTTTTTTTTTTTTGTTGTCTTCTTTACCCAGTCCCTGCCTGGCTTTATTGTTTTCTAGATATAGTAGAGAATGGCACGTGAAGAGAGCTACATGTAAATGTGTTAATGCAGAGTGTGTAAATGTTCCCACACAGATGTAAACATAAAGCCATGTGTATCACATGCAGCAGTCAAACATACAGTATACAGAGGCACTCTGTAGCTATTTTGGGATTTCATAGTTTCATAGTCTATATTCAACTTCTAAGCTTTTAAAACACATCAGCAGTGTCCTTTGTGCCAAAGCAGTAAGAGGTCTACATTTTGTTTCTCATTAAGATGAAATGCTCTCAGGAGTGTGACAGCTTCCGTGGTCCAGGATGTTCTCCCAGAGCTCAACACTTAGAGACGAAGAATAAATCTGGCAGCTTCTTATTTTTAGAATGCTCACAATGCCATTTTGAATGAACTTCTTAAGCAAAATGCAAATACATGTCAGATTAG
This sequence comes from Lateolabrax maculatus, assembly GCA_031216445.1. Lineage (NCBI taxonomy): Eukaryota > Metazoa > Chordata > Actinopteri > Acropomatiformes > Lateolabracidae > Lateolabrax > Lateolabrax maculatus. The sequence continues at coordinate 13,410,610 of CM062218.1, forward strand.
ATGTTGTTTTAAGCCTTGATCACCAGTTTAAGACATGACAGAATTATGTGTGTTCATTTTGTTCTGATAGGTTCGGACATGGATTCTCATTGTTGGATACACAACCGCTTTTGGCGCCATGTTTGCCAAGACCTGGAGGGTGCACGCCATCTTCAAAAATGTGAAGATGAAGAAGAAGGTATTGAAAAAGTGTATATATTTTGCAATAGATACAGTATATGATAGGAACTCAGAGTGATTGATTTTTAAAGGGTATAAAAGATATTCCCCTTTACTGTTACATTTAATTGTTCATGGCACAAAGATTAGTGCTTTGTATGCTTCTTTGACAAATGTTCTATGACTTTTCATATGTTTTTTTTTTTTTTTACCAAATTAGTGGCAGCCATCCTAGTGAATGGCCAATATAAGTACATATTATCCTTTCTGGTTAAATCTGGTTCTAAACCTTGTATTTCTTATCACACCATGCACATCTGTTACATACGATAACTACCAGTTCAAATAACCACAAGCATCTCCATTAAAACGTGTAGACCTGACAGCCTTATCCAGGAAGCCTTCACATGCCTTTTGAAAGCCCAACACTAGTGTGTGGGTGCTTGTATTCACACTCATGCTTTTTAAAAAACACAAAAAGACTGGCAGCCCCTGGCACCTGCCTTTAGAATCTTCTCTGTGAAAAAAAAATTCAGAAATACAAATGGCATTTTAAACATCTGACACAATCTGTTTCACTGGCCTAGTTACATAAAGTGGTGCTGAGCTCACTGTGTGTTGTAACTGTGCTTGGCCTTTCTGTATTTATAGATCTTTCTCTCCCCCTCTCTTTGTCTCTCTCTTGCGCTCTTTCTCTCTCACCCTCTTGCATATTGGAGGAAGTGTGGGTGGCCTGCCAGAGAGAGAGCAGGAAGAGAGGGAGGAAAGATGGGTGGATCAAAGAGTCGGAGAAGTTGGAGGGATGTAGGGAAGTAGGGGCAGAAGGGAGGGTGGAGGGACAGAAGGAGGAAGGCTAAGCAGGGCAGAGAAAGGGACAAGACAAACAATGTGGCACAAATGGCAAAGAAAGTAGGTTGGCTACTGTGAAAAGAAAAGGAGAAAGCTGGCAAAAAAGAGCAAAAGATAGATGAAGAGAGAGAATCCAAATTACAGGTTGAAAGACAAGGACCAAGCTCTACTTTAGCCTGAGTTTCCGCTGCAATTCTGCGGTGGGGTCAACACAAGATCAGCACGTGTTTTTTCATCTGTTGCCATATGAATAACACTAGACCTGGCCTTTCATATTTTTTTGTTTCATTGTCTTTTTGAGAAAAATCATTTTAGGAAAACAAATTAGTTTTGCCTCTCCAAACTCAGTAGCTTTGCACTGACCCTTCATAGCCAATTATCTCTGCTCAGTTCCTCCCCTCCCACCATCTTTGCCTTGCTAACAAAAACAAAACAAATGTTTTTTTCAGAAGCCGTAGTCACCCCTACTACATATTTCAGCAGTTAAACCTCAAGATGTAGTCTCTGTTGGTTTCACGGCCTGGGTCTGTTTGCAGGACACACACACACAAACACCACACTCCCTCCAAACTGATTGAGTGCAGGTGCTTTGACTTGAGCAGAGTGATGCTGGTGCCCTGAAATCTCTGTCAACCGCCGTCAGGGGGAGGGACAAGCACAAGTGTTGGCCATCTTTTCTTCAAACAGAGGGGCTAGAACCGCATCCCTCACTCTTTACCTCAGCCTTCCCTCCACCTTTTTTGCCCGTACACTGGGAGAGTACAGATTGTAAATCAGGGGTGTGTTCGATAAGGGTTCCACTCGGTGGGCTACAGCCGGCACTCCTTCACTTCTTAAAGAGCTCAGTGCCAGAGACAGTATGTGGGGGGCTGTCAGTCAATGTCCTCTCCAAGTACACACAAACACAAACACACACCACAGACACAGAAAAACATACACACTTACAAAAAAAATCCCCCCTTACACAACCCCTCACCACCAGGCCCCTGTAGCAGCTACTTTTCAATCTGCCTATCTTGGTAATTTACTGAGTACTCCTTAGTGACATATTGCTGGATACATGTGCATGCACACACACACACACACACACACACACACACACACACACACACACACAGGACAAAGCTAAACAAACACAGTACCCATTAGCTCATTACATTTGCACGCATGCATACACACACATAATGATTGTGTACACATGTTCACATTAGTTGTGGTTGTCTGAAAATAACAGCATGAGCAAATTGTAAAGTCGCACGTGTGTGTGTGTGTGTGTGTGTGTGTGTGTGTGTGTGTGTGGCAGGGCGGGGCATGTGCACATTTGATGATTTAGTCTTTTTCACAATCAAATTCATCAGTAGACACATAGACGCTAGAACCCAACTGATGTGTCAGAGTGCCAATGTTAATGGGGAAAGAAAACAACAACACTTCACTTAACACTTCAGGTAATTTAGAGTCATTACGTACTTTGACTACCAGACTCAGTTGGCAGAGTAACAAATCACAGTTGAGCAGATGGTGGTTTAGAGCTTTCCCTAAAATAGCATACATCTTGCATATCTTTGTTACAACTATTTGCTTGTTAGAATATCAGATTAGTTTTATCAGCCAGATTTTACCCAAATTTATTTCATTTCATATATATTTCATTCTAATCTTCGCGTAAAATGTTTTTTCACTGGCTTCGAAGCAGCAATTTGAACTGCTCTGCTTCTACCTTCCTCTAAACTGCCCTAAAGCATTGCGTTTCTTCTACAAGAAATGTCCCTCGTCTTGCCTTGCCTATATTTGGTCAATGCCAACACCATCAAAAGACATCAGATCAAAAAACAAACCCCTCATGCATCTCATCCTGAGCCCACCGGCGGATGGAGACCTGTCCGAGACCACTGTGCTGCATGTGGGCTATGTGATACTCTCCAAACACATCCCAGCCTGTGTTCCCTGACCTTTCCTTTGATCTGCCGTTCCAACCAGTCAAACGCTATTATAAATAAAGATCACAAACAGGTCATGGCTTTCATCCCTCTAAAGTTCATGATACAAAAGAGAAGCTTTTGTGGTTGACAGTGTTGGTTCTTGTTTGGTGGATCTTTTGCACATTCTCTGGCCACAAGGTTACAAAATCAAAGATTGCTGGTGGAATAGTATTGACAGAACTGATTGTCCACCAGAGGTTCTCAGTCGTGGGCCTTTGGAGGACATTCTGCTAAATATACTATGTGTGCCACAGTGTAAAAGAGTTTCAGTATCAAATTCTGAACCAGGTCTTGGTCTTATGGACTTTTAGTTTGGCTGGTTTCCTTTCCTAGTAGGTGGTTAATTACAGCTAAATGCATTGTAATCAGTCCCTGATTAGATGGTTGGAATGAAACCAGCAGGGCTGTAGGTCCTGAGATGGGATGAGAATCAAGTAATTACAGTGGTCAATAAGAAATGTTGTTTGAAATGGCTCTACACACGCACACACATGCTATTACATAACATTACCAGGTGTGTGCTATTGGGCTAATACAAGCATCTCATCTTCTTTCCCCCCTCCAGATCATAAAGGACCAGAAGTTGTTGATTATCGTTGGCGGGATGCTGCTAATCGACTTATGCATCCTCATTTGCTGGCAGATTGTGGACCCGCTTAAGAGGACTGTGGAAGAGTACAGCTTGGAGGTCAGTGAGCATTTTGACTTTTTGTTTTTCCTTATCTTGTCTGAACTTGCGCTTGATTGTGATTTTGTTTATGTTCATATAACATGATTTGCCCCAGATGGGAGAATCCCAGTGACACAGATTCTTAAAAATGCCTGTTGTATTTGGAGTTTAGGCAAACAACATGTCTGCCTTGGGCTGTAGCGCGAGCTTCTTTGTTGTCCTTGTTATTTTTGGGTCAGGATGTGAGCCACTGATGCCTCCTGTGCTCATCCCATGGCCGGACATTTGCCAGCTTGGATGTGAGACATTGGCAAGGCCTGTTGGAAAAGAGGCACTTGGCATCATTTCTCCTTGCTGGAGAGGTGGCGTGGTGTAGAGTAGAAATGAACTCTGCTTTGCTGTGATTGGTTAGAATAGACTCAAATTCTCTGAGATGGGTACAGGATTAGTGGTGCGCCCAATTGGCTAAAATGAACATACTGTCTTTGGCATTAGATGTTGATGGTGTGTGAAGAGTGTTTTCAGTTAGGTATGACATATTAGCACATAACAGTCAGTGGCATTATGGAAATGCAGACTGTGAATTAACAAGGCGCAGCTAAATATTTATTTTTCTTGGATAATTTGGTTGCTTTGGTTATAGCGGCAGACTGAGTTTTTCTAAAATATAAAATATTAAGCAGTATGGCTTCACTGATTTATATATCTGTCTTTCCGTACAGCTTAAACACTGGGTTAAATTCTTGAGTCAGGAAGGATTTTGAGCTCATAGCTTTGTGTATAGTCTTTTTTCCTTTTGTTTTTGAAAGTATCAGCTCATGTTGTTAAATAGATGGTTCAGTGTTTCACTGGCACTCATTCCTTTCCTCAATCTATTAAGTTGTTACACTAAAAGATGGGCTTGCATTAGGCCAAGGGCAACTAATGCAGTGAAATGGTGAAATGGGTTGTAGAGCTGGTGCAGTGAAGGATACTGTACATTTGGGATGGGTACTATATCTGTATATCTTACGTTAAATATGTTAAATCTGAATGTGTTACTGTACATCTGTCCGCTCTATGTGAAAAAAAAAAGAAGATTAAATTCAAGAGAAAATTGACAATAATGTGTTATCTTATGTCACAGTTTAGGCCATTTCCTTCTTGCATGTTTATTGTATATGTCCATGTCACTGGGTGAGTTGATGTAACAATAGCATTACTGAAAAATCCATTTTACATTGCTATATATTGTTCCCTTTATGTGCTGACAAATAACTCAGGGGAACAGCAGAGATTATGTTTACTTTACTGTTACTGCTAGCAACAGACAAGAAGAAGCAATTATTCCACTGCAGTTGAGATCGACTCATCAGTCTTTGAAGACCACAGACCATAGTCTGCTGCTGCTAAGTGGAGATTCTTTCCTAATGAGTTGTCTTTCAAGTCCCCTGTACTTCTGTATGTAGGCCACGAGACTGTTAACTGGCTACTAAGTCCTCCTAAATTGACGACATTGGTTGGATCCTAATTGACCCCTCTACTAAACAGAGGTTAGGCAGAAAAGGCAGGGTCTAATGGTGGATTTTTATGGAGACGTCTTTTGATCGTATTGAATGGATTTTCATGTTGTTTGCTTGCTGGTTGGCAGGGTCTTGCGGGGGAAGGAAGGGTGGCTGACACTGTCTTGCACCCAGTTTTGACTTTTTCATGTCTTCAATTAAATGAAAATCCTGTGAAGTGATAAATAGCGCTTATCCAAGAGCACTGGGAGCAGGTCAGCCTTTTCGAGTTTTTTTTTCTTTCTTAGTCCTTGATGAAAAGATTCCTGTGGGAGATCTCCGAGGAAGGGGTGTATATATATAGTGTATAGATGCATGATATCTTGCCAGGCTTATTTACATTCTTGTGCTCCTTTTGGCGTACTCTGAAGGTATACTTATCACATTTGTACAACTCTAGACAAAGCCCTATTTCCTTTGTTATGATAGCCACTTATATATTTAAGCCTGCCTAAAGGGTGTAGCAAAGCCTTGCTTAACATATTCATTTGTGAATGTTGTCAGTGTGTGCAGTCGGGTCCTCATGGAGTATTCTCAGACTCTAAGCCCCCGGCCAGGGGAGTGTTGTGAATATATTAACCACTCAGTGTAGGAGTCTGCATTCCCCCTGGGGTCGTGGATCTGCATGCCTGGGCTGAGGCAGAGGCTCCACATGCCTGACCAGCCTGCCAGATTTCCAGCACCAGCAGCAGTGGACCCTTGGGGCTCAGCTGGGGGAGAGGCAGCCTGGAGCTCCTCTGCACCCAGGGCCCCCAAGCTTGTCAGGTGGGACCAAAACCAGAAGGCAACCCAAATACCCAGAAAGGGGGTAAGGAGAAGAAAAAGGCTAGGGTAAAACACAGTATGGAAAAACACAATGTTTATGGTAATGAGCAAAATAAGGCATTTTAAAGAGAAACAAATAAACATATTGCACTATAACCAGATGCAGAGGAGAGGTTTCAGACCGACATTATCACTGCATCAAATAATACAACTTCCTTATTCATTTCAATGAGTTGGCACTGCAGGTGTCTTGACGCACAAGAGTCCTGCTAATAATAACACAGGGTCGTATGGACAAAAACATTAAACCTCGAACAACTACTGCCATAAGGCAAACTGCACTTACTGGATCACAGTGTGGACTCGTAGCTGAAAAGGTACCAGTTCACCTGCTGGGCACCACCAATGTGCCCGCGAGCAAGTCACCGAACCCCTAACTGCTCCTGGGGCGCCGTTTGCATATCTATAGTTCCTGTGTGTGCGTGTTTGTATTTTGACCTGTGTGCTTTAATAACTGAGTGAAAACAGAATTTCCCCATTAGGGGATGAATAAAGTAATTCTTCTCTAGTGGGCCATGGTGGATGGTCTCCATAGGGCTCAGGAGCCAGTGAGAGTAGCTCTGACTGACTAACAGTAATTGGCACAAGGAGAAGGACCATTAGTTACCCAGTTTCCTATGAGCTCTCACATCATACTAGGTCATCCCTCCCCTGTGACTTACCTCTGTCTGTTGTCTTTTTATTTTTTTTTTTCCGTCTCTTTCTATCTCCCATCCTCCCCCCACGTATTTCCCTTCCCCACCATGGAGGATTGGGAGTAATATTGACCTTGGGTTCACAGAGCTGTATCTACCTGCTGTACCCAAGGGTATGCAGTATGACAACGAGGTGTTATTGAACTGTCCCCGTGCTTGGTTGTCCTCAACATTTGTCATTTGAACCATCACACAGGAGGGTTTCCTTATTAACTCAGAACCAACAAGGGTACTCGCACATTGTTTTCAAGAAAGGTACTGTAGTTGCTTTTTTGAGTTCAGATACACATACAGCGTAAAGACACTCAGGAATGATAAAAAATTCAAGTGTGTATTTGAGAGAGAAACAGACTGTAGTATACTGGAGTGGGTACTCCCGCATGCAACCATATCTATGCCCTGTGGTGGTCACGGATATGGGTACATCTAAGTATTCTAAGTGGATAACTGGCTGTAGTAGAGACTTTGGGTAAAATGATCTTGCTCGTGCTGTAGAACCAAGATTTACCCAGTGGAAACATGGACAAAGTCAATACTCTGCATTACCGGGGGTAAAACCACTGCTCTGAATCCAGCAAGCTAAGCTTAATGAGCTACTATTAACAAAACTAGGGCATCCCCCTTTGCATCCTTTATTAGCATTAGTAAGAAGATGAAAATGTGAAGAGGCTGACAATAGATCCTTGTGGAATGCTTCATAAAACATGACTGATTTAATACCCTCCCAAATAAAAGTAAAGAAGGGCCAGAGATCATGTAGGGAGTTAAGTCTTTGAGTCTCTAAAATGAGAGGAGAGTGACCCCCGAGTCTTATTTTAATTACAGTATGCAGATGATATGCCTTCACCGGAAATTACTTGTGACCTTGACATTGTCACAAACCTCTTTAAACCAAGCCTGGCCTCTGCTCTTCACTTCAGTAAAAAACAACCATATGTGCTGAATTCAGTAAATATCTCGACAAGATTAAAGGCAACTTGGCCAAGACAGTAATTTGCAACTCCAATTTTTCCCTGATTCTTTACACTGGTCCAACCCCTAAATCCTAAGAGCACTGGGAATATTCTGCAAATCAGTGTCTTTTTTTCCCCATAGAGCTTACTGAAAGCAGGAATAACTTTGGCTGCTCCACGAATGTCCTGGGAATGCTGATGGAGACGTTGGGCTGCAGTGAGCAATTAGATCCATTTTGTGGCTTGTTAATAATTGAGCGTTTGTTAATGGCATGGATGTTTCAGCAGCAGGGCAGACTGCTGGTTGCCATCAGATTAATGACACATGTTACAGTGTCAATGCACACACGTGCGTTAAAGTGTCATGAGTGTGCATATGGGTGGAGTGTTCACTTTTGTGTTTGTTGCATTGTATATGTGTGGGTTCATGAATATGACCTTGTGTGTATATTTCAGCCTGTATATGCACATGTGGAATTTATGTGCCCACTCATGCATGGATACATGTTTGTACGTCTGCCTGTGTGTTATGTACACATTAATGCCCTCTCTTGTTGTCCTGTGCATTATCTCCTGCATAATGAAGGACAAACCGTCGAGAAAGGATGATTAGCATTCTGGTGGATCCTGCCGCAGACCCCCTCTACTCTAGTCTGTCCTCTTGTCTCCTCTTCCCTCCCCTCCCTCCTCTGACTTTTTTTTTCCTGGCATGGAAGCTGCTGCAAGCATCGGCGGGCGGGCGGGCAGGCTGCAAAAGAATATTGCAGTGTGGCATCACCATGGCAACGGCCATGGTTTCTGACATCCATAACATGGAGAGTGGCACTGTTGATCCATGAGACAAAAATAGCAGGTTAGGGCACCCACTTCAGGATGGCGACACATTCAGATAAGATTTTAAATATCTATATAGAAATACATGCATTAGGCTGACTGATCAGAGCAGAAAAGCTGTATATACATATTCATGTATGCATATTTCCATGCAAAAGTTTAGGAGAAATCTCACAGAGATTTCCCTCAGCGTCCCTGCCTCTGCCATGCACACCTGTATGCAGTAAGGCAAGGAGAGAGAGAAAAAAAGGAGACGGAGGGGGAGTTTTATATCCATTTCTTTGACAATGCACTCATCTGTTTCCAAAATATTATCACTGCAGTAGCAAGCCAACGTATCACTCACTACTAGCATTTATTGTGGAAACATTCCTCTTTATGGGATGATGAGATGATGTTGAAATGATGACCTTAACATAAATCATGTGGTCAGATATGATGTTGCCATTTTTTACTTATGGCATTAAAATACATCTAAAAAGGCCCTGCTTAGATTGCATTTCCGTGTCTTGATAGGCTGTGAAACACCATCTGTTCTCATAATATTGACACACACTATTTATAGGATGTGGAAATCACATTGTTAATAACAGAATTTCTGAAAAGAAGAAAAGTCACATTTGTTGTAGGCAGCAGATGAGGCCAGTTTTTTAATCTGTTGTAATTTCTGTTAATAATTACATCAGAAGTTGACAACCTGTTACCCCAGACACCTGTTATCAATTGTTCTTTATATCCTGCCTCCACCTTTTATGGAGTATAAGTAACTTTTCACAGTCATTGTTGTATTTTTTTAATTGCTTAATTACCCAGCATACTGTTGAGGTTTGTGTAAGTTAAGGATAATGCATCTCTGACCCCCCTCAGTAGGTGATTAAAGCAATCATACTGTGTCTTCACACTTTGATATTGATGCGGTTAAATTCTATTCAGCTATTGCTTGAAAACACATGCACATTAATACCAAGATTACAGCGGAAACAGCCTAATACATGAATATTTGGTTATTTATATTCAAGCTAAGACGAATGACAAACCTTTCTTTCACCGATCTTTTCTGTCAATCTTCTTTTTCTCACTTCTACATGTGACTTTTCCCAGAGTCCTCTCACAGACCTGCTAACACACTCTGCTGCTCCCCCAGGAATGAGGTTTTCTCACATTCAATCCCCTCTCTTTTATTTATTGTGTTTTCTTTTCCTCACCATGTCAATTTACTTACTTTGGAACTCTCTCTTTCTCTTGCTCTCCCCCTTTGTCATCTATCCATTTCACTTCGGTTGCCCCTCTGTACGACGTACGTTTCTCCATCACAATCGTGTTACCAGCCTCTTTTCTATTTTCAGACCTCTTCTTATTCGAAACCTCCTGCTCCCATCTCACTCTGTCCCTCTCCTGCTTTTCCTCATTTGGCCAGCTCATACATCTGGGAGCGCACTAAAAAAGCAGAGAAAATCAAAAAACAAGCTTGCGACGGCAGTACTGGGGCACAAGACTCAGGCTGACCTGGAACTTTCCCTTTTCTTTTTCCTCCATTACTTTTTTCCTCTTTCTACCAACCCTTCTTTTTTTTCTCTTTACTTTATGATGGCCTTTCTTTTCCTCACACTATCCTTTTTCCTTTTAATTCACCACCTCCTGCTCTATCAATTTACCATTTCCATGTCACCTCTTCAAAAGGAGGGAGCGGTAGACACTCAGCTCCAGCCAGGATTGGGTGTTGGGAGGGTGAGTTGGGGAAAGTAGCAAGTGTGGCCAGAGCAAGTGAGACATGTGCCAGCAAAGTTCCTCTAGCCAGACAGATGAGTGTGGCTGACACTGAGCGTGTTGCTTTATGTGAATCTAGGTGGGTCAAGGTCAGCTAGGCAGTATCTATATACACATACCTGAGATCATATCAAAGAAGTTTTCAGTTTTACTTCAACCTTTATGTACCTTACATTACTGCTGTCCATTCCTCTGTGCATACCATAGTTTTCTGATTGACAAAAATACATTTTCTACAGTCTTATTCTGCCTTCTAGGCAGCCACTGGTCAGTTCAGTATTTAAATCAGCTGTGCAACAGCCTATTCTTCAATCTCAGATTTGTGCATTTGAATGTGCGGCTTGTACACGCACTATATACTATATAGGCCTCAGTAATATATCATAATGTGGATTCTGAATGTTGGGTGGAAAGAGTGCTGTACGCCAATCACAGGTTGGTGTTTTAACAAAAAATAAAGCTGAACAATTGTTCGCTGTGTTGGATTATGTATCTCAAACAAGTATAAGAAACTGCAACCAAAAGTAGAAAAATACACTGAAAAATGTTATAATCTTTGGCATGCTTTGAAAATGGTCAGCAATTATTCATTTTATGTGATTTGTAGTGTTTTTGCGCTAAAAATGCAGAAACCTCTATGATCCTTTAACACTGCAGTTATACACCCACATACACACACACACACACACACACTCACCTGCCCACGGTGTTGTTGTTACCCCTCCTCCTGCACTCTCACACTGTTTCTCCACTGCAGTCCCAGTCAACTGTTGATTGTGTGAATGCCATCTGAAGGACATGATGCTCTTATTTCATTATCAGCCTGCTCTGCGAAAGCAGGTGGAAAGTATAGTCCTGTTTACATTCCATTTAATCCAGCTGCCAGCTCTCCATTCTCAAAATTATATTCTATGGGAATGAAAACATAGATGGTATCCTATGGGGGAAAAAAACAGAAATTAAAGTCACTTCAGTCTTTTATATCTGATCTCAGACTTGGGTAGATTGAGCAATGTCTGAATTGAATTACACAGAGATTTATCCAGGAGTAATCATATTCATGATGACAGAGACAAAGATATGATGTGACAAGAACTGAGAATCATAAAGTATTTATTTTGTAGAATGAAGGGCAATGTCATCTGCAGCCTTATACATGCAGCACTGACAGTGTTAAGATGGACTTTGAGGCTCCTTTGTTAGCATTGAGTAAAGCACTGGCTGAGATCAATGCCTTTTCAAAGTAAACTGGGTCATTAAGGGATAACCACCACCCACCTAGGCCTTTTCTCATCGACCACCTCTGGAGGGAAGAAGGAAGGGAGGGAGAGAACAAAAGGGAAGGGTACATAGAGCTCACACATTCTTGGTGATTTGTATTGCAGTGTGAACATCGGAGAGCTTGCCTATCCCAAAAGGATGGTTATGCATTGTTACGGTTATAGAACGCATTGTTACTCCGTGTGCTGCATTATTAGATTCCATCAAGTTCTAGTGTTGTGGTGAATGTAAAACATGTGGCTCTACTGTAGGTAGCTGTATTGTTAACAACCCTTTACTAATATAGAAGCCTCTATTAAAATAGACTCAGCTATAATGATCATCTTGCTGATATGAAACCACATAACTATAAATATCAGACTCTTTGGCAATCATATTTCTTCATAGCCATTTCTGCACATATTGTGCTTGGTTCTACTTTGTGTTTGTGGTGGGCACAGAGCAGCACGGTGCCTCTGACGTTGGTGTGTTATTTTGAAGTCCTCCAAGGTAGTTCTCAGTAAGTGTGTCGCAGGTTTTACCTTGGGGATACCCGCTTCTGTTTATAGGCTTGCCCGTCTTTTCATGTCCCAGCCAGCACAAAGAGTCACGACTTTACTCCACCTGGACAGGACAAAATCCCCAACCTACATAGAGTGTTGCATTATGAACTGAGGAAAAAGAAAGCTTGTACATTGTACAAGGGTTTGGACACAGAATCAGCCGATTAATGCTAAGTAACTTTAAATTCAGAAGCATCATTGATTTGCGTAGTGGAAAGCTCCAGGTATATAACATCTGGGTAAGACAGAATTCAATGCCAGATGGGGAGAGAGTAAGGAGACTTCCAACAAGTCAAAATTATTTTCTTAGCAGTAGTTAAACCAGCAAAATCATCGAAGAAAAAGACACATATAGTTGTGGGCACCCTCACAGACAACAGCTGAGACAATTTAAGAGCAACCTGGTTCCAGAAATGTGCAACTGGCTGGTTTTCCCACATTAAATGAAAGAAAATACTAGGGGCCTGCAAAAGGAATCGTTTAGCTCCACCAATCTGATGCAACTTGTGTTTAAATCAGTTCTATACAGATGGTAAAAAATGAATTTGCTGGCAGTCAGGATTATGAGAGTCATCGTTAATCCTAGAACAAATATCTACCCAATCAAAGTTGGGATAGTTATATAGTTAGTTAGTTAGTTAGTTAACATTTGGGCAGCATTTTCATGTTTGTTGTGTTTTCATTTAATTTTGTCTAGATCTCTGCCTCAACCCATTTTGGGAGGGAAAGAGAACCTGGATATCTTGCCGAGCCAACAGAGGTTTCAGTTTACACAGGATTTCATCATTTTTGTGGAGAATATTTACGCAGCATGTTTTGCCATGCTTTGGCGATGCACTGGTATTTGTCTTGTGAGGGACAACAGTATACGGTATGTGTAAGCTGACAGCGTTATCAGTGAATCATGCAGGAAAGCACTCTAAGGACTGCTTTGGAGGTGCAGTGTTTGTTGACACTCTAGCTGGTAAATTGGACATGTGGTTGTGCATGGCTGAGCCTGTTCAAGTGAATCTGTCGAAAATGGAATTGGTTGGCAATATTTACCTTCTTTTACTTTCTCTCCATCTCTATGTGCTGTGTGATTTCTCCCCCCCCCTTTTTTCCTTTCACCTCTCTGTATATATCTCTTTCTCTCTTTCCCTCTAACAAAATAAGCACAAACACACTAAATCACCCCCGACCTCCACCTTCACCCACACCTCTCTTTTGCTCTCCTCTCACTTTTTGCCCAGCCCTTTTTTCCCTACTCCTCTCCTACTGCTCCCCCAGACTGCAGTTGCTAGGCAACAGCTGATTGAGCATGAGGGGTATGCAATTGACCAATTAGAAGTCTTCCAAATGAAAAGTGGTGTCAAGAGTTCCCGCAGTTACAGCTAAGGCTTTATTCAGTGCACACGTTGACACCGGATATTGTACTGTATGTATACATGCACACATAAACACATACACACACAGGAGAATGTGTGCCATTTCAGTTTGTTCATTTGGTTGTTCAAAATTGACTTTTAATTGCAGAAACTTTTGTTTAATGCATATTGGTGTGTATTTTGTATTTGTGTGTATGTGTGTGTCTGTGTATATCGCTACATGTTGCTGTCTAAGTGATTGTGTGTGTGTGTGTGTGTGTGTGTGTGTGTGTGTTTTGCGAGTTAAGTCATTATAGTATCAGATTTGATCCCACTCAAACACACATTGTGATTGCTATGCTACCCAGTTTTCCTTCCTTCCTTCTATTTGTATCAATAAAGTGGTGTCTATCCTTCTATTTTCTCTTTCCCTCTTTCCTTCGCCTCCTGTGGCTTCTCACATTTCTTCCTTCCTTTCGTTCATACGGTCAGAGGAACTCTTTCATCTTTCTCCCTCTCTGTGTCTCTCATTCATACCAGAGACACCCTCCATCAGTGACCAGACACATCCATCAATGTTCCTCCTCCTCTGCTCATCCACAGCCCTGAGGATTCCATTATGGCTCAGCAGCTGACACACACACATACACACACACACACACACACACACACACACACACACACACACACACACACACACACACACACATTTTAGGGATAGGCAGCTCTATCTCATCTGGCCATGGGCAGAGACACGATTAGTTAGAGACTCGAGATAGTGATGCAGCTCTTGATGATGGCGATGACGCTGTAAGTGATGATGACGATGATAATGATGATGATGATGGTCCCAGAGGCAATGAGGTGATGATGAGGTACACTTAGACACAAGTGTGTCTCACAATTTTTCAGCCCCTCTATCCATTTGACCATCATTAACCTTGTTTTCATTCAGAACGCTGCAACCCTTGAGCTTGAACTTTAGCCCAACCAAATACCCATTTAACTTAATCCTAGCAGGTGCTTTTCCCTGAGTAACCTTGTAGCTCATTAGGGATTTATTTGTTTTATTGTTTTCATTTAATCTTCATTTAAACATGCAGACCAATTAGTGCACAACTCTTTTTTTTTTTCTTTTTTTTTACGCTAAATAACTGAATATTGAAGCAAAACTGTAAAGGAATAATATATCTGCAAGTACAAGGGACTAAGAAAAGATGCAGTGGGATTCCCTTTCTTTGTCTATTTTGTTTGATTTGACATTGCTTGTGGTCTGCTGAGAAATAAGCTATTGAGTAAAAGTCAGTATTGTAAAATTTCCTCAATAATATTCACAATAATGCTTTGGTCTTTAATAAGTATGGTACTAGATGTCACTATTGATCTGCATACAGATGATAATACTGGAACAGTGGAACAGGTCTTACAGGCAGTCAGACTAAAGACTGACTGTTCGGTTCAATAGGCTACAATCAACCCACATTAAAGAGAAAGAATGAAAAGAAAGAGAGATCTGTTTCATAAAGCCTTGTTGCTAAGACTGTATGGTATTCAAGATATTGTTTTTTTCAAATCATTCTTGTACCTCATTTGACAAAAATACATTAATATTTCGTAAGTGACCAAAATACACCTAAAAGTTAGCAATTAATTGGACAATCATCGCTGTCAGATCCAAGAAGCGCTTCCTTATTTGTTTTTTATCACACACCAAACAAGTGTTCCTGATGCACGGGTAGGCAACCAATGTCCACAAAAAAAGGGGGACAGATTCCGGTCACTTACCACTGTATATATCAAATAAAGACCCCAAATCATTAAAAAAAGAAAAAAACAATTTTTACATCAACCTCCCCACGAGAGCTGGGGGACCTCACTGTCACCGCTGTCACGCCAGATTCCACTCGCTGGGTCATCCGCGACAGCATCACTATGTGCTCCTCTATACAAGCAGCGTCACAGCGTCACATAGGTCAGCCGCCACAGGAAGTAAACTAGTGAACTAAGTTATAGGTTTGATTTATGCGTTTTAAATTTATTACAAAAAATAACGTGTTCATTTTGACAGCACTTCTTCAAAGTGACTACGACAAATGCTTTTTGACTTTTGTACCTTAACAAAGTGTTCGTTGACTTTGAAAATTTGTGTGTGTTTTCCCTTTCTCTTCCAATTTGGAATGATCAACTACCACAGCCCTTATTGCTCACTACTGGTCATTTAGACAGCATGACACAAGAAGAAAGACCAACCAATAGTAGTCAGCAAGGATACTATATGCCCTTTACTGGCTTGTAACGCAGCATTTGGCCAAGCTGAAAGTACTGCTTCTAGGGATTGAACCAGGTGAAGGATTGCTTTTTTTTCTTTAGCAAAATCCAGGAGCCTCAATCAGTGTGGTACCTCGACTGACTTAAGTGCAGACTGACTTAGCACAAATGTGTGCCTTTAACTATAAGAAACAAATTTGTACCTTTAATAGGTGCAATGTACACATCTAGAGCCTATGATGTGCCTTTTATGGCAGATTTCTCCTCTACCTCTGTTTTTGAGAATGTGCTTGTCTCTTAGTGCAGTGGTATATCAAGTGTTGTAACTTCATGTAGTTGAATGATTATTTTCAACACCCCATGAATGAGCCCAGTGTTGTCCTGTATGTAATGCAATTCAGCTAGAATATGCTGTAAACTGCAAACCACAGTGATGGACACATAAATAAATTAGCAGCTGTGTGAGATGAGAATGAGATGCAAGATCTACTGGTGATTATTTTTTCCAATCCTAATCACTTTTCATGTGAACCGACAAGCTGTTGCACACATTCACGCTGCACTGACACTGCACGGCGTCTGCAGAGCTATGTTCACCTCAAGGACAAGGAGGCACCACTGAGAGACTTTAGTGCCTAAATGACACCGTGTGAGGGGAAGGGTCAATTGGAGAAAGGTTCATCACTGATACCACACAGTTTCACACATTCCCACCCGTATATAAACACACCAAGCACACATACACCACTGCTCCTAGGAGTCAGGTATAGGAGACCACCAAGGTCGGCCAGTGATGGGGAGATGAGAGCACTTCGCCACTGCTTGAACGAAGTACCCGTGCTGCCTCAGCACTATGAGTCCAGGAATACAAATACATTCAGCTAAGTGGAAGAGTTCTTTTACACAAGACCTTGAGCCTTCGGCACAGTGCAGACTTTACACTAACAGTATAGAGGGCTGAAGATAGGAGGACAGGAAAGGAGTGATAGGGGACTCAAGGAGACTCGAGGGAGACAGATGAGAGGAGAGAAAAGAAGGATGTGAGAGAGAGGAAGAGGCTAAAAAGAGAGATAGAGAGAGAAGGATGGGGAAAAGGCTACAGGAGAGGGCTGCGAGCATACCACCTATAACTACTGAAATAGAGACGTTAGGGGAGATGAAGTTGAAGATATGAGTTGGGAGACAGAGGGACATAGGTGGAGAGAAGCGAAGAATAGGGGGGTGTCATGGCTACTTATCATCACACTGCCAAGGGTGACATTGATTAGTACTTGCCATAGGGAGGGAGCCTGCGAGCCAGTCGACAGGGAAGGTCAGATAATTAAACCCAATGCCACCGCAACAAGCCGGCACAACGCCAGTCTCGCTCCTGCCCCTAACTCATTGGAGTGGGATGAAATAAACTGTTGTTGTGTGTGATTGTGCTCACTGGTATTTGTGTTATAAGTATGTTGAAATGTGTGATTGTAGATGTGCATATGTGTGCATGGAAAATATGTAAAAATGAAACCCCAAAAACTACTGCAACCTAGAAGTACTACCTTGAATTTGCTGGTAATGCAGGCATTGCAATTATTAAATACCATGACTAATAGCAGCAAGACTCATGCTGTGTGTTCCGTTTATATAAGCAGCTGTTAATTGTAATTTAAACAGTCACTAGAGGTGTCAGTACTCTCACTTTTTAGATTGTCAGGCCTTTAGTAAATGCCCAGCTCACACAACCCAGTCCTCCAGAGAGATATTTTTCCTTTGCAGGTTTACAGTTTCACTCAGTCAGTTGTCACTGGATATTTGTAGTAAATAATCTGCCAATCTCTCATCTGTCTGTGATGTGATGTTGTGACAGATATGTTCTGCCCCATCTGAGTAATATGTTGGGTGTTTGTGTGCGTATGAATTTCACCTCTGTTTAAACTCTCTGTCCCTCCTCTTCCAACCTGTGATTTTGTTTCCTGTCATTTCCAAAGTCGAGTCTTCAAAGAGCCCAAAGGAGTTTTTTTGGCATTGCGAGAGGAGCGCGGTGAGATTGGATTTGACCCCTGTGAATTTTCCGCTTACTTTGATCTTTGCATCTTTTTTTAGAGCCAAGCCTGCACACTTTTTGCCGTCAACTTGGCAGTTATAGCATTAACATTGCTTCGGGCAATATTAATAATGCTCTTTAAATAAAAAAGAAGGGGTGGTGTAGGTGATGGGAAGAAAACATTCAGGGGGGAAATGGTTCCAATTAAGTGGTAATCTGATGTGTAGCATTCTAAGTGGATAACAGCCACACAGGTTACTGTATTAAGCCATCGATATCTTCATTCAAGGAAACTCAGTCCAACTTATAGTTTCTTCCTTACAAAGCTCAGAGACATATTTCACAGCTTTCAATTGCCTTCCTACTTCTTTTAATATGCCTTGCTACCAAGAACTCTGCACCCAACATCATTGTATTGCAACTGATAGTTATCATTTTCTAATTTACCAATAAATGTCCCACATTTGCGATCCTCTTTACACTCCAGTGAGTTTAACAAGCTGTCCTTGGGCCTGGTTTCAGCTCTCTCATTTCCCCTCCCTCCCTCCCTCCCTCTCTGTCCCCCGGTGCCTGCAGCCACCTCTGCCATCCGCAAACCTCCGGAAACGCACAGAGCAGAGGGAGATTATGAATGTCCTGGATCAATACTCCCAGAAAGTGCATCATAAGAGGGGGAGGATATAAACCATAAGGCGCTACTTTAACTATACCCCATCCACTTAGCCTCGCTATTACAGGGCTACATGGCATCCTGTTTGTATTGTATTATTTTTTTTTTTTTTAAAGAAAATGAAAATACATTTCCCAAGTTTAATATGGCAGTGGCATCAGAGAGGTGTTAGTGTCCTTACTGACGTCAGAAGTATTTAGCATCCTGTAACATGAAAATTGTTGCCAAAGCTACACATCACACAGTAAGTGATCTTTGTTAGCATTATCTCAAATCAAACAAAAGAGGAAACGCACCATCGCAGCCATCACTGCTTCATTTAACATTGCATAATGCTATAAAATGAGCCTGGATGCTTTTGGCTTTTTTTACTGTATGATTGTCACAACGGCATAGAGCAAGACTAGAACTAGCGATGACTGCTGAAAATTACAGTCATTAATGATGAATTACCTGTCATGTGTGAACTGCTTGTTTATTTCTGTGTTAAATTGTCTGATTGCTTCTCTGTGGCGCATTGCACATTATCAGCTGCAGCGAGGCAGGCGCTCTCTGCGTGAGATTTGAACGGTGAGATGTGTCACTGTGAGAGAGCAGCAACGCAGAAGAGGTGTTAGGAGCAAAGAGAAAGACAGAAAGAGCAAGGAGAGGTAATGGCAATGAAAGAGAAAATAGCATAGAGATGATTAGATAGCAATGACGAAATCCTTTGCTTGCAGGAAGCACAATCTGCTGATTACCAGTTGGTTTGCCAATGTGTGTGTGTACATTTGCTTATCACACACCTATGCAAACGCATTACTTATGTATGTTTACAGAAGAGGTGTCGTAATCTTATGGGCATGCCACCCCCATCCTCCCCACATCCACACCCACCCAACCCCACTGACAGCCATCTGTCCGGTAATTAACCTGACTGACACACTGTGCAACATCAACTGCCCTTCACCAATTCACTGTGTGTGTGTGTGTGTGTTTGCATGAATGTGTGTGTGTACTTTAATCCACCTGTCTTTCATTTTGCTGGCCTGCCCTTACTTGTGCCTACCGCTTAGGCCGGGATCCTAATGGATGGGTCTGTTCTCCATGCGTGACACTGTGTGTCCATGTTCATTGCTGTGATGTAATCTGATGCAGAGAGGAAAAAAAACGGATCTGTTCAGCTACAGCATCTCATGTGTATTGCAACCGTAGCTCCTTTATCCACATTCATTAGTCATTATCAGCAGACGGAGATAGCAAAGATGGTAGGGAAAAGAGGGAGGGCCAGATTGAGTTAGAAAGAACGACGATAGTTGCTGAGAGAAGGTACGAGAAGATAATAGTGTTGTGTGACTGAGAGCAAAGAAGGTGTGAAACAGCAATATTGGGACCTGACAACATCACATTGATATTTCATTCTCAATGAAGTTAGAAATGCAGACTCACTCTTCCCTGCACTTTATAAACCCTTGGGGGGGGGGGGGGCATATTGCGTGTGTGTGTGTGGGGGTGTGCGTGTGCATGAAGAGTTGCCCCACAGTTTCAAAAAAGCCATAACGGCAGTGCAGCATTTCTCATATAGAGAGTACAGTATCTGCAGTGAGGTGTCAGGTTACAAGCACCTATGGAAAAGCTGCATTTCCTCTGTTACTTCATCTAACTGTATCAGTTCATCTACAATGTACAGTCCAGTATTTACTTTATATACATTCTAAAATAAGATAATAACCCAAAATGACAGTTATACATAAACTTAAGAGAAGTAATTTTATCATGCTCACAAAAAGATTATAGCATTGTCCTAATTAGACTAGTTTAAAGAATATACCAGGTTAGAATAAAAGTATATAATAATTATATGCTAGCAATGTGTTATGGCTCTCTCTTTATTACGCCCTGCAGGCTAATTGAAGGCACTACTTAGGCACTATTTTTACTCTTACCTTATTTATAATTTGTTTACATTAATCTATTTGGATGTTTGAGTTACAGCATTTTTGTGCATATGCATATAAAAAAAAAAGATTCTCAATATATAAATACATATACAATTTGCATTCCTTCACAAGATATACTGCTATTGATTTGTGCTCAGATTAAATGTGCTGCCATGTCCTCAGAATGAGATTCACGTAGCCTCAAGAGCCTGATTGGATTGGGGGATCGATAAGGTGGCAGAGAAATGGAGAGAGGAGAGATGAGAGAGAGCACGAAAGAGAGAGGGAGAGAGATGTGTTCGCTGTTCTTCATTACACCTATAAAAGGAAAGAAATGAGAAGTGGCAGCGAGGGAGTAGTAGCATTTTGTTGCAGCGCAGTCCCGACTCAACCCTGAAGTACTTTGCATTATGCCCCTTACAGCATATGTAATGTAGTAAAGAAATAAAAATAAAACCTTACACATTACTAATGCATACCATCTGTGTCTCAGTAAGGTAGGAATAATCACACTGAAATCTTGGAATTCCCATGCTAAGGCAAAGTATGCTGATGATTTTATCTGTTATGTGAATTTATATCCCGGATATATAAATGTACTAGAGACAGAGGAGTTGGAACTCAACTGGGACAGCGCCTGAGGAGCTGAGGTGAGCGTCACAGAGAGGGACAGACAACGCATCAGAGGGCTCATCTGTCTGAGATAGCTGGGTATAATTAACAAGGCATTGGTTTTTAATTAATCTACCTCAATCAGAGTAGAAATTCTATTCTTTAATTTCAAACTAATTTAATTCAAGGACACGCGCTCAAACGCCACAGTCCACAGACTGTGTACTCCTGTCTTTTTCTTCTCTTTGTTCTAGCTTTCTCTCCCATTTTCATCTCTCCTCAGTATGCTTGTCCGAGTCTTTCTTTCTTTCTTTCTTTCTTTCTTTCTTTCTTTCTTTCTTTCTTTTATTCCTCTTCATTCAGATAAACTCTGATATGATCTAAATCTGGCACCATCCTGCAGGTAAATAGAGAAAAAAATAGTGTGTCCCGCATTCCCAACATTATTCTAGTCACAACCTTGGCTGGTAGGGAATGCGTCAACCCTGCAGTGCCCTCCAATGGTGGGTCTGAGCCCAAGGAGGACGTGGCAGCACCTGGTGCTGACCCTGATGGCCAAACTCAAACAGCTGAGCCCCGAAAACAACCACCATCTGACCATCTGACGATAATAATAATCTCTCTGTCACACTGCCAGCTCCATGTGGCCAGGACATCAGAGAGAAACTATTACTCTGCTTTGCTGGGGTATACTCTCTCTCTAATCGTCTGTCTCTTGTTCGATCGGTTGATGCTATGTTCTGTGGATAGAGATCACTCTGTCTCTGGATACATAGGTGTTTTTCCCCTCTGTTTGTCTCTCTGTCTGTTTTTTTTATCTCTTTTCTTCGAAAATACAGTATGGTCACAGACAGACATGTCTAGAATTGAAAAAAAGACGATGCGAGGTCATAGAAGGCAGATTTAAAGTGGCACGCACCAATTGTACGCATGAAGTTGAGTTTACAAGGAGTTCTACTCTGTAAAAAACAGGTTTGATAATGTCCTCTCTGGTCATGAAAGGAACTTTCCAAAGTTTGAAAAACTATCCCTGTTGATGTCATCAGGGTTGCTATTTAATTGCATTTGAATGTAGTATCCAGTGTTTTTAGAGCTTGACCCATATTAAAGAATAAAATCCTCAGCCGCTCCCACTTCAATTTTGTTCATTCTTTTTTTCAATCTATCTCCCGTGAGTACCCCCAACTTTATATGCAATACTAAATTGCTGTTGTACCCCTTTAACTACCATCAACCAACATCATTCATGTTTTTTTTAGAAACCTGGGTGTTTTTTCATAGTTTTGGCCATTAGACCTATCATATATAACATATATAACATCTTAACCACAAGTATCACTGCTGAAATATGGAATGCTATGCTAAACTAGGGAGTTGTTAAATATACGATTAGTTGTCTGTGGATAGTATTGTTTGTCCCATCGTACGTATAACTGATTCTACCAGATGTCAATGCATCACAAACTATTTGCGGTGAAATTGGTGAGTAAAATATTAAAATAACAAATTTATGCAGAAAAACAACAAAAACAAGGCACAACATATTAAAAAAAGAATGTTCATCAAAACAAGAGTCTGCACTATCCCTCGTCTGGCCTCACTGCCACCTCTATTTATCATGCATACACTACCTTTGATCACAGAATTTCGCATTAGGCACTCACTGTGATGGATTTAGATGGCACATGACACAAATCAGAAAGATAATGGCATGCATGACTGTAAGCACCAGTGGAATATCCATGACTTGATCGTGTTCTGTGCGTTCAAAACAGAATGAGAGAGGCCAGTGAAAATTGACTGTGAGATGGAGGTTCATTTTTTGTCCATCAGATAATGACAATGTCTGCTGTTTCGATGGATTGAAAACTTCTTGGAAAGCTACTGATGACACAGTGGATGGCTTTGTGCTTTGTGGACACCCCATACCAGACTACACAGTTATTCTGTACTTTTAATGGTGTCCAGCCGATCACTGGGAAAAGCATATGTTGGGAACACAATGAGGCCCTGTCCAAAAAGCGTTTGTCTTGTGCTTTGATCTTCTAAATAGGCACTTTCTTGGCATCCTTTCCCGATTTAACTGGACTGGACGGGAAGGCTGCCATCAGTGAAAGATATTCAGTGGACTTGTTTTCTGATATTGAATCCTATATTGAATCGGTGAAGAAATGGGCTGAAATTGGATGAAAAGTAAGTGTGCCTGTGAGTGCATGTGTATACATGCTTCAGAGACGACCGTTCGGGTTTGTGTGTGTGTGTGTGTGTTATTTTTGACAAAGGGAAAAGGGAGCTCCAGTCACCAATCTCTACCTGTACCTTGAGGACATCCTACTTGAAAATGAAATGCTGTGAGTTTTTGAGAGTTTCATTTTCAGGTGCACTTCAGCAGAAGAAACGTGTGTGACCTCATCTACCTTGAATCAGCTTTTTGTTGCAATATATCAGCATAAAATATAAGCACTGGTTTCAATCCACACAGAGCATAAAATCTGTTCCTGCTCAGGTGAGCAGGTACACTGTGGTATGTAATTGATCTTTCAGATCTTGTAGTCCAGGTTAATTAACTATTTACATGCATGTCAACAGACCAAGAACACTGATTGCAGTGTTGCAGGGATCAGTCAGCTGAAAATAGCTGGCTTCTCTTTCCTGTCTGCGACCATACCTCACCTCCATGACTCAGGTGGGATCCTCCTCTGCTGTGATTGGTGGCGCTGCATCATTCTTGGGTGTGACTGGTTGCTGTCCTTGGGGAGGCAGGCCAATGACAGTTGAAGTAATTGACTGTTAAGCTCCTATGGATTTCCTGCCTGCTGCCGATGTAGCAGAGGGCTGATCAGCCTGTACTGTACACACACCCTGTGTTTAACCATGCTCTGTCTCTTACACACACGCATTTAGCGAGGTGTGAATCCTTCACTGTCTTACTTTAAAACCTACCTAAATTGTGGGTATATTGCACTGTATACAAAATGCATAAAGACATTGTTGTGCTGGGTGTACTGTTGGAGATAGTACAGGGATGGAATTAGGATGGTGTCTCTGTTGCTGTTTCTCCTTGGGCACCAGTAGCCAACCATAAGGTGTTGTGTTTGTCAGAGCCAAGCTTTAGCTAGGTGGAGAGATGCCCCTGGGAGTGTCTGACTCACCCATTCTTGTGTGGGTATGTGCATGCGTTAGTGTGTGTGCCTCCCATGCAGAGGCTGCGAGGTGTTGGCAAGGCTGTCATATTAAGCCAATGGCGTTGAACTCATTGTGTCAGCTCCTTCAGGCTGCTATTGATGCTCCTATCATATAACTTTCTCCTCGTTGCCCTCAGTGTGGCACACTGGCCATGTTCTTGTCACTACTTGCCCCTGACACGTGCATGTGGGAGTACATTTGCAATTGCACCTTTGCGGCTGTGCCTGAGTGTGCATGTATGTATGTTTGCCTACGTTTGTGTTTTTATGCGAGTGTGTGTGATTCCTTCCTGCTCTCACAGCGCATCATGGAGCTTTTGCAGAGCACTGCTGCATTTCTGCATCATTAGGTCTCTTCCTAAGGTCGAGCAAGAGACCAGACCCAACAGGCAATGGATTGCGACCAGAGATTAGAAAGAATGGAGTAAGGATAGGAATTGTGGTGGAAGTGAAACAAGACAGTGTATTAAGGAGCAAAAGATGAAAAGCAGGGAACAAGTGAAACATGTGGCTAACTGAGGGGAAAAATGAGAGAGTAGAAATTTAGGAAGTCTTTAAAAAATGGAGATCTGGGAAATGGAATCACTGAAAGTGCACAAGGTGGAAAACAATGAGAAATTGTTCAGTCAGAGGGAGACAAACTGAGCAAAAGATGTAAAGTACACAAAGAGAGAAACACTTCGGTGCCTGGCCAAGAGGGTGTTCTAAAACAGCTTAAAAAAATATAGTATTTTAATCTAATTTTGAGCCATTAAAATGTGCCTGAGTGTGCATTCAAAATGTTGCTTCTCTTAAAACAACTGTACTGCAGGTGAGGTGGAGTAATTTCATTAGGTTTAATGTCCGCCCACCTGTTGACCTTTTAATGAAGCAAGTAACCACATAAGGGTTGACATAAGGTTAGTCACTTTACTCGTGTCATGGTAGTTTTACTTAATTCCAGCAAATACATGTAGATTAATTGGACATTTTTGCAGTATGGTTTAGCCCTCCAAACACCTGAGTCCCGTAGCTGAGGCCAGGTGACGCAGGGCTGTAGAGGAGAGGGGGATCTATTATGCAGTTTGCTCCTATTAGCTTCTAATAGACTATTACATACAGTTAAGTTTATGAAGCTAGCACTTCAGAAAACCTCTATCCTCACAAGCCACTTAAATGGGTGTTGTCACAACTTAAGTCGATGAAAGACAAAGGGGGCGACCACACAGGGGTCATAGATAAAAAGATTTATTTTAACGCAGACTAAAGTGGAAATACGCTACATAAAAGGTGCAAAACTATGGAAGAAGTCTTTAAGTTCCCTTTTAAAATAAGTGAAGTGACATGGACTTTTTATCAATATACAGTCACTGTCACTTTTTTCAACATGCCGAAGTGTTAGAAACAGGATAATATTTCTTTTCCCACTGGCAGATTTTCACATGTAAAAAGTAGGGTTTGAGATTGAATCTACGGTGAAAAATGAACAAAGATTGACAGTTTGCAGGAAGAGTTCAAGAGGAAGATAATGGAAAGAAATTTAAAGTAGGAAAAGACAGTGGAGGTCTGTGGAATGGGGGGAAGAGATAGATGATGGGATGGTAAAGATGACAATGGTATAGAGAGTGAAAGTGGAGAAAGAGGAAGGATATGGTTATATAACAACAAAGAAGAAAGGGTTAGCTCTGTAGAAATCACAGTTCCAATGAAAGACACTCAACTTCATACTGAACGCATAGAGTAACATGAAAAATGGCAGTCAGTATAAATATTGCTAACCGCAATCTTCCCTTGTAAAAGTAGACAAACAGTACTCAGAGGCCTCTACCACTAACACAGTACAGTACACTGTGGTTTGCTTGTGAATAACGGAGCCAATTAAGCAACCACAACACAGGGCTCATGGCAACACTGGGCCTCAAAGGACTCAATTACTGCTCTTGGTTTGCAGGGA
The DNA here is from genome assembly GCA_031216445.1 of Lateolabrax maculatus. Taxonomy (NCBI): domain Eukaryota; kingdom Metazoa; phylum Chordata; class Actinopteri; order Acropomatiformes; family Lateolabracidae; genus Lateolabrax; species Lateolabrax maculatus. The sequence continues at coordinate 13,436,667 of CM062218.1, forward strand.
CAGAGGGAGAAGTAGAGAGAAAGAGACAAAGATTCCTCAAAAGAGGATAGTGTGGTTTCCCTCTACTGGAAGTACAGAGATTATTATGGCTGTCCATATGCAACGTGTGTAATCAAATATCATGATGACACCATGTTTTCAGAGAATAATGGTGTTGAGCTGTTTGCTGTTTCTAACAGGGAAATGCCTTGTGGGGATTTCCCCAGCCAAGTTCCTCCCTCTGCATAAAGAATAAGCAAAATTAATATTTGCAAGGTTGAAATAGGTCATTTATAGTCTGCATTCTTATTGTGTTGAATCACTGTTGCATTTAATGTTATCAGGTACTGGAGCGGGAAGTATCTGCAAGCAAATTAATTCATTCTATGAACATATTGCACTCGCCCGTGGCAGGTTTAAATACAGTAGGTCCGCCTGTTCAATTAATGTTTAACATGGCAGATCATTTCCTGGGGAAGATATTATATGATATAATAAGATGGTCTTTTATTAGACAGCGTAAACAGGCGAGGAGAGAAAATGAATGGAAAACAATGGAAATTATTTCTTGGCAGTAAAGTCAATTTCTGGCACACATTCATTTGACAAAGAATGATGGGAAATGTAGTGAAGCAGGTAAAATGAAAAAGGGTTATTATTGACATAATGATGCATGGCTTTTATTTTGGCGTATTGTGGTCCATAATTACTATGACTGGTTTGCAATAAAAGGCAGTGGCACCAAAGGCCATTCTGGTATTGAACCAAATCAAAAAATTATCGGCTGGAGGAGAAAAGAGGGGAAAAGACTAAGAATGGGTTGAAATGGAGTGTTGCAAGTGGAATGATGAAATAAGAAGAGGGAAAAGGTCATCAATGAATGTCATCCCCAGCCCTTCAATCAGAAGCTGGAGTAGAATTGTATAGAATACATTTGCTATTAAAATGAGATATATCTGATGTATAATTTTTTGAGGTCTGTGTGTTTGTTGTTGGAAAATGTAGAATAAAATATGTGCTGCTTGTGTGTTATTCCGGACTTTGGACAAAGATCTCCCCTAATCTCTGGGACTGTTGATTTATAGGAAAACTGAGAGTCCCACTGTCCTGGAGAGGACTGCCTCTCCACCTGCAGAATAGTTTTGGAGTCGTCAACCATACAAGCCTGTTTTTAAGCACTAGAAAAAGGGATCTGCTGGGAGAGAGATAGCTGGAAGGAAAGTGAGGGTGAGAAAGATAGAGAAAGAAATGGATAAATACCTAAGGGTGAGGTGATGTGTGAGAGTAACTTGTCATATCTGATGGCTTATCCCCGGCTCTTGGTGCTTTCCATTTGTCACCGAGTCAACCAGGATTTATGAGCTTCTTCAAAGCTACAAATCCTGATTATGGTCCTTCAGATAAAGAATGATACTCAGGTGTTAAAGGGAGTGTGTTTGTGGGGACTGGATGGTTTAATTTGTCATGGGTAATGGGGAGGGGCAGTGTAGACTCGTTTACACAAACTCTGGAAAATTCTAAATCCCCTCCGTGTGTTTTCCAGTGAGCTAATACCATCCTGATCAGTATTTAGTATTTTTGATTCAAATAAATCGTTGGAAATAAAGACATGCTTTTATATAAGCCTTTGGCCGCAGATGCAGACTGGTCACAGGAATAACCACATGCCAACAAAGTATTTATCATTATGGACATGTGTAGCAGTAAACAGTTATGAAAGTTAGTTAGGCCCATGAACATCAGGTACTACACCTTTGTGAAATGCATGCTATTTAGACAAAATAAGTTTTAAAGCTCCACTAATCAATACTGCTATATTTCCTCAGGAAAATAGAACACTTGTGAGGATAGAAAATATATTAGGTTGTCACTGAGATCTTCCCATTGGCAACCAAGCAAAAATCAATTGGGTGAAGTCTGCATATTTTGAGTTTCTTAAAGATGGAAGTTGGTGCAACACTTGCACACTTTTCCATCTAAGATAATTGACTGTCTGTGACTGTCCTTCAAAGACCTGGTTTACCTCTAAATTGATACAGCCAATGAAATCCACAGCTGTGTTCAAACACAGTGGAGAAAGTTCTTCACCACCTCTGCAGCAACGTATTAGTATACCTCCAAAGAAATGTACCCTCCTCCCAGCAGTAAACTGATCTCATTAACAGTATTCCCGCTTCTCTGGCATTATACTGCCTCCCAAGAAATATGCCTAATCCCCCAGCATTTTACATTCTTTTATAATGATGTGCCCACCTCCTCCGCATCTGTGACAACAATGACATAATGCAGTTACAGTTGCACCCAACATATAGCCCTAAGCTACAGTGTGCAGATGGGAGCTTTGATGAAAGCTCGTATTATGACAGGGAGTTATGTTAAAGAATAGTAGTCATAAAAGCAGTTGGAGCCTACGATAACAAAAGCCATAGCCCGCAATCTAGCAGACTGCCAGCCTATACCACAGCATTTGCATATTCTAATGAGCCCAATGTTCAGGGTTAGCCGCTTACACTAATGACGCGTTTAGCTTTTAATAAATCAGTTAAGGCAGCTCCCTGCTGGAGCCCAGGGAGCTGCACCAGTTTGTGTGTGCGTGTGTTGATCTCACTGTGTGTATATTTCATTAAAATGTAGCTTTGTGTATTTGTGTGTGTGCCATTATGCTGTAATCTTGTGAGAATGCATAAGTGAGTGAACAAGTCTGTTTTTGAGCACTTATCTACTTGTTTTTGTCTTGGCACTTGTGCCAGCATGTGTGTGTTTTTGTCTTCCGTCATCATTTAACTGTGTGTCTGTTTGCTTGTCTTTTGTGTGCTTTTGCACATGTGAAAAGGGTAATAGTTTCTGTTATGTTACTTTGATGTGTCTTAAAGGTGTGGAACGAGCAGTTCAACATAAAAATGATTTTGTATTTCTCCACCTTTTACCTCAACTTGTCTTGCACTGTTTTACTCACTTCAGATTTCATCATATCTTTAAATGATTGCTCTGGCATTGCATGTCTCTGAGCCTACATGTAACTGTAATGGAAATAACAAGAAGGGTGATGGAAAGCGTTGTTATGTTCTGATGCAGAACACTTGAAACAACTTCAAAATGTATCAGACAATGAAAATTACGTTGGTACTGTTCCCTGCTGGCCAGTTTGGTGTCCACCTCTGCTGACAGAGCTGTCAGGAACACAGTAACTGAAGCACTCCGGAGCACACTGTGCAGACATTTTATCACTGAACTGGAATTACAACACTCTTCTGTTTTCTTTGATAGTGTGACGATTCATGAGATTTTCACTTCACAGCCATGAGATACCAGCAAAGGCACTTAAATGTGACTCTCAGGTAAAGTGTGAGACTTTACACGTTTGCTGACATGTCAAAACTAATTTAATGGTTCAGAATAAGACATGCTGAGCAATCTCCACTGGAAACGGGAGAAGCAAAAAGGATGGGCTCCTGTGCATACAGTCAGTCATCAGTGAATAAAATGAGAAAAACTGACCCTTAGTCAGCTGTTTATTTCTCTGCATGAAGCTTTGTTTCCAGTCTTTGGGTACTGGTAGGTCAGCCAGTTATCAGGACAGCATGGAGTCAGCCCTTTGTCTAAACATTATAGTACCAGTGTCGTGCAGAGAGGGGAATAACAGAAAAAATCTTTTCACAATTTCATCACGCCACTGCCAATTTGGCCCAGTGGCGGTTAGAAGGTCGTTGGGCCATGGTACTATCAGAAGGATTAGTCCTCAAATGGGATTACAGGCTTTATGAAAAAAGGAAGAAAAGGGGGTGGGTGCTCAAGTAAGCAAGAGAGCAGAAATATTTTAATGCAGACAGACACATTCAAGTAAAGAGATAATTTTATCATCATTAGTGGGAAAGAGGAAAGGAGGGGAAGGAGACTCTTAAGAGGGATGGAACGTATGGCAAGATATGAATTCTGTAGTTTGATGAAGATCAAAGGTTGAAAGATTTGTAAGAGTGTGTTTATATGTGGAACCGGCATAGAGTAATTATGTTTCTTGTTTATTTTTAGGGGTTTATTTTATCTCTATTGTCTTTTTTTCCTCTACCTCGTTCTCGCTCTCTTAAGTGAGCCAGAAAAATATCTGTGAAGATGCACTGGAGTGGAATATCCTGGTCACCCATCCGGTGTGACTAGGACACTACAGCAAAACACACACACAAGCTCTCTCACACAGGCACACACATATACACACACTCGTACAGTTAGATGTGAAGTGGGATGGCTGAGACCCACATGGTTTGGAGTGCCAGCGGCGTCTTGCTGCCCTGCCACCATGGCCCCTCTGCATGTAGGTCAGCTTCAGCTGGGGGCACACCACCCTTACCCTCCCTCCCTTTCTCCCTCGGCTTCTTCTCTCACACAGCCAATCCCTCACTTCTTCCAGCCCTTCCCGTACTTGGCTTCTTTTTCCTTTCCTTCCTCTCATTTCTCTTCCTATATTAACTATTCAACTACAGTATTAAGAATTGAGATAGCAAATAAACTGATTCCGAGTCATAGTGTTTTTATTTACTTTTTTAATAAAGTATGCCTGATATCCTTTTGAATGTGCGTGACTTGCTGTTATGTGAAAACCATGTATCTCCACATTGTAGTTTGTATGGGCTATCTCATGATGGGTAGAGGCAAAGAGTAGCCTGGCATCGCCAGACTAATTCGTATTAATTAAATGCGTATTAATCTGGAACTTCTCAGTTCATTTTTTACTTCCAAGGGGCGTTTTCAACGTGCAGAGACAACCAATCAGAGCAACGGAACGCTCACCTGTTGTTCGGCACGTCCTGTCAGAAGTACGGCAAACACATATTTCTTATCAACATAAATTTTAAGTGCAGTTGTTTGTTCTTCTTTTGGAGACAATGATCCAAAACATACTGCAAAAGAGACTTGTCAATTGGTTCCAGAAGAACACAATAAAGATGTTGGAAGGGCTGTGTGGAAAAATGTGCCCAAATCCCCCCGAACACTGTGAGAGATTAGTGTCTTCGTACAGGAAGCGTCTGTAAGTTGTCATTGCGAACAAAGGTTTCTCCACCATGTATTAAATACAATTCAGTTAGCGTGTTCAATACTATTTTCTTGTGTCATTCCACTTTACTGCACATAATGTTTTTTCCTGGATGGGATTCCGAGTTTGTATTTATATGTTTAGTTTTTTTGAGTTAATACCAATGTCTGAAATTCATGTGAATAGCTGAATTGGAAATATATTTAATAATACATTTTATACCTGTGTCCCCAACTGTATGTCTTTTCACACAACTGAGATGTTAAGTTATTAGGAACACTGTTAAGATAAACAGTGAAAGCCTCCTTGAAAAGTTCAGTTTGGTAATATAAGCCAGAACTTTTCAGAACCTGACAGGTGACTGTTGTGCGTCATCTGATGTTCGTCATCTGAAGTTGTGAGCTTCATCAAGTGATGGATTCAGGTGCTTTGCTGTTATTGCGCACCCCACAGCATCAGGAACAGACAAAAGGTGCTTTAATAATCTCATCACCTCAGTGGGGAGGCTGAGGTGATCAAATTGGGAGTGAGAGCTGGTTTTAAACACCAGCATGATTAAACTCTATTTATTACAGCGGGTGAGAACCGGGTGACATTACGCAGTGTAAAAGTGTGACGCAATTTGCTTAATCACATCACATGAGTCAAAAGTCAGTTGATACCTGCTCTGTAGTTCTCTGACCATACTTGAGTCATTCAGCAGGGTGGATTCCTCGTCTTTACACGCCATTTCAAGCTGCTACCCTCTGTTTAGCATGAGAAAGGGATTGTGTTCAGCTGACATGTCGCTGGCAATAATATCAACACTACAAACTAGACAGGTAATAATGAATAAGGTTTGTAATTGCCATAACTAAAAATCCATGGTTTTTACTCAACCATATTAGGAGCATTGGCCTCTAAGCCTAAGTAGTACATAAACGTTTAATACATGGTTTTTACTTGTCTATAATATAGTTGTACACAGATATAAGGACATTTTAAGTATTTATTAATGTACAATATTTGTCAACAATTATAACTTCTCCTTTATAGACATATTTTATAGTAATACAACTGGGTTTTACTATATTGTCATTCATTATCTGTTTATACTGCAGCCTCAACTTATGGGTTCCCTCATGAGGAGTTATAGTTGCTGACAAATACATTAAACAGTAATATCTGCTAACAACTACATTATAGTGTGCTATAAAGCATTTATCAAATGTTTATAGACTGCTTTTAAATGCAAAATAGGTGAAGTGGTAGTTAAGTGCTACCTCTTTCTCCTAAAAAATCAAAAGTTTTTACCCAAGTTGATCCAAAGTTTGGAGTTAAGTTGTGATCTTCAATCACAGATTGGCACACAGCAAACACGCTTTGAACTATCTTTGTCCATTCCCTGTTAAACAGTCTATTTTTGTCAATAACTCTGTGTTTTAAAAGTAAAAAGCAACATTTTGGCAACAGCTTTGTTGCTAGCTGCCAGTGTAACAGCAGTGTCCAAGCAGACTGTGCAGTGACAAAGAATACTTATTGGCTGCAGGTAAAATAGGAAAATAGGAAATTGAGGGGGGGAATTGGGTGCATATTCTTGAAATATGATGAGTAAAGTATAAGTAATGATAAGTAAAACAATTATAGTTCCAGCCAACCATATGCATAAGTTAGGGCAAAAACTGAAATAGTTTGAAAGACGGACAGATTTGGATCAAGGGTTGCTTTGGGTAGGACGAAGCAATCAGAGCTGCTGTATTTAACTTTGAAATTAGGGTAAGGTTGCCATCTGGGTTATGGGTGGACATGTGCAGTAATGCCATGGTGAGTGTACAAGAAAATATCTCCTAAATGGGTATGAACTCCTTCTTTTTGGCATCACTGGCATCAACCTCCCTGTCCAACCAGCTGAGCTAATCACCCACTATGCACTTCTCCTATCTGCTTGTCTAAAGCCCATTACTGCTGTTCAGAGTTTCATAGAGGGCTCGTGAAAATGGTGCTCGCTGCTTTTCAAATGATTTCCTACAAATTACTGTGGTACCAGGATGCCTTTCATCTTCCCATCTCTTTGCCCTCTGTGCTCTTGATGTGTTTTTCTCTCCCCACCACCCTCTAAATCTCTCATACTGGCTTTTTTTTTACATCCCCTCATTCATTCTTTCAATACCTCCATCTTTGTAACATTTCTCAGTATACTCGATGCTTGCTACTTGCTAAATAGTTGCTTCTGCTGCTTTCCCCAGTCCTCAAGACTACCACATACACCAAAAACTATATTTGAATAATACTAGTACTGTATACGTGGTACTTCCTTGGTCTCTTCAATACCCCTTTAACACATAAGATTTTCCATAATATGGCATTTGTCACAAGATTAATCTTTTACAGTCCTAATAACAGTAATTACCTTCAGGCAGTGGAGATAGGCTGAAAGTGACAAACGAGAAACAGTTGGTGCCACACAGGATGACATGTTTGTGTTTGTGTGACATCTCTACCAGACCGCACTCTATCAGTGTGTTTCTCTCCCTGTCTCTGTGCCCAGGAAAACAGTTGGCGGGGCTGGTACCCTGGGCATCGGCAAAACACGATGTCAGCCGCTGACATTAAAAACGCCACAATCAGAATCAAAATGTGTTATTAATATTTAATATACAACATATGACATTGCTCACTGTTCTGAGAGATTTCAGCATACATAAATGTAAGTTATTTAATCCCTGGAGTAACCAAACGCAGTCATTTTATGCAGTGTTTTTATGATTAAACTTTTACAATCTTCCTTGAGGACAAAAAAAAAAAAAAATCTATTTTAGACTTTATTTTCAGTGATTTCCATTTTCTTTACTTCCGCACTATTCTCAGTGGCTTTCCCTCTGTCATTTTTCATCAGTCATTTTCTCCGCTTTTTCGAAATATTGCACTGACATAAATTGCTGGCAGTAAGTCCAGAGCTCCACCCACAACACCAATCTTTTGTCCTCATCTCTCTCTGTCACTCTTTCACCGTGGTGGAATCTCCTCTGTTGTAATTGTCAGTATGAGTGATGGAGTGTTTCTGTCAGTGTTTGCCTGATACCTCTTCTATACACACACACACTCTTTGCCATGCAATCACTAACACACACACACACACACACACACACACACAGAGTCACATTACGTATGTGATGGCACCCACGGGGACATATGCCCACACACACACACCTCTGTGTGAAGTAGCTGCAGGTGACAATGAGTGAGCTCTCTATTTCCTCCCTCACTTGTTGGTGTATCTCTCACATCCATGATCTCTCCCTGCATGCTCTCCACCAGGCCAGAGGCAATCATATACTGTAGTCAGAGTGAGAGCCATGTCCAGAAAAAAGCCCCAGTAGCTATGATTGCTGAATGCAGGGAAAACAGGATATTCCGCAGTATATGGCTGTCTTCTTTGTTATTATGTTTTTTTGCTTTTATATGGCACATGGAAGGAGCATGACAATATTTAACAAGGGTTTGGTGAGTTTGCCACAAATCAAATTTTCCAAAAAACATTATACATTTTAGGTTTTTGAATGTGCTGTCCTTCCTTCTACGCATCCCATGGTTTCTAATTAATTCTGTACAGTATAAAAATCCACTTGCACAGACTTGAAGCTTATTTGATCATATGGATAGTTTTATTTTTGCACAAAAGTACATCGTTGCTGCATGGTAACTAGAGGCTTCAAAGTTAAATTGCTGAACAACATCCCATTCTCAAGCTTTGTTTGCGGCATCAAAGAATCAAACCTGGAAGACAAAATAGTCTAACGTGGACATTGTCAGTAGGATAATGATTTCATGAGCCAACTCTCAAGTCTCAGATGTCAGAGTTTTTCAGCCATGTTACAAGCTGGGTGAAAAAACGTTTGTAAACCATGAGCACCTATATTAGAAATAGAAAAACACATCTGATAATCGGATAGTTGGAATTTACAGTCAGCTTTCCGTGCATCTCTTCATCTTTCCATTCCTCTTCCTGATGTATTCACTTGCCCTCCCCTCTGCTCTCCAGTTATCGCTCCCTTTTAGAATTTCTTCTTCCCTTCTCTTTAAGTTATTTTTCACTTATCTCTTTGAGGAAACAGGATTGACAGCACCTATTGCTCTGACCTCTCCATGCCTTCATTTGTACCTTCCTTCCATATATCCTGCTATCCCTATATTATACCATTCATTTCAACTTCCCTCTCTCCATCCATACTTTTTGCTCCTGCCTTCTCTCCATCACATCCTCCATTTCCTTCTCCTCCTTCCCTCCATCACCCCCTTCATCGCCTCATCTAGCTCCATCTCCCCATAGACAATCTGCCAGTGCTGTGCGCGCTCTAGCCCTCCCAGTGTGATCCCGTTAGAGGGCTAATGCTGTGAAAAATGACAGTGAACCGGCACTTTTACTGCCATCACCACCGCTTTGGGGCCGCCTGCCGCCTACAGCCCTGTTGCCTGGCAACTCCCCAGACAGCTTCCCTCCAAAAGGCAAGAGCTCCTGTCTGCTCTGCTGCGATAGAGACCCGAGCCTAATAAGCATTATATCTCATTTTGTCTTATCATTTTGTTGTCAGTGACACAAGTTTGCTTGGAGCTGTGACTATGCAAAGAGCACTGATGCAGAATGTGTCTCCCATATTGAATGAACAAAATTATTTGCAACAAGTGTGACTTCTTGGAGAATTGTTGTTTGAATACGAGGTTGCACAGCCAAATACATAAATATACATAAATGACGGAGATGCAGATGAAGCTGCTCAGTAGAAAAAGGGCAGAGGCGTTCTGACGCCATTGCAGATTTCTTGGATGCAAATGTGAACATATAATTATCTCATCATACTGTAATGTGGTACATTTACACCCTATAATAAATCATTCTACATGTTAGTTGTGACTAGTTTACCCACTAACTACAGTAACAGACAAGTAAGGCTACATTACTATATGTGACTTTTGTAGTAACAGGGTATAGCTGCTTTGCATAATGATTGAAATAACAATGTCAGAATAAAAAGTGCTTAATGTAAAAAGAAACAGCTGATACCTATCACCTCACTGTTCCTTCAGATGTTTTCACTGTGTAAGGGGAGCACCAATATACAGAAGGGTGACAAGTTTAATGAAACTGAATGAGAGAAGAAACATAACAAGGGACGCCAGGGACACTCCTCCCTTTCTCACACTAGAGAATCTCCTAATCATTTATCATAATTTATTAGATAGATAAATATGTTGCCTTTTTTACAATGCCCAACACAAGTGCAAGTAAAGTATAGAATGACAACTGATCAGACATGAGAAAAATCTCCTCAACAACTTAAAATTGGCTCAATCACAACTGATTTTCATTTCTTTTTTTCTGTGGTGGCATTCAATTCAGAATTCCTGAAAGTGCACCAGAGATGTTACTAGGTTAAACCTAGCATAAGAAGAAGACATGTCTTTAATAGACATATGTTACATATTCCATGTCTAAAAAGGGCTTCTGCCTTTTCTTCCATATACAGAGGAAGGCAGTGGAAGTGAGGCCTGTCTTTGTAGAGCTTCATCTCCCATGCCACACCACAACATCTTCAGTCCAAAGTGGCCAGCAGCTTTCAGAATGATTGTTTTTATTGTTTACATTAAATATAAAACTGTGTAGAACAGAGATAATTCTCGCCACTGGCTACTGCCCAGAGACTTGGACAAACCAGGACATATCATGCATAACTCATGATTTCCTCTTACACAGTCCCAACACATTACTTACACTGAAAATAGGTTGACAAATTTTTTTTTCATGAAGAAGTTACCTGAAGCTGTACAATGAAAATGCCATGCTTCAGTCTCAGGATCCCTTTTCTGTACTGTCAACTGATTGTGGTTCTTTGTAGAAAATAGCCTGTCTGTGCGTCCTCTCCTACCCCACTTTACTGTGTTTCCACCTCCTTGATGGCTTTTAAGGCAGAAATCACCAGTCCCTCACTTAAAGTTAACAAGAATCCAATACTCAAATCCCAGAATATTCACAGATATAAGTGACAGGAGCTACGTAGTTACCACAGGAACTCTTGGAAGGGGTTACAAGAGTGCTTTGACAAAGTGTGTGAACTCACTGCCACCGAAGCAATCCGCGCTCTTTATCGTGTTTCTGTTTTTGAAACATCAGAGGTTATGAAGATCTTCGGCAGATGGTGGAAAATTTGACTCTACATCTGAGTTGTAGGGGGTTCCGCCTGCTATGTTGTTGCGGCTTCTTTTTACAAACGGTGTGTGATGTGTAACTGCATACGCAATTCTATGCGGGATTGAATGTTGAAAGCAAAAGACAGCAAACTAGATGAGGAACGAGGTTTGTAAGCTGTATTTCCAAGGCAGAGACATGGGAATTAAAGCTAGAAAACTGTACTATAATACAACAGTTCAAGGATATGCAGAAATGACACGGTATGGGCCCATTTCTGTTAATCTCTGTTGGGAGAATCAGTGCGGCTCTTAAAGCACCAATTTCCCATTTTAAGTGATCATCCTGTAGAGAACAACTCATGCAAATTCATCAAGGTCATAGAGGAAAGCATGAATAGCTGCAATTTCTATTAATGAGAGCTGAATGGAGAATATGGAGGTCAAAAGGACTAGTGGAAGAGGTATTTTGTAGGTGTGTATTTATGAATAATGAGAGCATTCACGAGACACATTAAACAAAGTTGTTACTCAGTGTAGTATGTATGAGGATGGAAAAAAAGCTAACATTTTAGTATATTCCCTTTCTTAATTTCTCCTCATCTTGATTTCTGCCTTAAAGAAATTTGCTTATGAACTGAATTTCAAATCAGGCACTATACTGTAGATGCCTGTACATACCAACACACACACACCATCTGCTGAGCCATTAGACATGTCTTACTGTAAATAAGCCTGAAGACACACACACACACACACACACACACATATCTAGCGAGCAGCATGGCATTATGCCCAGCCTTGCCCCAGGTGTCTCGGAGTTGATATATTGGTGTGGCCTCAGATGAATTCATGCAGGGCAAACTAATGCTTATTAGAGGCTTTTTAAAGCTCTGCCTAACAGAGAGAGTGAGCAAGAGAGAGGAGAGGTGACGTGTTTTAGCGTATTAATATCCACCTCAGGTGCTAATTTGCCCTGTAAGTTACCTGTGTCACCAGCTGCAGTGAAAGACAAGTGGAAATGAAAAGAAAGCTAAAGAAACGGCGAGACGGAGACAGGGTGGAGAGATAGCGTGACAGAGACTGAGTGAGAAGCAAGAAAGAAAGGAGGATGTGTAAATCACATTAATGAATAAGCTTCATTAGTCGTGCCCATTAGCGTCCTAAGCACGGATTAATTTAACTTCAGCCGACTTTGGAGAAGCCCAGTGGCCATGATGGGACACAGTTTGATTACACACCTGGATGTTTGATCACTGACACCCTTCATTCTGACGAACAGTGGACTATCTTTGTATGTTTTGAATGTGAAATTAGAACACCTGCACAGAGAGAAAACTAATGTGGAAACAGTTAATTCGCTTACTGAGGATTTCTTCCATTTCAGCTGGTTTACTGGTTTTTTCTTTTGGTTTTATTGTTCCTCAAGGAAATTAAGTCGTTTTCACTGTTACTGTACATGTGGCACTTGCTTCAGACTATTTGTTCATCTGCCTAATGTGTTTTTCCAAAACAATTAAAGTACTTTTAGGGGAATTTAACTCAATTCTCTTCCTGTCTGTGTATGTGTTGTCAACAGGCAGACCCCCAAGGCCGAGACATAGCCATCCGTCCCTTCTTGGAGCACTGTGAGAACACCCACATGACCATTTGGCTGGGCATTGTCTATGCCTACAAGGGACTGCTAATGGTAAGAGGAGAGAACAAATAATTTCATCATGTGCTAACAGTCTGGACACATGCATATAAATGCACACTTACACTCTCATATGAATGTAATGTACAAATGTATATAACACTATTTCTGAAATGTGTGCCAATATTAAACCTTGATTATCTACTTTAAAGACACAGTGAAATGAAGGATACATTTTTCAAGTTGTAATCTTGTGTTATTTATTTATGTCTTGTTATATTACATGTGTATATTGTATATTCGTATCAAAACACTCTTTCCTTTTCTGATGGTTATATGGTCCGGATGGTTATATTAATGTATCCAATCAAATGTGGTTTGGGGTGCTTGCTAACCCTGGCCATCATATAAAACCGTAATCTACCATCCTTGCATACAGAACGATACACAGTCTTCACCATAACAGGGGCGTCCAGAACAGGGACATACTGTTAGATTAATGGTTGTGTTCACTGATTGCATTTGAATATTGTTCATTATTCTGAATGAATCTGCATAGTATAGTTGATACTGCAGACAGACACTGAACATTTTTGTGTATATTATCACTGTTAATTCACAAAGGCACTTAAGAAATGATGGATGGATGGCAGGGGCTCAGGAGTATTGGCAATACCTGAGCTTGTATCTGTCATCATATGTAAGACACAGGGTTCTAAACAAACTGTAACATACATTGAAAAATGTCCAGTTCCCCACCCAACAGTGTGTTTTAAAACCTCTGTGATGCAGAAGAAACTGTAAATTATGCAAACCTCACCATATTTATGGTGAGGCGAAGGAGTGAGACTGAGCAATAAATCATCTTAAACAGATTGAGAGAATGCACAGGATGCTGAGTAAAAAATACTATCAAAAAATGTCAAAGACAGATGGAAGGATGGGAGGAGTGAGAAAATTGCAGGGTAGCAAGTAGAAGGGCTTTGATGTAAAATAATAAGACGGCAACAAAGAAGTGGAGCAGTAGAGAAAAGTTTGTATCATGTGATTGACAGGAGCCCACATCTGTATGAGGTATAGAGAGGGACAGCACAGCAAAAAGAAGCATTAAGGCCCGAGTTATCCCTGCCTTCACACACGCACACACACACACACACACACATATATACACACAGGCTCTCATATGAATAAATATACGCACACACACTCACACACCTGAAGTGCACTAATCCTTGATGACTGCTCTTTTAATTCTACTGCTTGTCATTCTACGAACTCTCATTTAGACTTTAGAATAAGCAGGAAGGCCACTTTATGCAGCACACAGTGAATTATTCAGCAGACTGCTGCTGCAACTCAAATGTTCCACTAAGCAAACAGTTCCCTCTAAATAAACATTTTACAAGCATGAAACCTAAGGCTGCATTAGAAGGGTGTCTTGAGATTATTTTTCTCCCATTACATAATTTTTGTTTCCAAATTTTTTAAAAAGTCTTTCTTAAATTAAATGTTTCTTCACCACATGCACTCCAGTAGTATTTATGAATAACAATGAAGAGCACCGAGCAACAGAAAACATTAAGATTTAATCAATTCTGCTTTATTCTAAAATAATCTATGTTTAGACTAGTAGAAGCAAAATGAAAGAAAACGGCATAGTTTTGAATAGTGAGGATGACCACTACTGGTAACCATCTGTGTGTGCTTTGACCAAGATAAATGAGTTCAGACTGTGACGAGACGTATGACCAGAGATACTGCCTTCAGTTTTTCCAAAATCTCTGTGTAACCTTATCTCAAGCCTGTTATAAGACTATTTTTTATCTCTTTTCCCTGATAGTTGTTTGGCTGTTTCCTGGCATGGGAGACCAGGAACGTGAGCATCCCTGCTCTAAATGACAGCAAATACATCGGGATGAGCGTTTACAACGTGGGCATCATGTGCATCATCGGTGCTGCAGTGTCTTTCCTGACAAGGGACCAGCCCAATGTCCAGTTCTGCATCGTGGCACTGGTGATCATCTTTTGCAGCACCATCACGCTCTGTCTGGTCTTCGTTCCCAAGGTCAGTTTCTGTGTGAATGAGGAGAGTGTGTATGAGCACAAGTGGGTAACTCCGCTTTGCCAAAAACTAGAAAGCTTAATTATCACCACATTCACACGCCACAATCCTGGAAGCTAAAAATGCAGCGTAAACAGTTATGTGTAGCTTTTTTAGCCCATGCAATTTTATCACAGAGTGCAGCTGTGACTAACACCCATAACTCCTCTTCCAGTTCATCACCATGAGAACCAACCCAGATGCGGCCACCCAGAACCGGAGGTTAAAGTTCACCCAGAACCAGAAGAAGGAAGACTCCAAGACCTCCACCTCTGTCACCAGCGTCAACCAGGCTAACACTTCACGACTGGATGGGCTCCAAACTGATAACCACCGCCTCCGCATGAGGATTACAGAGGTCTGCCATAAACATATTTTTAATGAAATAGTGTGATAAGGAGAGGCTTTTAAATGTAATTGAAGGTACAGTAATTGAGCACAAGTTCAACAAGAGATGGAAAAAAGATCATATCATTTAATTTCATTGTCCTTGAAAAAAAATAAAAATAAATAGCTCTCCTGTAGCCAGTTAATTTAGGCAATTTAGACATTTATTTAATTCTTAATAAAATTGTTAGTTGGTAAAAGCACCCCATGATCACTTCAAGAGATTGTGTTGACACTATGCAGGTCTTCGCTGTACATTCTCTCTGATTCATTTCTTCAAAATGTTCACTTATAGTGACATTGAGTGACATTTGAAAAATTCCCTTGGCAATCACCATCAGATCTCTATGAGTGTCTCAGCTGTTGTCCTTGCTTTTGTTCATAATTGTGGCAAGTGAGGAACTACTCAGACACTCTTGGAGCACAAGTAAAGTTATTATGTCTTTGGAGGACAGCAGTCTTTTATGTTCTACACTGTGTTTTGAAATGTAAAAAAGTAGTTGCAGCAGTTTGTTGTTGTCCATAGATGAAACTTCACACTGTGTAATATGTGGCTGAAAGTCATGCAGCCTGTTTGAGATAGGTTGTCTTTGAATGATTTATGCAAATTTGATGTAATAAGATTTTGGTTTATTACTATATCATCTATTTTACCCACTTTTTAAAATCAACGCAAACTAATAATTTCATTGTTTTTCTATTTAAAAAGCTGGACAAGGAGCTGGAGGAAGTGACCATGCAGCTGCAGGACACCCCAGAGAAAACTCCCTACATCAAACAGAATCACTACCCGGACGCCAACAACATCCTCAGCATACGCAACTTTACAGATGGAAAAGGTGAGAAACTGGCTGTATGTTTCCATGTTGCCCTTCGTCATACTATCTATAACAGTCGTGTTAAGCTATCCGTGTGAGCCCACCCAGTTAAGGCATTCAGTACGTAGAAAGTTGTTACCTAGAAAAATGACAGTGTCAAAAAAAGAGGCTCTTCAGACTCTTCGCCCGACACTATTTTTTGAAGTAACTGCGGTGCTTTACATCACAGTCAATCCAACCCATGTAAAATCAAAGATGGTGCATAACTTCTTCCTCACTCGCAGACTGGAGTCCTCCTCAACTGGGTTTTGCTAAGAGCTGCTCCTGGTGGCTGAAAACCAGATTGCAGAAAACTGCAGCTCTCTAGACCAAAAAAAAAGTTAAATAAATATATTATATAATAATGATTTAATTCAGTCCTGTCTCACTTCAATTCAGTGTGATCCAGTCTGATGCACTTCTATATAAAGTAATGAAGTTTTGTGCATAATTTTATATTTTACTTTAGCGAGAATAATGAACATTAAAAGGGTTTATATCAGAGTTTCATGACCATCAAAACATCCAGAATTTGTAGTTAAAAATTGAAAACTAATCCTCATATATTATCTCATAATAATTCCTTCCTATGTGTATTTAACGTTTGCATATTCAGTGGCTTTAGTAAAGGATTTTAATGCTGCTTTCAAAGCAGCAGCTCGAAGGGATATCTTGACGTTTTTCCATTGCTTGAGCTTCTGTCAGCTGCAGGTGAAGAAAGGACACAGGAGAGCTCTGTCTGACAGCGAGTCTTTGACGTCTCTTGAGAATGAGTCGTGAGATTAGCTACGTTACCTGCATGCTCCACTGCTGCAAGTTTTACACACGCTGTAGTCGCGCTTTTATCAACTTGCGTCAAATCAAGTGGGTCCACACTTGATTTTGCACCTAATTACTTGGTGTTTGAGGTGTTATTTTCTGTGTGTTGAACAATGTACTTGAGAAAACAGTAGAGAGAAGATCAGAGGAGGGAGGGCGCGGGGCAGTTGAGACAAGCATAAGAAGGATGGATACACAAGGAGTAAACTATCAGGTGCTAAAACATACAGATACATGTCATGACATGCGTTCTTTCCAGGAGAGAGAGCCTGTGTCGGTTTACCCTCTCAACCTCTGCCCGACACAGGCTGTTTGAATTAATGCACCTTAATCTTAGACACAATGAAGCCGGTTTCCTCAAACTGAATCAGTGAATTGTTACACCCCAGCAGCATCACTTTGCATTAGGCATCATTTTAACAGACGCAGGCTGATAGTGATGTACAGCAGCCACATTCAGCATGTCTGATGCACTCGCCAGCACAAAGCTGCTCTCGGGGGTGTCTAATGGATCTGTCTGAATTTGGGAAGGTAAAAGAGCAAAACAGCTGCGCTCGTTCTGCGGATTGGGAGCCGAACGTGTTGGAATTGTTTGAGAAGTTCTTTGTCTGTGAAAGTGCACAGTTATGCAATGAACTGATGGCATTCACATGATGAGTACATTCACAAAGTCAATGTGTCTAATGCGTCTTCTTTGAGTTTTTGTTTGTTCTCCTCCTCTAATCTTTTACATGTGCACACACGTTAACGTGCTATAGATGCGCACCCTTTTGTTCTAGCCCAAATACTGTCTGGCTTTGAAATGATATGAGGTGGGGGGGGGGGGGGGGGGGTTGATATTATGTGATGGTACCCTGACAAGTAGAGATTTAAAATAAAAATATGTCAGTGTTGTTGCACAATTGATTGATGGAGCAGCTTATTGATGTCTTTTTATGGAACAGAAAGAGCAAGTATATAACTAGTAAATGAGGTACCATCTGTGATTTTTGACCTTCTTATAGTTATTCTTTAAAGAATAACAACCAGAGTACCACATCAAATTTGAGATAATTTACATTCCAAATTTCATCGAAAAATCATGATGATTTACCTGAAAATAATTAACCAGCAGTAATTTAAGTAAACACATTCTCACATTTTCCATTTGTTAAGAGTAATCTCTCTAAAGTAGTGGCAGCAGCTGGCAGCTGATATCAGGCTCTCTTTAGTGAACTAAAATTCTAATTGTGTGGGCTCATAGAAATGAATCAATTTTAGACTGAATCTTTGTATGCGCTGTCTTGGTTACTGTAGAGTGTGAGGAGAGAACAGAGACAAATATAGCCAGACACTTTATATAAATATTTATTTACAGAGATATTTTTATCGAAAGAAAAAATGATGTGGCCAACAATCAATCTATCTGTCTTCTATAAATTACTGCCAGATTACATATTTACAAACCTGTGTTGGGTAAAGGAACAAATACTCTCACCTTTCCATAGCCACCAGAGTTAACAGCAACAAGGGACACAGTGCATGGGGAATTTGGTCATTTTAAATTGGAATAAATTCTTCCAAAAGAGACTTCACTTCACTTCTCTGAAAGGATTAAACAGCAATCATAATAGTCCTCCCAGCAGGAAAAAACATGCTGGTGTTGGTAGAGAAATTATAATTTTAATGAGTGAATTGTTAATAAATAATCCAGTTATCCACATTGGGGCATAGGGATCAGATAGAACGAAGCAACAGAAACGGGCTGTCTTGTTCATTATTCAGGCATATTCATGCTCCTACTTGACGACAAGTCAAGTTTTTAACTGACAGACAGAAGTAAAACTTGGTACAGCCTCAAAGCACGAAAATAGCCCTTTGGTGAGGAAGGAGAGGATATTACATTTTAAATTCCCATTATAATATATTTTTAAGTACTTTTATGAATAATTTGCCCATTAGAGAGTCTTTAATTCTTCAGCCAAACTACTTTTTTTGTTGACTACTCAGTAAGGTAGAATTAATGTAGTTCGTAGACTAGAGAAAGGGGAAATGTAGAACTGAACTTGAAACTGAATGGGCTGCTCCTGCATTGCTCTTGAGTTTATATATGGTATTAGTGTGGAAAGTTTATAAACTCATGATTACTTGTACTTGCTGCATGTTTATTCAGCTCAGCCTACATCCAGCATCTGAGGCTGGTCTCATATGTAACTATAGACTGACGCTGCCATTACTTTTTTTTATTCAGAGAGAGAGTTCTAATAAAAGAGTTCAGACAAAGAGAGACATCGCATTAGTTGCTGCTCACAAACGTCAATCTGACACACATTATGGAAATAAGATCACAGGTCATTAAGCCTCCTTTAAAGATCACCAGCATATAAACTTTCCCCAGCCTCAATCTGCTTATGCTTGACAGTCATCATCATCATCGCCGGCTCCTAACTGTAGTCATCAGTATTCATAAGAGAGCTGGTCTAAATGTATTGGGGGCCATGAATGAGTGGCTGTTATAAGAGTAGAACGCCATGTCAACAGCGATTACGCTCACTCACAAAGGGTGAGAAGCAATACTCCACCCCTCTCGCTCTCTTTTTCACTCACTCTCTCTCTCTCTCTCTGGCTGGCTTCATGAATATGCAACAGTACCGGTGGCAGCTGAGGTGTGGTTTTCTGACAGATTGGCCACTCATACCCGATTTTAGGTTGAAAAGTTAGAGGTCATTGATTAACAATAGTGGAAGCATTTTATATAAAAAATGTATGGCTTGGCTCCATTTGAGCTTCCTTATATCATACAGCAGTTATTCCATTTTGTACCATTTGTGCAGACTTGTACTGTTGAAACCATTTACTGCCGATCAGCCAATCATAGTCTACCGAAGATACAGGTAAACTAAGCAGCTACCTAGAGCTTACAACAAAAATTTGATTTAAGTAAATTATTACGTTTCATGTACTGTTTTCTTCTCTGCACGCTTAATAAATGTGACTACAATGAACACATGTTGAAATTTAACAGGTTAGTTTACTTGATTTTTGATCCACATATTTGCACATTAAACATTTAAGTAAAGTACAGTGAAAATCTTGGGCTGGCCCTGTGGTCTAGTGACATTTGAAAACACTGCAACAACCAAATACTTTCTTTGTGGTATGAACACATATTCTGAATCCATAATGAAGTGTATAAATATCTGTGTCTGTGCTTTTAACACAGCTCTGAGAGCTACAAGGTTAGGCTTTTTTCAAAATGCACAGAGAACTAGTCTGCTCTAAAATAGTTCAGCGAGCTCAGATGTCCAATCAGGGCATGGAGTGCTGTGATCAGTGAATCAGGTCAGCAAGTGCTGGGAAATCTGGGACAACCGGGGAGAAAACTCTGTAGGGGGAAAAAAGGATCATTCCATTACGCTCCAGGTACAATTTTGTAAAACTGATAAGGTTGTTTACTTCAACTATTATTGTGTTTCAACCTCATTGTCCATCTCTCCCAGCAACATCCAGAGAATGCAGAATCATGTTAGGAAGCCTTTTTTCTCTGGATAAGGTTTCTTTCTTTTTTTCCCCCTTTCATTTTTTTTTTTTGTCTTTGCCTCTGTTTCCACTTTTTAAATTTGTCCCACACAGGTGTCAGTTTTAAATTCTAGCTACGACCAGCAGCTCTATGGATCGCTTTGTCGGTTGGGTTAGGGGTTATGCACAATGCACATCTGCATTGGTATAAACCTTCTCAAACAAGAAAATTAACTGACTTGGTATCTGCATATTTTTATTGCTTTTTACATGTTGTCTGGATCAGTAACAGCATAAAAAACAATACGCATCTTTCTTGCACACGAACACCCACCTTCCCAAAACAGCTGAAAAAAAAATCCAGACTCAAATGTTCAGACCAAAGACTGGTCTGAAAGTTCCCTTAATGTCATGTCTCAGGTTCCGGGGCACATGCAACTTGTAAGTATGACAGCCGATTTGACACAGCTTATCATATTTATCATGATGCATACATTTGATTTCAATACAGATGGAGAGAAGTCGATACTAAAGAACCACCTGGAACAGAAGCCCCAGGCGCAGTGGGGCTCCATGGATCCTTCCAGAATAAACCGAGGTCCCCTGGAGGATATCAACTCGCCCGAACAGTGAGATTTTGTATTTCTTCAGCACCTCTACTCCCATGTCCCTCTCTCCTTCCCTCTGTCTTGTCAGCTTTCTCATCAGACTACACGTCACATCTATCGCAACAACCACCAGCTCTCAGGCGGTTGCTCTGGCAACAGAGCCCTGCGAAAGCATGGACTTGCCCTGTACTTTTCTCTCCTACGCACATCAACATACATTTAACCACGATATGTGTGTTCTCCCACCATCCTGGACTTACATATATACTCACAGTCAAACACGCACATATACACAAACATGTGCGTGTACAGTATGCACACGTTGACAAGCAGCTGATTGATTTGTTGTCCCAACAAGAAGATGGTCTTGGACATTCAAAGCTCTCGACAAATACCAATCTACATAAACTTACTGTACTATTCATAAGGCAGCAAAGTTGAAGAATGTCGACTTTATCAATGGGGGGGGGGGGGCACCTCATGCATCATTGAGAGCTCTCCCTCTCGTGCTCATTTAACTAGAACCAGGAGAAGAATGCACAACGTAGAGGGACGGAGGATGGATGGAGAAGGGAGAGACAGAAGACAAGGGGGGTAAAATATTGAAGAGAAGGTAGTTACAGAGAGAAGATGGATTAAGAAGGAGGAGGATTGAGAAGAATGTTTAGATAGGAAAGAGAGAGCGATAAGGATGAGAAGAGAAAGAAAGAGGTAGAGACTCACAGAGGCTTATGTAACGAGTGATTTACAGCTTGCATTGGAAGCAGCTCTGAAAATAGACAGGGAGGAGAACAGAAGTAAAGGAACACTCGGAGCTATTCCCATGCTGCATTAATGTTTGATCACATGGAGGGAAGAGAGATGAAGAGGCAGCGAGAAAGACAGGAGATAAAGAAGGGACAAATATAAAGAAGTGAGAAAAGAGGTAGAGGTAGAGGAGAACGAACACTTGACATGACGAATGCTAAGTCACGCAGCAGGTGCATGTAACTGTTAAGTGCAGTGTCTATGTCATACATGATACATCAAACATACAAGAAAGTATAAAACACTTCCTTTATGAGCAAGAAAGTTTGTGTTTCCATCACAAATAGAACGGGTCAGGATGGCTGACTAGGTCAGAGGGCCATTAATATTGCAAAGTTCACCTAATTAAGACATTTTTCTAGGTCTATTGCTAATGGTAAATGAGCTTGAATTTCATTCCCCACTCTTAATTTTTTACATAACTGGTATTTGGTTATGTAATTTTCATTGCAAACGGCTGGCAGAGGCACTAGCACTGGCGAGGTAGGGTGCGAACTGTCACAGCAGGCGGAAGCATGAAATGTTCTTTTTGTCAGATGATCCCAGAAGCTGGGAGGCACGGTGGATTAGGGGTTTAGTAAGGAAGTGAAGAAGGGAATGAGGGTGATAAAGACTACAGGGAAAACAATTAGAAGAATTGCTGAGGGCTTGTGTGAGCTATACTTTGTCCGTCTGTTCTGATCCATCTTTTCTCTGCCTCTGTCCAGTTTTATCACTGTAGGTGGGTGTGATTACATTAATACTCCATTTAAACAGCACCGAACAAAGTGAAAATATTAATAGTAAACTGCTTACAGTAAATGTGTTCAGTGCCAGTGCACAAAGTTTTGTGCCCTTTACGTAGCTAGGTGGAAAGTGAATATGTGGAGGTCAGAGTCAAGATTTCATCCTGTCACAGACCAACAATTTTAAGTTTCCTAGCCTTAGTCATAGTCTATTTTCTCTAGCCTTAACCATGTGAACAATGGAAAACAAGGTGAATGCAAGATGGGTGCATTTCCTTTGAATGCATTGGGTGCCCTGCTAAAATGACAACAACTTATAACCTGGGGTGGTGGCACTCCAAAAACACAAAAATCTTAATACAATGGTGTCAATTTACCCTTTAATTTGTTATCATAAGGAATATTCCAATTCCAATTCATAAAATGTTTGCACTGAACATTCAAAATAATTCATAATTGAACGTAATTGCCAAATCAGCCAATATCAACAGTCTGTCTGGCAATAGGGTTAGTAAAATTATAATCTGGTTGACTGGTTACTGGTTACTATAGCTTTCAGAAAAATGAGGACTGAAAGTAAAAAGTCACAAAGAAACTCAAATGTGAAGTACCTCAAAGTTATACTTAACTACAGTACTTGAGTAAATGTACTTGCTCTTTATCTCTGCCTCTTACAACCTTCCTTCTCTATCTGCAGCATACAGCGCCGACTGTCGTTGCAGCTGCCCATCCTGCACCATGCCTACTTACCTTCCATAGGAGGGGTTGATGCCAGCTGCACCAGTCCCAACGGCAGCCCTGGTTCCAGCCCACGGCACAGACACATGCCCCCCTCCTACCGGGTAATGGTCTCTGGCCTGTGAGCTTCCTTCAATCCCCCACCTGGCTCTTTGCAGAGGAGACATATATGGTTCTTTTTTTCTACAACAAATAGACTGATATCATCAGCATATGTGCGTATTTTGTCTCAGAACAAGGAGAACAGGGGGAGAAGAGAGGGAGAGGGGGCCGAGTTTCACTCTTTGTACCTCCTCACCCCGGCCTTTCTTGAGAACTGAAACCCTCAGTCAGGAAGGGGTGGGAGGAGACAGAGTGGGCATTGGATGACCCTTACAAACTCCCATGACACACAGCAATGGCCCCTTGTTTATCTGCTCCCCTTGCCTAGGCATATACACATATGCACAGTCAAACAAACACAAACATACACAAATACACACACATGCACAAACACACTGACACCCCAATAACAGAACAGCAGTGGACCAGCCCTGACCTGACGTGTAGCCTTATCTGCTTCAGAGGGGGTTGTCTGTTTCTGTTCCTTATCTGTTGTATGTATGTGCTCGCTGCTACATGTGAGCTTGTCATCTAACTTGAGTATTTCACTGCTTCAGTGACTGGATACCCGTGTGGAGATATGGAATTTACAAAACCCAACAAAGGAAATCATCCAATTTACTCCCGTCCCCTTCCCATGCTCGTGGAGACATGTAAATATCATTTCTGACTTTGGTGTACTGTAAGCTTTGTATATGCTGTGAATGGACAATTAAAGGGGTTCTAAGTGAGGAGCTTGTAACAGAGAATTAGACATATGTATGAAAGCGATCTGAATTGGTTTGTGTAAGTGTTGATAAATTAGCTTATGAGCAGCAAAGTAAGACACATCAAAGCTTGTGAGTCACAGAACATGAAAAGGCACCAGAAGCCCATTCGTCTAACTTGGAGTAAGATGCACATGACTTTTTCTTTCCACTTTGCTAAATTTGCATCACTGGTTTCATCAGAAATTTCACATCAGACTTTTGCATAGGCTTTTCATATTTTACAACTTGCTTAATATGTCCTCAGAAAGCATGTTATACAGCATATTGATGCTATGCCTTTTTAAAAGGTCTCCAGGGCTGCATATGTTAGAAAATAGAGCTAAAAGACACCACAAGAGTGTTCCACAGTTGTAATTTATGTGTGTTATATGCCAAAAAATGCACACATTCAGATGTACACTTAAAATGCAAGAGAGCACCTTATGAATTCAGGTGCTTTTCAGACAAGTCATTATTGATGGACCTGGTCATATTGATCCCCACAGAGTGGTCTCCATAGACTGTTAAGATGTCCAACTGATCCAGCCCTCACTGCTAACCAGCACAGACAAGGGTGATGGGGTTCATGTCAATGGCAAAAGGGCACAAGACTCTGAACTTAAATGACGACTTCTGGAGAAATAAAACTGAAGAAGTGATGCTGGAAAGGATGTAGGTCTACCAGTTCCACAACTAGTTTGAATTAAATGGTTGACCTGAATTTCCATGAGCAGTAGTAAAGACGTAGAACACATGGGAGCCTCATGTAGTAAGCCCGAACCAGCTGTAGCTTTCAGCTCCAGGACGGTGATGACAGATCTGCTGGTCACAGTGATAGAGCATAAAGCACAGACACAGGGCTTTCTTTCATATTGAGTGTCATAAAAAATCACTTCACACTTAGCAACAGTGAACATACCTCAGTTGCTATGGAAATGTAATTCAGTGCCGTTGAACTCGGCCTAAGAAGGCTGCACTGAGCAAATCGAGTCATCGACACAGTGTCGTCAATTTTTTTTTTTTTTTTTGTAAAACTGTCCTCATGCAGAAGAAAAGCAAACAGGGACTCCACACAAAAAAAAGACTTTTTTATGGAGCGGGAAAAGAGAGTTTGTTCTCAGCATATGTTTCACCATTGGTGTCTTGGTTTTTAGTTTTTAAGGCGTTTGTTGAGCGCTGTGCCTGTTGTCTTATATTGTAGCCTGCAGGATCCACAGTACATAAATAGGGTGAAAATGGCATTGACCCAGCAAACTACAACATCGACCACACATCTGTAAATTGTACAACGTGTCATAGATTTATTTAAATTCAATGCCTCAATGCATGGGACAGTGCGGAAGAACTTTGTGAAAAGCTCCACTTCAGCTGGAGTGGATTTATTCTGCAAGCTGGTGTCTGATCATAAATACTGTCAATCAGTCTTTAGTTGAAAGGCCAGTCAAGGATACAGAGTTGGAGTGGGAGACTAGCAGAGGTCCACCTGCTATCGGACATATCAGGGTGACGTCCTGTGAGAGCTCCTCCCCATCCAGCCCCTGCCGAGCACAGGAGCAGGGAAACCCAGAGCACAGGCCTCCAAGGAGTCGGCTTCTCCCGCACCTTTGCCAGCCAGAGAATCACGGTCACTTGACAAGTGAGTGAGAGACATTGTCAGAGGGTTGGTTCTTCCTTCAGGAGAAGAAAAACCAACTGCACATTTTATATATTACATTATATGTGATTGTGTACAATTTGCTGATACCCTGATGATGGTGTCCATGTATGGAATATTTGGTATTTGGCTTTCTCAAGACGGCATGAAATGAAATGTATAATTCACAGAGTTACCTCTGTTTTTGCAACTGTCGTGACAAATCCACTCTGTTGTTTCATCTTCTCACCTAAAATTTGGTTTTACATTTCCTTACAAAACATGAATTTAAGTTATTTTAACCTGTTGATCAGCTCACACGTCAATGCCAAGATTCTCAGTAGACAAACTCAACATCATCATATCGACTATGCTACTGGTTTAGCAGTTATCCACTGAGGGCAATAAAGTGAAAGTAGTAGCAAATGATCAATCCTAATAACCTACTCCTGGCATTTACCAAATTTCAAAATTACTTTTTTTAGTCAACCTAAAATGCCAAATGCAGATCATCAAGTATGGTTCTGTTTTTTTTAAATGTGCCCTGATTTTTTTTTCTTTTATTATGATTCATTTCAACTTTTTTTCAACACAGATGAAAAATTGTTCAAATGCAATTGTGGTAGGTCAAGGGCTCATAATTTCCTGTAATAAATAATGTCATGCTGATGATTTGTATTTGCCACAGGTCTTTTTACCTTTTTAGTTTGAAGATCAAAGTGACATATACGTATATAATTATATCTTTGTATGTGTCATCATCAGGGTTTCTGGAAAAGGCGTACATACATGTCCAAAAATATAACAATATGACGTATATATTTAGTGGAAAAAGACACAGGTCCATATTGTTACTGTTTTGTCAGTTTGATATGTGGTATCACATGGAGTTAAGTTCAATTAAGAGTTTAAAATGGTAAACAAAACCTATGTTAAATGCAACATGTTCAAGAGGGGCAATAACTTGTTTTCTTATTACAGAAAGAATAGAGAACTATATATATGTATATGTAAAAGATCTTTACGTACATTCTCATTTTTACATAGGAAATATTTCACAAATGCGCCACAAGGATACTTGGAAGTCATTTTTTTTTATTTACAGTATCTGTAACTATGTTATGTACAGATGAGGTATAGATATGAAAAAGTTGTATAAAATAAGTATCACACTTGGAACACCTGAACATTTTTGGAGCCATTAGTTGTTATGGGGGGATTTGAATAACATTCTTCTTTTATTGTCTGAATGTTATGGACAGCGTTTACTTTTCACATCATCGTTAAATAAAGTGAGACTGAATATAATGCAATGTTTGTTTCATCTGCACACAACTCTTTGTGGTACAATCATTTCTGTGGTTCTCCAAAGTTTGCATTTATAATGTTGATTTAAAGGCAGTCAATCAATGAAGAAATCCTTCTTTGTGCGCTTTTAAAAGTTACTAAAGGTAATATCATCAAAATGTTGCTCTTTAGTAGCATCTAGTGGCAGCCTTAGGAAACCAAAAAACAAATGCATAACCTCCAAGACAATCTCTATTTGAAGTTTAACACCTGTTAGCTTACGTCTACAGTACTGCAAAGTCTGTCTGTACGTATGTATGTATGTATGTGTCTATGTTTGTCCTTCACATTCCTCTAGAACCATTCATCCGATCTACTTCACAGTTGGCGGGTGTATTGCTGGGGACCCAAGGAAGTGCAGTGTAACATTAGATGCAATTTGGACACGCGACAGACGCGAGCTGACAGTCCGTCTGCGTGTACGTGTGTATGACTATCCTTTGCATATGTTATGCAAGCCGCTATATTGTGTTTCTCTGCTGTAACCAAAACGTCCGGCGGAAGTCGCAGACTAATGTTACAATCCAATTCTTCTTCACTTCCCTGGAGTCAACGAGCACCACCGGAGAGCCTGGCAACCTCTGCCATTGCAACTCAAACTGTGTAAATTTGCCAAACAAACACTAATAACATTATCGCCGGCCAAATACCCCTGCTAATTAAATCCTTCCTCTACTCTATAACCGCGGTGGTTATGTCTCTAACTGAAAATGTTGGTATTGGCAGTGGTAGAGGAAGTACTCAAAACTTGTTTTCTGAAGTAAAACTATTAACTATTAATAGTATTAATACTGCACAGTAATAGTATTAAGTCCTGCATTCAGATTTTTACTTAAAATGAAATGTTTGTGTGGGCTTTTGCATTCGTGTGAGTCTACGCATCCTTTAACTCTAGCGTTGCATAGGGACCCCTCTATGTCATGGCAGGTGTATTGCTCAGGACCCAAGGAAGCGCAGTGTTGAGTGTGAAGTTGTAAGCAGCAATACCAGAGGCCAAGCAATCGGCCTGTTCCAAACAGGCATGTTTGGCACTGCACTAGTCTACTCAATGTTATGAAATCTTACTCTTTGTATCGTCTCACCTCCCATACAATCTGTCTCTTGTGATGTGAAGCCACAGTGCTCCTATAGTTAGTAAAAAGCTCAAATTAGTCTGCTAATGCCATTTAAAATTCCATCTGTATGTTTCATTTATTTTTATTAGCAGGCAAATGTCTCGCAGGACAGGAAAACATTTATGGAAGAGCTGGTGGCTATTTCTGAAATGTCAGTAAATGGTTAGCTAGATAGTGAGACACTGGCAAGTAGACAATTGCTATGTTCAACAACAAAAAGTAGCTTAGCAATGACTGTTTATCTGTCCAGCAAGCCAACTCTGTGCAAGAATTCATGTTTTTCACAGTTTGAGACTGGCTAGAATTTTGACTGACATTTATCAGCAACAGGCCCCTTGATAAAATATATATGTTGTCCAAAAAGGGAGTAAAATATTAGAAAAATGTAATATTTGCAATTTGACATTTTTACTTATAATAGGAACATCACAAGTGTTGATATAACGTGTTAATAATAATAACAGTGGCTTTGTACTATTCAAGTGTCCCAGTAAGCTGTGACAGTGTGACAGTGAACCAGCATGCACAATACCAGGTCCCTGAAATGGAATTCAGCCATCGTTCATTTTATTATTTACAGCTTTGCTTTTCCCACTGGGGCATTTCAAAATGTCTTCTGTTTCTTTGACATAAGTTCAGATGTTCATGGAGCAAAATGTTCTAATCTGATGAGAACAACCACTGAAAGACAAAAAAAAAGAGAACAAAATCACGTTTAGTGTTGGCTAGAATTTGTGTTAGTTTATTATGAATGTCGGTCTGCTATGAAGACATCCACAGTTAAATAAACACATCCCTCCAGTTTTCTCACTGGATACAGCGAGAATTACTTGTGTTGTGTGGCTTGCCAGGTCTTTGAGGTAACACACACACACACATGCATGCACTCTTTAGTGCTAATGCAAAACTATTTCTTTTAGACTGTCTGCATCAAAAGTCTTGATCAGAAAACAGAAGCTAAAAATGGAGGGAAGTGCACCCATGTGATACTCTGGCCAGTCGACATTAAAGCTCTTAATTGGCATACCAAAAGGCACGCACAGCGAGCAGTCTGCTCCCTGCCCTCACACACAGAGGCTCTGCAAAGTAAAAATAACTTTGTAAAGAAAAGCCTTGTATGTGGAGGTCGATAAATAATTGAACTGTTAGGAGGAACCCAGTGGCAAACAGGGTGGAGGGGATGAGTGTGTGTCAGAGTGTGCTCCTGACAGTGTCACTGTGTGTTTGCATCTGCACATATCCTGCTGTCAGAGCTTTTCTTTATCACTACTTTCAATTATTTAGCGTGTGGATGCTAGACGTGGTGGCGAACTGTGTTCAGTTCTCATGGAGAAGCAGTGGAGCAGCCGGCTGAGACTGAGGCTGACTGAATCCTACTGTCACCTCGCTGTAAGTAAGAGAGACCCACCAGAGGATTATTTCACCACCAGGCCACCTGAAAGTTGTTCTTATAATGTGGAACTCCCCAAGTTTTAGAAATCAGTGTCTGTTTTTCTGCCTCCACCATGATACAATGAAGATGAATTGAATTTTGTTAGGGGTGCTCACAATGTTTTAATATTACGTTTAAAATATTCAGCAGCAACTTGTCTTTCAAGAAACAGTGTTTCTCTGGACAATCTACTGACCTTACAGTGAACAGTTGGCATTAGAACTACTTTCTGCTGATAAAATAGTTCCCCTTTTTATACATTTTCAATGCTGTAACCAGCAGAAATCTCATCGACAAATATCCCCAAAAAACTGGCAAATAAAACCACAACAATCTGCATCTTTATATATAAATGGCTTTTTTTTTCTCAATAAAATGGGTGAATAAAGTCTTTATAGAGGCTATAATCAATAACAAACAGGGCTGCTTATAGTGATGAACCTACATAGAAATATCCCCTGAATCTGCAGCTACACTCAGCTTTATGGAGTTTTATAGCGAGTTTCAGGTTAATGTTTAGCTGTTTTGCTCACAACTTGTCAGTTGCAGCAGGCAGCTGTTTTCAGCGAAAAAGCTCTAAAAACCCTGTTGAGCACCAAATGATATAGAGGCTCAGTTAGCAAATAGCTGGTTAACATAGTGGAGCATTTAGCAGCTAAAGAGCCAGATATTTGCCTAAGGAGTTGGTAGAGACCAAAAACAGAGCTAAAAGAGATTGTTCACCAGGTGGTGGATTCCAAATTAATAATAATGTTGTTCCATAACAGGTGGATTTGTAAATAAGCAACTGTTTGGTAATAAGTTCACCCTATGAACTTACTGTTAAAGGTGGTAATATTCAATGTATGTTCACAATGTGATTCTGCTGCCCCAAAATAATTTTTTGCTGTTTTAAAGAAATTTTTCCATATTTTGGAAAATACACTTATAACACTTATTCGCTTTCTAACTGTGAGTTGCAGTGGAAAATTGCTACCACTCTCATGTCTCTACAGTAACTATGGAGCTAGACATACATGGGAATTATTTAGTGAGCTTAGAGGCTAGTAGAAAAAAATTTCTAACTTGGACGGAGCCAGTTTAGCTGTTTCCCCGTGTTAACCACCTCCCAGCTCCATAGTCAGCTTCATCAAGAGAGTGATATTGATCTTCTCACCTCGAAAAGTAAGCATATTTCCTAAAACGTCTTAACTATTCTTTTAAGTTTCAGATATTTTATACGACTTTGCTGGGCAATTAATAACCTTGTGATGGGTGCAATTGTTCATACAGCTCAGGAGGGAATCAAGTGAATTTAAGCTTTTAAATCCAGTTTGCCTCTGCTGCTGCTTACTGATTCAAAGATAACCACAGATTTTGCCGAGTTGCTTCCAGTGTGTGTAAATGCTGCATGACCTTCTCTCTCGTCTCAGCGGGATCATGCTGTGCAAATGGAAGGCGGGTTGATTAAGTTGACCTGGGTTTCAGTCGAAGGGAAGCGTCTATGTATCCTCCTTCACATGTGATGGCTCCATTGGAGAAATGAAGGCTTGGTTGGAGACAAGAATGGCAAGTTCACAAGTCAGTCCTATATCCGATTTATCCAACTCATGCACACATGCACATATTAAGCTGCACTGATCTGAGGACTGAGATGGGGCATGAGCAATGCGCTCATTTCATTAGCGAGAATAATTGTTATCAACTTCTGTAACTCAGGACAAAATTAATTTCTAGTATAGCTAAATTTAGCCTAGGTATTTTATAGTGGTCATTCTAAATAATTGTCAGGGAAATGGCTTGCGTACAGGGCCCAAGACTACATTGGCGGATGATAAATGAGTTCAGCCGCCAATGGTGGGTTGCTGAAACTACTTAATTACAAACTCTCATCACTACAGCAGATAGTGTGTCCCCAATTTGTTTTACTCTTATCTGTTAAATAAATGCTTTTGAATTGTTAATCTGGACGTGTAGGATGTAGGAAGCTGTTGCGTGGTTACTGTGCACATAAACTTAAGCAAAATAGCTGAAGAGGCCCATCTGTGGTAATGACAGATTTCAATGTTGCTATAACACCCAGGAAGGACATCTTGCTGATGGCCAGGTAACGGCCCGGACCTTCGCACAACTCAATGCTGGGCTCTCGTTGGCTGTTGTGGTCCAGCTTGGAAAGTAGTGACGTAATCATCCAGATTTTAAATCCTAAATATCAAACATGTTTTGCAAGTAGATCTTGAAGTTTAAAATTGGAACTGTAAACCCTTGTAAAGCTATCTTGGTCTTTTGGAGCCAGTGGAGTCGCCTCCTGCTGGCCATTAGAAAGAATGCAGGTGTAAGGCACGGCCTTAACGTGTATAACTGTAAGCCCTAATATAATTTAATCAAGTGAGTTATATATAAATTCACCACAGTACAGCTGTAAAAAATTCACAGCTGTTCACCACCAAAGCTGTAAAAAAAAAATTCTGTTGTAAAGTTGGGCATTTTAACATGGGGGTCTATGGGGACTGACTTGCTTTTGGAGCCAGCTTCAAGTGGCCATTCAATGAACTGCAGTTTTTGGCACTTTCATATTGGCTGAATTTTTCGGCCTCGGAGGTTGCTGCTTGGTGCTAATAAGAATCAAAACGTATTAAGTAATTACCTTTCTTCTTGAACGTAATCGCCGTCCACAGTAATCGCAACAAACATCACAAATGTGTTCGACCAGTCGTGTTTGGATGCCAATGTGATACTTATTAAGTGTATAACTTATAAAGAGAAAACTCCTTAAACCCACTCAATCATTGCACCATGAAAAGTTCCATAGGCTAAAAAGAAGTTGCACTTTGATATCTATGTTTTGGACCAGTGTTAATAGGATTTTGTGATTAATGATGTTTTTATGTTGCCTGGAGTAAAAGACAGTGTTTATGAGATTATCTTTGATCCTGATCTGCAATCCACACCTGCCTTTGCACATCTAATTGCAGGTTTACACAACAGTTTATTATAAAGTTACTATACTGCAGGAAGCATTGAGGCAGGAAAATACATACATCCCCTCACACAGTAATAACTTACACTGACATGTGGCTCATTCACAAACTACAGTAAGTCAACAGTGCATACATACTGTACACACATACAGCACACTAGTAATAAACCTAGAACGATCCTTCTGCTCTTTGTCTTTCAAAGACTTAGATGTCACAATTGTAACGCTAGAAAAAGGGAGCTCTCAAATTCCAGTAAAATCTGTAACTATTCGCCTAGAAAACCCGACACGAACACAAAAGCATAATGATATATTCATCTCCAGTATTCCCTCGTTCAAATCCTTTCTAAAGCAGCGTGTCTGCGGTCTCTGTAACCTTTGTTTGTGGTTTATTACCTGTGCCACTGGTCACTATTTTCCCCATTTATCTGCAGCATTCAAGGATTTTCAGACCGGCTTCTAATCCCTCCTCAGTTTCACATTATGGCAATCTCACCTCATCAAGATGAGTGGTCAAGGGCACATTGGAGAGGACATTTGAGAAGGGAGCATATGCCTTATGTATTAGTATGCTAGTCAGAGCAAAGAGCTGCGAGAGCTCCTCACATAAATGTGTTGATGAAAATCCCCAGCAAGATGATCATTCATGTTTAAATTGAAACATCACTGATAATGATTCAATAATTGCGTTGTTATATATGATGTGGAAAATCCCTTGATATATGGCTGTATTGTCCCAAAACCTAATTTCACTGTTTGAAAAACAGCCATTTCCTGGAGGAGTGTGTGTGGCGTGGGTTGACTGATGCCTCCATACATACCAGGATACATGATTAGAGAAAGAGTTATGGCCAGTAGTTACAATCTCCTGCAGATAAATTTATGGCTGACATATAATGACGGCACACTCAGCTGAACCCATAGTAAATCCCGGACATGAACTCCCTCTGTCCTTGAGAACCCTGTTAAGGTCCCCACTCAGTCTACAAAAGCAGATGTACCTTAATCTAAAGCTTCGATGTTCAATAACTGGACAGTTCTGCATTGATTGATACTAATCTGCTATGATGTTCAAAGTCCTTCCTGTTATGAACTATACCTATGTTTTTGCACGTTTTTTTTTTTTTTTTTTAACTACAATGTATATTTACTGATAAAATGCGTTTGCTTTTTTCCTTGTCGACTGGCTGATTGTAACTCTGAAACACAGCAACATGACCTCAACCCAAAGACGGTAGCATTTTGGATGTACAAAACGTTTAATCAATTAATCATAAAACAAACACACACACCATACATCTGTGCGATCAATCCTTAACAGCCAGGGAGAATAGCATGATCATTATGACCGAATCACTTCCTAGATTTGTTACTGAAAAGCATCCATTCACCGTATAAATGTTTACTTGGATAGGCAGTCTAAATATGCATTCTGTTAGATATCCAGCAGTTTCGTCTTATCTGAATTTAAAACACTTTGAAGTGCCTAAGCAAAATACCACCCTGGGGTCATGGTGTTTTCACCATCTTGCTTCCACCCATCAAATCCGTTCAGCTTTGTGCAGACAGACTGCGGGGGCATGTGTGCTGTGGGTTTGTCCTGCGACTGACCCATGACTTAACTGGCTGTCACAGGGAGTGAATGGCTTGCCAGCGAGCAGCTGTGGCCTTGGTGCCACAGTCAGGCCTGTGGCCCTCAGTCCAAGTGTCTCCCTGCGTGTGAGAGACATAATAGTGTCAGTGTTGGTAGTGCTAAAGAGCCCGTTTGTTGATGTTGAAGATTTTGACAGAGTGGTCGGCGCTGGCGCTGGCAAGCTGGACCCAGGAGCTCTCCTCCTCGATTTCACTCCCTCCATCAGTCTGTCCATCCCTCTTGTTGTTCTCTCGACCTACTCGGCCGGTCTGGGGCCTCCAGCGGAGCCTCTTGACCGCCAAAGTGTGGCTTTGTCTGCGAAAGGATTCGTGATGAAGGAAAACAACATGATACTGCTCTGGATGACAGAACAAGCATGAGACATAATCCAGACAAATACCCACTACACATACTTTACTATTTGTCTTTCTCAAATACAAAATATGTAAAAAGAGACAATCCCAAACTTCTCTCACCCGAGTTTGGGATTAATGGGCGGACACACACACAACAGTGAGGTGAAAATCTATTTGTAAAAAAAATAATTGTTGAATAGGTCACCTAACTGGATTTCAAAAGTTGTTTAACTGATTGGTTCTGGTTGTGAGCACCAGTGAAGCCAAACACCAAAGTCTTCTCATACAAAGACAAAATAATGATACCTGTCTTCAATTCACTTCCTGAGCTCTACAAATAGAGATTCACACCCCCATGTGGGATACAACACACAGAAATACACACTCAAGTTCCTGTTGAAGCCTTCTCCTCTAACTACTGCCTGTGAGGAACGCAACCATTTGAATCCAGCACCCTGCTGCCCTTTTCTTCGTAACACAAAGCTTCTGCCTCTAACCAGCCATCAAACTGAAGCTACACTAGTGTCACTGTGACACATTGTCATTTACGTCTACTGCCAATGGCCATTGGAGGCCTTTCAACGGCGCATTTCATGAACTGTGTGGATACGAGATGTCTGTTTCTCCACAGCTGCTCCAGTCGTGTCCTCCAGCAGCCTCCTGGTCAGGGCTCCACCTGTACAGCAAGATCCTGCCGGACTCCAGGCCCACTGCAACCAGGTAGCTGTGGAAGGCACCAAAACGCACACATTTGCATTAGAGCAGATCAAACCTTCACTGCCTTCATTCATTTCCAATGGTCAAACCTTAAAGGGATAGTTCAGATTTTTGAAGTGGAGTTGTATGAGGTACTTATTCATAATTAGCATATTACCTACAGTAGATGGTGGTTGGTATGCCCCCAGTTTGGAGAGGCAGGCATAAAGTCGGCCATAATACAAAAGTAACAACTAGAGTTGTGTGTGTACCTTTTTTTGGAACAGAGTACGGAGCAGAATGCAACAGCGGTAGCAGAGTCGCCCACATCCAAGATGGAAGAACACGGTTTAATCTCAGGAGGAAGCACCGAGTCTCCAGAGTCCTCTAATCTGCACGGGCCCCACACTATCACCTGGACACACACACACACACACACACACACACACACAAAACTTGAGCAAACAAAAGTGCATTCATTACATTACTACCTCAATGTGCAAC
Organism: Lateolabrax maculatus; assembly: GCA_031216445.1. NCBI lineage: Eukaryota > Metazoa > Chordata > Actinopteri > Acropomatiformes > Lateolabracidae > Lateolabrax > Lateolabrax maculatus. The sequence goes on from CM062218.1 coordinate 13,472,539, forward strand.
CATCAGTTTTCTTACCATCACTTTGTCACCTTAAAAGCAGAAAGACTTTTTTTTTTGTTTAAAATGTAACCAATATTTTAAAATGACCTTCTTGTCCCGACTTGATGTCACAAAGTATTTGCTGTCTGGGCTCCAGTCACATGACCAAATTATTCGGCTGTGTATGGCTGTGTCCTTCCCTGTGTGTGCATACAGCGAGAACTGCGGCTCTGCATGGATACAACAAACAAGTACAGAGAAACAAACACGTACAGAGATTATATAAAGAATGAATTCTAACTCAAAACACTATTATCAATCCCAACACTACATATATAGTATATTGTCACAGCACACTGACACTTCCTTTTTGATGACAGATGAGCTGGTAATGAAAACTTTGTGTTATGATTATTGTAGCATGACATCAGCATGTCTATATCCCAACCTCAGTGCTCTGTAGCAACAAAAGCTCTCCCGAGCGACAAATAAACAACCAAACAAGACAGAGAACCTCATTCCAGCCCTCCATTTCAGTCAGTTTTGGTTTATGACCTGCTGCTGTTTATTTCCCCAGCCTAAGTCATTTCAGACCCCAGATTGGTTTTCCCCAGAGAGCTTGTTTGTATGCTGCTGGCAGCCGCCTGTCTGTGCGTCCGCAGCAGTGCTGCTCTCAACTGGCAAACACGCACACACGCACACACACACAGTCGTGTTTCCACCACTTTCGGGGACATTACATTAATTCCCTAGAGACTAAACCTAACCACTACTTGCCTAAACCTAACCTTACCCTAACCTAAACCAAGTCTTAAGGTTATGGGGACTTGCATTTTGGCCCCACAATGTGACTCTGTAAATAGATTTATGTCCCCACAACCTTAGTAACACCCGTATACACACGCACATACACGGCCACAGTGTCGGCACAGAAGAGTTCATCACCAACACTCTCAAAATACACACATATATATATTGACGGTGTGTTGTTTGGGGCACAGAGGTATTGCACCTCTTTCCATTAACACTCTCATCTGAGGCCCGGGAGGGGCACGGTGGGCTGTTCAGTCCGACCCACAGAGATCGAGATGGAGACCAGGGATAAACAAAGTAAAAGAACAGCAAGTAAAACAGGTTACACCTATTAGACAGCTGCATGGAACAGAAGAAAAGGGAGGAGAGGAAAGTAACAGTGTCTCCCTAATGAAAATGTCTGAGAGCTTGACCCACAAGAAAGAGGAAGACAGAGGTGGGAGAGGAAGGGAAGATGACGTGGTTAGACAAAACAGGTAAGAGGGAAAGGAGAGAAACAGAAGAGATGAGAATAGAGGGAGTCAGTTTGTTTGATCAGCTCTAACTTCGTTTAACCTTCCATGGTCTGGCTTTTGAGACTGTGTGTGTGTGTGTGTGTGTGTGTGTGTGTGTGTGTTCTTCACAATCACCTTGAGTGATTCAGCAGCCAACCAGAACAGACGGGACACCCCCCCCCCCCCCCCCCAAACCCCCCTTCTCTCCTCTCTCACAAACACCATCCCTGCCTCTAGGCAGTCTACTATGCAGGCAAACAGGAAAGTGCAGGACTGGTTAGCCTCTGTCAGTGCCCATTAAGACCTTCTTGAGCTGCCAAAAGAGCCATGAGATGCGTTACCAGGTGCGGTTGGGAGATAATCCTCTGGGCTTAAATGTCGTGTTCTCCTCACCTCGGATGCAGGATCGGGTTATTTGTCTGAGTCAAGGTGCTGAGATTATCTCATATAAACAAACTCTCCAGGAGCACGCTGTTGTTTACAACAGAGGCCCTGCAGGAGGTGAATGGAGAGTGGGGATGCACGGAATGATTCAGGACACCGGACAACAGAAGTACCGATCAGATGTCAGCGCTTTATCCATCTTGTTCTAGGAGGTTTAACTGTTATTGTATATAATGACAGTGACCTAGAAACAGTGTTTAATGTGGATAGCTTACATCTGACCAATACCTGATCTGGGCCTATATTAATCAAAGAATTACACTTAAGAATGCTCTAAAAAGTGAATTAAAAGGTTCTTCCCTGAACAGAAATTTAACAAGGCTCTTCCTCGTACTTACAGCAAAGTGGAAGAGTGACCCTTAAGAGCAGCTCTCACACGATCACATGATTTGTCAGGTGTATGTTCAGAGCATTATTAGCCAAACATTAACCATATTGGTTATGCTTTTAGAAAGAAATCTTTAGTTTTTCTGCATAAACGTGGTTTTAATTTCTAAAAAGGGTAAATTTGAACAATCTAATATATTGCTAACATATAAAAAAAGAGATCAACAAGTAGGGATTAAAAAAAATAAAGGCCATGTGGATACTGACAGAGGTGACCCTCCAGAAACAAATCTGTTTCTAGAACCATTAATGTCACCACCACTGAGTTAAGTCTGAAAGAGGTCAAAGGTCAAGCAAAACAGACAAAATGACTGATAGAGACCTACAAAGGAGGCTTTTAGATTGTCGTTTGCTATATGTCAAAAAAAACAAAAGGTTGTACTGTATTGTATTGTGCGTGTGTCTGTATCTGGTCCCAAGAGTCTGAACTCAAACCAAAGGCCAAGAACAAGCCACTAAACTACCAATGTATTTATTCAAACAAGGGTTGCACAACTTTAAAGCATAGATAATTTTATTTTACATCCCGATCCTGACATGAAATGCATGCAAGCAAAGATTTGATTGCAATCTGTTGCAACTTTGCTATACTGACAAGCCCTCTGGCAGTACATTAGGTTGAAGATTTATACAGGAATGCATCAGTTGAGTTCTGCATAGTTAGTGTCATTTCAAAGCTTTTCTGCACCTACTGCCAAGGTATTACGTGCAAGAAAGATGTTAATATCCTTGTTAAAGGGGGAAAGTTTTTGAAATTCAAATTGTGGTATATATTTACACAAATAGAAAATGTGGTTACATTTAAAATCAAATAAATAATCTTTCCTTTATTAGCTCCTTTTTGGACTATATTCAGTCAACGCATCACTTGTTTGGCTCCTCACAGCATTAATTAGAGGAGTCCTTCCAATCAGGCCAGCTTGACTTGGAATTTGATTTGGAACAAATCTGCTCAGTGGGTTTACCTTATTTTAATTAATTTGAATTAGGGGAGCTGGTGTTGTCTGCCAGTAAGGCTCCAATATTGTCTCTTTGTCATGAAATTCACTCAAAAACATTTTTAATTAAGCTAAATTTACTTGCAAAGCACCATGAAGAAATATTATCCCATCCTGAGCTGTGTGTTGCATTAGAAAACAGAATCCTGACAACTAAATAATACGATCCTTTAAGGTGGACTCTTTATTAGTGAAAACTCCTTCCCCTTTCTCACCTGGACTTTCAGGCGTGGGCAAATTCCGTCTCCATAAAGACCAGGTGCGATCACGGGAAACAGCCAATAGGAGTCGTGCATCAGGGGAGAAGGCCATCTGAGTGATGGTTAGGGTGTGACACGGCAGCGTCTGCAGCTGACGCCATGTAGCTGTACTCCACAGCAGAACTGCTGCATGCTCAGCCTTAGATGCCTGGAAAAGACAGTTCCGATTAGTTTACCCACAGAGAAGGAAATAGACAAAACAATATCTTTACAAAGCATCTTCAAAATAAAATATTTAAAAGTGGGACGAGGATGGCTGTAGCGGGGAAGACGGAACGCAGGGTGAGAATGTGTGTATAAAGAAAGAGTCGAAAGTAAAGCAGAGTGATTGCATTACACAGGAAGAAAGAAAACATGTGTGTGTGTGATGGCTAACAGCTTTGTGTGCATCTCTGTGCGTTTGTCTCCACAATCAAGGTCATTCAGTACAAGGTAGGTACTATCAATACCTGACTGATAGCACCAGGCCATGTGTGTTATGGTTCGAATATGTGCATGCAGAGTAAATACGTCATGATGCCTTCTCCTCTCTGTTCTATGGTCCGGACTCTGACAAGGTCTCTGGCCTCGATCTTATCACACTGACCTTGCATGCAGAGGCTACCACCGTCCTGGCACTGTCTGAAGCGAGACAGAACATCTCAAAGCCGTGGCCGTACCTGGAGGAGACAGAGGAGGACAATGATACAGAGATAAACCATGAACATGAATCAAGATAACAGCCCAGTGAATATGTGGAAGGACAGACCGGATTTTGAAAGACAGACACTTGAAGGGAGGACAACAACAAAAGACAGCGCTCCCAGTCTGACAGTAAATTAAGCATTCTGTTATTCCAATGCGTCGACCTGACAAGCTTCCAGGCTCGAACCATTGTCGCTTGCTGACAGGTAAATAAGCAAACAGTGTGAAATTAAAATACTGATCTGTGATGACTGGTCGTTCTCCCGCTGACAGAGATGAACAATGATGATGCTCTGGCTAATCACCCACAGCCTAATTACTTTTAGCTTGCTGACTATCACCTGTTTTTTTTTCTAAATGTCAACAAGTCAGCAAAGTGAAATCACAGCCTGAAACTCAATGGAGGGAAAATCCTCCCCTACCAGGAAGCTTTCAAATGCTGCAGCAATTTGGCCACAACAGTGAGAAAATTATTTATGCCACAAAAATAATTTGGCCACTTACTCATTTTAATGTTTCTATTATGCACTAAATGATTCAAGGGGGTGAAGCCAAATGGAGGTAGAAAAATGCTTTTCAACACACACAATGCCCACAGCTCGAATAAACGGCCACGCTATACGTCATGTTTATGGCGGATTGACAGGTAAATGGACTTACCATTGGCCACAAATGGAGGCAATTTATTCAGCCTGCGGAAGAGGCTCATGGGAAAATAAGAAGCTGGATTCTGATTGGCTGATGAATATAGGGAGGGCAACAACGAAGAGCTTCGGGAAGTCCATCATTTTCAGATACAATAAACCCTTTGGGCAAACCCAACAAACCATCTGGAAATGTTGCTTCATTAAGGGCAATATGGAAACTGTTTTTACGGGGAAAGGAAGTATATAAAATGGGAAGGATTTAGTGGAGATTGTGATTGTATGTTGTCTCTGGACTGAATTGTTTGTTCGAGCAGGTAACTGAAACTAAAAACAAGCTTAGAGGGTTTGGATATGCTATTAGCAGAGAGTCATTTGGATACTCACAGTTTCTGGACCTCAGGCCAGAGTGTGTTCTGGAGAAGATGATCCTCTGGTGGGGGCTCTACGCACGCACACACACACACACACACACACACACACACACACACACACACACGTCCACAAAACACACACATGCTCACAGTTAACCACAGACTTCAAAATCCTTTCATGGCCTTGCAATTGTCATGATTATCATGACAATTGCAAGGCCATGAAAACCAAGCGGTTTTAAAATTCCAATACAACCAGTTTCCAATTAACTAAATGAGGATTAAACCCAAGTGGCTATTATAATTTCCCTCTTTTAAATCCCTGTACTGTTAACCAAAAGAGCAAAAGATAGGAGACTGGATGTGTGCATGCGTGTATGTGACAGGCGTACAAGTTAAAAGGAAAAAAAAGACAGTGAGTACCATAAAGAGAGACAGAAAGAATGAAGCTACATGGTATACTGACAACACGATTGATCGCCTGGAGGCAATGTTCTTTTACATTCAGATACAGCTCCTTTTAGCATTTAGCTTGCATAAAATCCTCAGCCCTGCAACTTGCCGCTTTTCCCAAAAAAGCTATTTTGAAACAACTGCAGCTTTATCTCCGATTCTTAACGGCTGCTGGCTTTGAGGGGGATCAAATCCAGTCGGGTGCCAATCCTTTCCCTCACACCGCAGGCTTGCTGCCTTCGTGTTGCATGTAATTGAAAGCTAGACTCCTTGTGTTTTTCTTATTGGTCATCGGCTTCCCGTTTGGCCTAATTATTCATTCGTCTCCCTGCCTGCGGAAGCCAATCAAATGAGTGAAAATGCATTGTTAACAACAGTCTCCCCACTTGGTTGCTCCCTACATAGCCCGGGGTCATCGATACTTAAACTTTGCAATCACATAAGCCTGCTTTCTAATTAGCATTGCAGATTAAGGAGTGGCTTCAATCATGCTGATGACAGCCCTTGACACCCTCTAGCCCAGGGGTTTTAAAGCGCCATGCTACGTTCTCTTCTACGTTTGTTTCATCCATTTCCCATCTGCCCATTTACTACAATTAGTTTTTCTATTTCGCCTTTGTTTCTTGTACTCTTGTCCTCTCTACACACATTAACTCAAAGCAATGTTCTATTCCAAAACCCGTCCATCTTATCTTACATTTGAGATTCTCTTCTGATTTGCACCTATTTTGGAATTTGCTACTCATTCTGTCATATTTCTGCATTTTGTTTTGCTTATGTTCACATCACTGCTTCCTGACACCTCTTATCCCTCTTCCATAACCCACCACCCCTCTCCTTTAATCCCCTCTCCTGCTGTAATACCATCAGCTTCCAGCAGACCTCCGGCACTGTGCGAGTAGACCCAGAATAACTAACTGTCCGTCTGGCCGCACATCATTGTATTTTATAAGGACATCCAGTGACAGGCAGAGAGGAATGTTAAAAGTTTACTGAGGCTGCTGAGCTGCACGCAATGAGGAAAATGAATCAGGCTATCAGACTGCAGAGGAGACAGGGATGCATTTTGACTCTAAAATTATTTATAAGTGAGATTTAAATGGACTGAAGGTTTACTGAGATGACTTCTACATTTTTGAAATGGAAAAAATACTTGAACACGTTGTTTTGCAGGTTTACAGTACCAGTCATGATGAGCGGATGGAAGTAAGACTCCTGGTATTGACCAGATACACTGTTGAACTGCTCCTCGTCATTGGTTTTTGGGACAAGGTCACCTTTAAATTAAAATGTTATTTCTGTAAATATATTTGACAATTTGAATATTAGATTACATGAAAGAAATGGAAATACTATACAAACCCTCAATTTAATAAGGCACAACTGCCTTAAACTACTGTATGGAGCTCAAAAAAATTGATTATCAGACAAAACTTGGCCCCTTACCCTGAGTGCTGAAACGTTCAAATGCAGAGCTGAGTAAGTATTTTACCTTGAAATACAGCCTTGTTGGACAAACCCAATGCAGGTGTGCTGGCTCCTTCTGGAAGATTGGCAGAGTCCTGGCAATGAGCAGATACATGAATGAACAGACACACACACACACACACACACACACATCAATAACTATGTAGGATTTTCAAGGAGAGTGGGCAGTCGACTCAGCAAGTTTTACAGTTGAAAAACAAAGTGAAAGAGAAACTATAAAAAAAGTTGTGGTGAGATCTGATCATTTGTTCGAGGGCAAACGTGGCTCAATCAGTTCGTGGATTTAATCACTTTACTATTTCTAAGCATGGAATAAAAATGACTTGAAACTACAATCGTAGCAATTTAATTTGGCACTCACACTAGATGCCAACAGCTTTTCTCTTGAGGTCCCAGAGATGTTAGCAAAGTTCTCCACAAAATTACGAGGTGCTTGAAACACTCGCAGGACCTTCTCATCAGCTCCTGACACAAACTGAAACCTTCCAACCATTGCCAGACACTGCATGTCATATCCATGGATCTGTGGCCGTGAGATTTCATGCCAGGTTTCCTGCATGGTGAAAAACACATAAAACGGTATTGTACAGATGCAGATGTAGTCACGAGGATCCCAACCAGCTGCATATGGTTTCCAGGGGAAGTACCAGTGATTTAATAGATCTCTGATGTTGTGGAATTAGGTTTCTTGGCCCTGCATTCAGGCATTTTGTAACAAAGCCAATTACAACACTGAATCTCATGTTCAAATTAAACATTTCCAGCGTAAGATGCAAAGGGTTCTCACAAGAGAAGATGGAAGGCCCCACTACAATGCCCGGACTTCCTTTGGCACCGGCGTATGGTGGCAATATTCCAAACTGACATCTTGAATAATGTAATGAAGACTCGAACCTAGATCTAAACTGAATGCCAAACTGGCACTTCAAACAATTTCAACTGGACAAACCTGAGGTGAAGTAAGAAGTGGGTGAAGAGTTTTCTGCAATACTACTGGGGCTGATCAATCAATTCTCAAGTTTTGATTCCTTCCCTCAAAAATATATGATCACGTCTAAGAAACCCTTTATTATCAAGTCACAGCCTACTAAAATTCAATCAGGGACAGAGCCTGAACATAGTTTAGAAAACACCAGCAAGTAGAAAATATATTGGGTACAGACTATATCCCACAAAGGTTAATACATCTGGCCGGCGCTAAGAGGAGAGAAGCATACTAAGTAACCATTGCCTACAGGAGATTAGAAGAAATAGAGAAGTCTGATGCCAGGTGTGTGAAACTTGACCTGTTTTATATATTGTCTCATGAATAAAGAAATTTAGTGTGGTAGCTCTTCATCTACAATACAAGCTCATTTAATTTAGAGGAACACACTAATAGCAGTGTTTTATTGAAATCTCTAATATGTATCCTTTTCTTTAAGGAAAATTAACTGATGTGTATGTTTTATATTAACAGTGTATTCTTATTATTCCTGATAGGAATGAATAAATTGACAATATAGACTATGAGATTGCTATACTGTTTATACCAAGGTAATTATCCTTTTAATATCTTTAGTTGCATTAGGCTAGAGATGGTAATTCTGCATGTCTGAACAGAGCTGTTTTATGGCAATATTAGATTTGTAAAATATTTGCGTCAATGTGATAAATTACCTTAATTTTTTAGGAATTCAATTCACCTATGGACATCAAACATATAAACATTTGTTAAACGTCAAATGTTTGTTAAATTGTCACTAATTTTGAGCTACAATCAGCTATGCAATCTTTCTTCTACTTCAACATGTATTATGTGGTTCTTAGCCTACTTTACCTGTTTGGCATCTTGTTTCCTCCATGGAGTGAAGAGTCTAGTGGTCTGGTCTGAGCCCACGCTGAGGATGAAATCACCCTCAGGATCCCAGCTCAGGTCCTGGACTGCACTGAAGTGACCTGATATCACAACACCGGGCCTCCACTCTCCCTGGTCAGACGGCATTGCAATGGTCAGTTCACAGCTAATCTAAATTCCCCTCTGCATACATACCGCTTCCATGACTACCGCCCTGCCACATGATGGTAAACCCCAGAGCTGGTGTCTGATTGACAACTTCATGAGTGCAGATGATTATAATTTAGGTGTTGCTGTCTGAAAAGTCGATATCCTTTGAAACATCTGAATTAGTTATCAACGCCTTCAGGTTTGCGTTGAACTTTAAATTCACCTTCCAAGCGGGCATAATTGAAATGCAGTTATCTCTGAACTTACGTTGTGACTTCAGCCCCCAACACTTTCTCAGGGACACCCAACAAAGACATGTGCGAAGCCAGTCAAATTGAGTGGCAGACAGGAGAGTTGGTGTGACTAATTACACTAATGACTGTCTCTCACACGGTGTAGCTGTGTAGCAATGAACCAACATCGAATCTTATTTTTAACACACAATTCCAGAGCTTCAGTAAAGAGTTGTAAATTTCTTGTGCCAATGAAAGAAACAATTTGCATATTGTAACTGAACAATCTACAAAAATACTGCATTTAGATTGACTTGAAAGTTTGAGAGTAACTGAGGCCATGACTTTCACCTCTTTGTCCTGGTCTTTGCACCAGAGATGTAGTGCTCCATGAAAAGCGTGAGCCACGAGCATGGAGCCATCCGGACTCATCTGGCAGCCGTAGAAACCCAGAGTGTTGCCACCAACCTCCCCTACACGCACCTGGTGTAAAAGAAAAAAAAAAAAAAAAAAACACATGTTGTGGGGGTGATCATTAGTGATCAGGGGCATCAACTCATTTGCCTTTTCAACACACTTGTATCTGACATCAGGTGGGTGAAAAACATTTGGTTTCTGGGTCAAACTCACTGACTTGCAGCAGACAAAGATGAAAGAAACCTGTAACAACATGAATGTGCATCAACTGCCACATATGGAGAAAAAGCAACTGAGCAAAGTAGGCTATTTTTAAAAATGCTGCAATCTCTGACAGTTATGAGTTTAGCACCCCCTTTCATCGTATATGACATTCAGGCATGCAGTATACACCTGGGTTTTGCATAAAACTACAGGCTCAGATTTATATAGAAGAGGAGTGAGGAAAAAGGGCTCTCAAATCTGTTCTCAGTCTCCCTCCAAGCCTTATTAACTAACAGCTCCCATAATGGTGGATGGAAGCAGAAAAAAATCAGCAAATTAAGCTGACAAGTCAGTTGAGAAATTATGCAAAATCTGACTTATTAGAGTTGAATAAACTGTGTTGTGTTTTTTCTGACAAAATACATTTGTCTAATTCAAAATAATAGCCATTGCAGCGCAGCATATCATACTAAACAAATAATCATGAAAAATGGCAAAGCTTGAAAACAGAAGGATTTACATAAATTGGATTTGGGCGAGAGCCTGTGACCCTCGTGTCATGGTCGTACAGCAGATCATACAGACAGTGGAATGGTCCATGGACATGCAGGGTCCATGGGGTCTAAGCTTCCACTGAAAACCAATCCAATTTAAAAACACCCATAATCACTGCCTCTCAGGTCAGAAAATGATAGAAAATAAAAATCGCTCCATCAGGATTCTGACAACCTGTCGAATCTCAGTCACCTTTGTTTTGTGTGTCAAGACAACAGTATTTTGTGGATTCAAATCACTATCTGGGGTAGGAAGCTCATTTTGATTGAAGTGCAGTTACCAATTACACTGATAAATGAAAATGTACCTGTGTAAACTCTGTCTGAGGTCATTCTAACTCACATTAGGTTTTGTGTAAGTTTTTTCAAAGCAGAGGACAAAAAAGAAATAAACAAGTGCATTTGAAGTAAACAGAAGTATAGGAGGCAAAACAGTGTATTATAACTAAAAATAAACATTATTCAGTCATAATGTGAAATAAAAAGCTTCTAATTAGTTCTAAAAATGTAAAAACTGAATTACATCTGTATTCATCATCCTTTCACTGGCATTAATATCCATAGAGAACAGAAATTACATACTAAAATAGAAAAAAAAGACAACATTAATATCTCATCCTGTTGCTTGCATAACCAGTAGGATTCAATGCAGGATTATGTCACTAGATGGAAATAACTTGAAACAACGTGGAAAACTAAATATTTAAAATCAGAATAAAACAGGAACTATGCAACAGAGAGCTTTTCTAACCATGAGCTGTCAATACTTGTACCTTCAGCCCTAAAATATAATGGATAGTGCAAGAGAGTAAGTCTAAACTCCTGCATGAAGAGACCTTTATATTCACAGCTATCAGTTACATTCATGTTAGAAATCTTCATCATTATCTCCTCGCTCTTTGAGTTAATACCTCAATACTTAATCAGTCAAAGAGAAACTATTCACTCAAGGACTTTGAGAGTAGTCTGTTGACCAGGCCAACTTCTCACTGCCATGAGGAATTCAAACAATTAAAAGCTTTATCGGGCCTTGAGGCATTGGAGGTAAACTGGGCCCAGAGGGGAGATCTATTCAAATCGATACCGGCAGAAACAACCCTAGAGAGCGCTACACAGCTCCCTCAGCAGCACTGTGGTCTGTATCCAGATATGGCTATATAATATCTCCTCCATCTTTAATTAGCTTGTGCCTTAAATTATATAGTATGAACATTGGCTGTGAGGAAATATGAGACGTGCTAAATTCATACTTGAACGATTAAAATCTGGAAAGACGCACAGCTTAGCCTGTTATCTTTTCTTAAAGCAGGTAGGTGGAGTGAGAGCATGTTTAGCTGCAGCAGTGACCCGTGGCATACTGCAGGAGAACGTATGCACAACAATGTTTGTGCATCATTTACATGTTAAATGAACATGTTGAAAGGCTGCACACTACAAACAAGCAGACGCCTGTCCTCAATCATCCTGTCTTCTTAGGGAGCTTGCGTTGGTCATCAATGACCTTCAAAATAACGCCTGTCTGCAGGCTGAAACACAGCGGAACTAATGACAGCTATAAAGGCATGCCTTCACTTTGAATGGCACGATCCTCCAGCCATCCAGAGAGAGAGACAGAGAGGAAAGAGAGACAGTCAGGTAGAAGCATAGATGGTGAGATTGAGAGAGAATGAGATGCAACATTAAGCAGATTGATTCTAAAGCTCTGGACACAAGTGCGTGTCATAAATCAAGCAAAAACTCACAGAGGCAAAAAGCTGTCATCTGTCTTGTTTACGAGAGGGGGAACAATATGAATGCACAGCGTGCCTTATCGCTGGCCAGTGGAGGTATGGGGATGGAATAGAACAAGGACAGCAAAGAAGGGAAGGCATATATCATTTCTGCAAGGAGAGAAAGAGGGTGCTGAATGAGCTTAGCTAAGCCAGGAAAACCCATATAGTGTGGAGTACAGGCTTTCAAATCAACTTTTCAGGCTGAAATACTGACCGCCACACTGAGTCTTCTTCCCTTCAATTGCGGTTTATGATGAGACATAAAACATAAAGTAAGGACTGTACAGAAGATTTTTTTTTAGTTTCTATTATCTTGATTTGTCTCATTCAATAGACAACTGTTTGACAATATTGCAAAACCCAAGGTGTTGTTTTCAAATTCCTAATTTTGTCCGACCAGCGGTCCAAAATCCCAAAATAGAAAAAACTTACAATGATATGAAACCAAGAAAAGCTGACAATCCTCACATTTGAGATGCTGGAACAAGCAAATGTTTGGTATTTTGCTAGATAGACTTAAAATAGCCTGGTTCCTGAACGGTCTTCCTCTGAATTGCTATCCACATCTCTAAACATTTTCAGCAATTGCTGAAAACAAAAATGATCAAGCTTACTTAATCTGCTTTACTTCTTTTCCACACTGAGCAGCACCACAAACTGTAAACACAACAAATACATAATCACCTTTAAAAGCTAAACTGGCAAATGTGACCTGACACTTGGTAAATATGAATATGAATAAATAATTTTATATTCACCCTCATTTGAGCTCTGTATGGTCTTCACCAACCCCTGAGAAAAATATTTGGCTCTCTAGCTGCTAATTGCTTCATTATGTTCACCATCTAGGCGTTAACTTTGTCTGTCTGCTATTTGGTGCTTTATCACTTTTTCCCAGAACATTTTCACTGAAAACAGCTGCCTGAAACCGCTGGAAATGTCCCTGATTACAGTGGGTACTGTTAAGTTGCAGGCCCAAAAAAAATTACAATGATCTAAAAGACTAGCCTGGCATTGCCAGAAAAATTTGCAAATGCGTTTTAGTCTGGAACCTCTCCGTTCATTTTAGATTTCCAAGGGGCGTTATCAACGGGTGGAGACAACCAATCAGAGCAACGAAACGCCGTCCTATCGGACGGTATGTCCTGTCGGAAGTTCGGCAAACACATATTTCTTATCAACATAAAGTTTAAGTGCAGTTGCTTGTTCTTCTTTTAGAGAAAATTTAAGACTGCCGCTGTAGCCGGCCAGGGAATGGGCGATGCCATACTGAATATTTACAAAGATACCTGAACGGCGCTCGTCTCTGTCATCATATTAAACCCGCCTCCTACTAGATAAACGCTTGTGATTGGTTAGCCCAATAAATCGGCAGAGAAATCAGCTTGAATGGGAGAGGGGCCAGACGTATCTGCCAGAGCAAATAAAACATGAGCTTGCAGATTCGTCTGGTTCCCAGGCTACTAAAAGATACTAAAAAGCTCCATAGAGCTGAGGGGTACTGCAGAGTCAGGTGATAATTCTCTTTGTCTTTGTCAATATGAGCCATACTTTTCACAATATACATAATAATTTAATTTGTTTATTCATTGTACAATTAATTGATAAAACAGACAGCAAGCACATTCCCATTATTTCAAAATATTTACTTGTTTGGTTTTAGTAGGTTTTACGGACATGCCATGCGGTCAAGTGTAACTTGATGAGAATACACAAGTCGAGGTCTAAAAATAGGTCCTCTCTTAAACACACACCCAAAGTGACAATCCCTCTGGGCATTGTAGTGGCCCGCTGTGGTCAGTCTTAGATGTTAATTACCAGTGTGTCTCGTTAGTAAGATGTGCTTTACGCAGCGGTGGGCCCCGGCCACCCCACTGCTAACCCCTCTCTCCATTAAATCTCACCAATTACTCTAATCAGCGTGAGGAAGTGGAGCACTCCTTTGTAAAAATCGGCTAATTAAGATACACATGGCTGGTCGTTTAGCACTGTGGAATCTGTTCTACCAAAAACTTCCACGTCCCGTAGAAAAGCCTTTGTGAGGCCTATTCAGAATACAGAAAAAACACTCAAAAAGGTCCAAAGGCCTTTTATTCCATCAAACGTGTAAAGATAGGAACAAAATGTAAATACAGTTTAATACACTGACATTTCATTGTTGCACGAGTGCGTGTGTTTGTGTGTGGGGGTGTGTGTGTGTGTGTGTGTGTGTGTGTGTCAGCTTCAGAGGTTAAGCTTCCTTTGTAGGCAGGGAACCTGTCAGTTCAAAGAGTTTGGCTCTTTCATTTGGAAAATAAATAAAAAAAAAAAAACAGGTCAGAAGGAATAAAAATACAGAGAAATGGGGAGGATATACAATACTACGCGTGTCCTCCCCGTTTCTGTCTATTTTTATTTTAACAAAAAGGTTATTTCTGGTTTATTTATTTTTATTTTTGGCATCAAGAAAAAGCCTGAGCTGTGGAGTAACCAGACCAGATTTCAAACGCTCACTGCTGTTTTTCTTTTCCACTGACCACCTTTGTCTAATAAGAATAAGAAGAATTCGTGACATCTGCACTTGCCTCAGCCTGTAATCATCGTCCCTTTGTCAGAGAGGAGAATCAAGACTTTCACGGTTGCTCCTCACTGTGGATATGAATGATGAGATCAAAGGCGCAAAAATGTAACTGATCAAGTGTGGAATCTTTCTCATCACCTCAGAGTGTGATCACACTCAAGGTCCCCGGCATGGCGAGGTGAGCAATTCCTGTGCAATGGGATGTGTGTGTGTGTGTGTGTGTGTGTGTGTATTTGTGAGCCTTTTTGTGTGCCAACTCTGCCCATGAGTATGTGTTTCTGCATTTATGTCAGGTAAAGGTAATCTGAGGTACTGCTGAACCAACTGAGAATTTGCCAGTTGTATTTAAAAGAAGAAAAAAAAAGCTGTGAGGCAGATGGGCAGAGTACTGCTTTTTCTTCGCCATCCACACTTGTGTTAAATTTAGCCCCAATCTAGCACAACAGCAGCTGTTGGGAGCTAAGAGAGACGAGGTGGAGGGGAGTGAAAGGAAAGTAGGAGAGAGATAGTGTGAGAGAGGGAGACGAGACAGGAGAGGGAAAAGGGAGGCAAGTGTTGGACAAAAAGAGGAGTTGGAGGACAGAAATGGCAAAAGGCGGGACGGGGGGTGAAAGGGAAAGACAGATCACGGAGGAAAAAAATAATAAGGAGAAAGGCGGTGCAGGTAGAGCCTGTAGCATGTCTTCCACCAGCCTCTCCATCCCCTGTCGTATGTGATGGGGAATGGGGCGTAAAAGAGGGGGTTCAGTGTGAGTGAGTGATAGAAGGGAAGATGGGGGAGGACAACCTCAGCATGTCTAAACTCACAATGGTGCGTCGGGCTCAGCGCCTCTTCATCACTGTCTATCACTTCTATTCCTGACACCTCAATGTCAGGGAGAGTGGAAACCGACGCGGGAGCACTGACAGCAGGAGAGAGAATACTAGGGGAGGGCTCAAGCTCCGGATCATGTCAAGAGCTACTGAAAGGGAAGCTAGCAGAAATGGAGTGGGAAAATTGGTGTGTGAGTCTGTGTGGTTGCGTGTGCAAACCCAGTTTTCCCTTCAGAGAGTGATAGATACCATGTGTATATGTTTGTGTAGGGTCTGTGTGTCTGCATCCACCCTCCTTGTGATGAAGTCAACACCCACCTGCTCCACCCAGACTCCAGATCCCTCCTCAGGAGCCCAGAGGATCATAGTTTTGTCCATGGAGGCCGAGAGCAGACTGAGAGGCTGTTGCAGTTCGCCACCTGCAGGGGGAGACAAAGAGACACTGGAGAATCCCTACAGGAGCAGCATACAATAATGGTTATTTCTTGGCTTGTGGTCTTAAGCAATGTATTTTCACTCACTCTGTCCTTTTTTATTATTACCTATCTTGTTAATCATCTCTCAACACCTCAGATTTACCTCTACAAACACTGAATTAAAACTTCTATTATTTATTTCTAAGACTGAACAGTAACAATGACCATGCTTTTGTCTCCAATGTATTCAAGTTGGTAGCATACCATACTGACACTTTGTATTTAGGATGCCTGCTCTGATGCATGAAATCAAGTGCTTCCTACATGTGTTTACAGGTAAAAAGACCAATCACAGGCGAGGGTGCTTGGTGTTCACTGGCCTTTCCAAACACAGTGGGAGCAGCAGGCTGGAGCATTTTTCCTACAAAGACTGCAAGCCGATTGCAATGGAATTCTATGCTGGGATTTATTTAGAGATTAATTTGAATTAGGATACATAGTATCATGTCATATACAAGTCAAAAAATGGAATCTCAATATTGAGCAAAATAATTGCAACTACCTTTGCACTTTGCATAATGACGTGTGATGAACACAAAAGCTTGGATGGGTGTGAAGTGATCTTGATGTAATAGGCTTTTAAGGCAACCAGGGTTTAAAGAGAAGACTTAGCACATCTGTCAGTCTTTCCCTTGAGAACTAATTAAGCCAATAACTTTTCACGCTGTTTTTTTTTTTCCCAGAAATTGCCACTGTCTCTTGCTGCTTTTCGTAAGCAATAGCACTGTAGGACAAAGGGAAAGAAACAATGTCTCTCTGCTTAGCATGCAAGCCAATCTTTTACTTCCACAGACTGCAGAAACAGAATAAGTGATTGAAATGTTTAGAGGGAACTACGGCTGAATCTGAAAGAAAAGGTTTGATTCACTTTTTGACGAACACTATAAGAGATTTTAGCAGGGAACTACTGCCAATTATCTAAAAAGAAATGTGTGAATAATGACCAATCACTTCCTTGGTTTTTTATCAAGATACCTTTGTAGAGTGGAGGCTGCCAGTGGACTCCATAGACCCAGTTCTCATGGCCTGCCAGGACTGTCTCAAGAGACACAGCAAACACAGAGGACACATCTGTAGCAAGAAGACAGAGAAGCCAGATCAAGGCTGTTATTAACATGTCAGTTTCATGCTACAAAGAAGAGAAACGTAGCAGATTAACTGAGTAGGTATAGATTTTTTGTAGCCAACTACATGTAATTCGAAATATAAATGAAAAATCAATTAAGTATGTTACACCGATAAAAGGAAACACAAACACACACATGCATAGTTCTTTATGGAGGTCGGTGACCACCATGTGCCATTAAACCATCAAAAAGCATGTCTCTTCATTTGGTTAATTAGCACCCTTTTTATAATCAAGCCTGCGTGGCCCGCTCACCTCTCTCTTTCACTTCAAAAACGTCCTCTTTCATTTTGATGATGGTGTGATCGTCCTCTGTGCGGGCGTCTGTCCCAGACTTGGCACACAGCCTCCACACTCTGATGAGACAGTCCTGTGAACAGCTGGCTAATAACAGCTCCCCACCTGAACGAGTCAGAGAGAGAAACTGAAAACCTTCCTGTCTGAAAGACATTTTCTATCAACTCTTAAACTACCCTATCACTGGATTTATCAAAACCGCCTTCGTTTTATTTACCCTCCTGCTGTGCTTTGATTAAAAAGTGTGTATTATAATCAAACATATTATTAATTTGAGAACAGTCATATGAAGTTTAGTTCTTAATATACTTCAGGTTAATAAAACTTAAACCTGCATTAATTTAATTTTTGGCCTTCTTGGGGGAGGGGGGCAGTGCAACAAGCTGTAAACTAAACATTTATATATTATCACCTTATGAATTTGATATGGTGAACATGCAAGCAAACAGTTGTTTATCTACCCATCCAGCTGACTGTTTTCTTCCATTATTTGTTAGAACTATTACCAAGGCCTTAAAGAAAAATGCTGCCGACTGTGACATGGCCAGTAAGACAGCAGGCTAAACACACACAGACAGGTGGTAAACAAAGCACATGCCACTATATCTGAGTGCCCCAGTCTGTCATATTATGCGTTTCAGGTTTAGCCCAATGGCCAGTGGCCCAGTTTTTCCTCTGCCAACATAAACACGCATAATAAAGCCTCTGTTGCTACCACCTAAGGCCTCCTGGATGCTGGAAGAGGTAGGAGGAAGGCCCTTATTGTTTTTTGTAAGCAATAATGGTAATAATGACAATGATGATGATGATTTGTTTTGCTGCTTGCCTGAAACTCTGACAAACTGCTTGCACTGGTGACTTTTCTGCCCCTTGTCAGTGCTGTTTCTTGCATTACAGTACTAACAGGGGGAATTTCCCACATAGCATTATAAGATACGGGTTACTTCAATTTGCACAAATCCATTAACCAAATTTTAATTTATATCTAGGTAGTCTGGGCCCCCTGCACACGTGGGACTTTCTTACGTGTGCCAGCGTACAACCACCAACTGTGGCGTCTAAGGGGCTTCAGCACCGCAAGATTTTTGCCTCAACCCTGGATTCAGAATTGGAAATTCAAATGAATTAGATGTCATGGTGTTGCCTGAGATTGGGTGTAAGGATACATGTCTCTGACTTGCATTAACCAGGAACTTTAACAAGGTGTGTTTTGGAGCAGCAGCTGGAGACTCACAGGGAACTATTTCCTGCTAAGCCAAAAAGGCAAATATCAAAAGTGAATCACTGTCAGTAAACGTTTAAACTCCCTGCTTACACACATGCAGGTGAGAGGGAGACAGCTGTGTATGGCACGCGCTGTCATGCCGCGCGTCTAGTTTTACACGCAGCTGGTTTAGTGTTTTACAGCCAGTGATACATGTAAACAACACTCTTAGGCTCAGTTTCCCAGACATGGTTTAAGCCTAGTCCTATACTAAAAACTTTTTTCAATGAAGAGAATTTGTCTTTTAGTCTAGGTCCAGGCTTAGTCCATGTCTGGGAAACGGGCTGTCAGTGTTTTGGTTACAGCTGGATTGACAGCAAATGATAAATTGTGTGTTCAGATAATTTGTGGACTTAAGGAAATGGACATTAGCTACCTGTGTGATGGTGATGAAGAAAGCAAAGCCCTGATACAGAGACAGGCTTGATCCTCTGCATGTAAAACACACCCGTGGCGCACATTAAAGCCATCTTTTTGATGTAACTATTTGATCTCTTTTTTGATATTATAAATCTTGCAAGGGAAGGCTGAAAAAAACAGACTTAGTGAAAGAAAATAAAAAGACCCTCTCCCCTGCTCTGTCAAAAAACGTCAGACTACTCTCCCCTCAGAAAAGAAACACAAGATAAAAACAGTAATAATTGTGCAGTCCCTGTATAAGTGATAGTGAAGGTTATGTTGGGATTGAGAAATTAAAGCCAGGAGAAAAACATGTGTCTCGAGTTGACTGCATTATTTAATTCTGAGAATTAATATAAATTCATTTTAAAAGAGTGATAATAAACTGGGTAAAGCCCGGTTGACAATATATGACAAGCTGATTTAATACTAGTGCCGATTTTATTTTATTACTATGATTGATGGAAAGAAAATCGTGATTTAGAAAATAGGATAAAGTTAGAAACACAAAAACAGAAAATAGCATCATGCTCTGAATCCCAGTGTTTAACAGCTATGATAAACTGCACCTCTAGTGCTGCAATTTGCCATCTGCCGAGTCATACAAGAACAGAATGATTTATTTAGCTACTATCACAGTGGATAGAGGGTTTTGTCATTCCTGTGGGGATATTTCATACAAACAAACTTCTCTGCGTCTCTTTGCTGGCTCGTAGCTTGACAGCGTGGAGTAGGTCATAGACTGTGAGTGGGACTGAGACACTGGTGGAGAGGGCTGGTTAAGGGGATGAAATAGCTTTTACACAGTCAGAACAGTGCAGTAATGAAGTGCCCTTGAAGAGGGTTACACAATTAGTAGAGCTTGGATTGGATCCATGCATTGCAAAGTGCTATCACAATACTGTGAATAGCACACTGGTTCGTGAAGCTGGACTCAAAATAACTGGTTTAAAGCTGCAGAAACAGTGTCTAGTTTTGATTTTTTAAATGTTTGAATGATTTAAAAAGAGAATTTTGTCTTTATGCTTAAAGAAAGTCAAGATGCGCGTGTTTGACTTTCTCATCAAATTGGTTGAATCTGTGACTGGAAATGTCCTCCCACCTCTCAGCATTCAGCCTATCACATGTTATCTAACTCTTTCAAAGCTTAACATAAGACAATTTTTCAGGCTTGCTTAAGATAAACCAAAGATAATGGAGAACCAAGCACACACAGTTTTTAAGACCACCATATGAGAAACAAGCAGGTGCACCAAATTTCAATATAACATATACTATATACTGGGATAGTACCAGTTATTCCAAAACATGTTCTATTCCTGAAACAGTAACACTGCCATTACTCCAAACTCACCTAGAGAGGCCCATGCCACTCCACGAACCCAGTCTTCATGTCCTTGCAGTGACATGGCTTTCTGGAGCTGTTGTAAAGCAGTTTGAAAAGGTCAGATCCCTCAAACTTTAGAAATTCAAATTAAAGTGTTGGCACAGAATGCATGAATGAGCAGCCCCTGAGCGAGACCTGAGCTTACCTGTCCGTTGGACTGCACATACAGATGCACCTGAGAGTTATCACCCCCACAGGCCACTATGGGAACTGTAAGAAAAGAAGGTTTTTTTACATAGTCATGTAAGCACATACATTAAAATCTGGGTCTAGGTTTTATAACCAGGAGCGAGGTGGAGGGGAATGATGAAGAACTGCATCAAACAGACGAAAGGCATGTAAATTAGAGAGGCGATATGACACAAGACACTTTTGAATATGACATTCGGTTACAGGCACTAAAGCAGTGGTGCAAATAGAGATGGATGAAATGAGAGGAAAAACGTCTGTGTGAGCAAGTGTGTGTGGCGCACAACTTAAAGGATGTCTATGTAGGAACAGCTTAGGCTTACCTCTGCTGCCTGGCAACAGTGCCAGAGAGACATCCATCATGAAACTGCTGCCAAATGATAAGGTGTGGAGGCACTCAGCTGAGGAACAGACATGCACATGAAATTACATTTTGATGCCTTACAAGTAATACTGCTACACAATTAAGAAATAATATATATTATGCTAAACTATATAGCTTGAGGTTTTTGTGTGAAAATACTTATTTTTATTGTGTGAAATATTTGTAAAGAGATAA
Source organism: Lateolabrax maculatus (assembly GCA_031216445.1). Classification (NCBI taxonomy): domain Eukaryota; kingdom Metazoa; phylum Chordata; class Actinopteri; order Acropomatiformes; family Lateolabracidae; genus Lateolabrax; species Lateolabrax maculatus. The sequence continues at coordinate 13,493,794 of CM062218.1, forward strand.
TTTGTTTTTCTTTGCCTTCCCATGTGTGCAGAGGGCCGGGGAGGGTCTTTCAAGCTGCCACAATCTGCATACAGGCACTAATATAACAAAGATAGTATTTTTATCTGGGAATACACCCAGAGGTTATGCCCAGTCCGCATACACACGCTTAATTCCCATGACTGTCAAGCAGCATCAGTGTTCATCTGCACTGACAGGTGGACAGAAAATCTAAACAAAGGGAAGCTGTTATGGGTGATGGCTTTGCAAAAAAAGTAAAGTAAATATGGCTGACAGCTTGCAACACCACTGATATTCAACTATGTGAAGATATTAAAGCAATATAAATTATTTCACCTTATATTATTTAGGGAATAAAACACTTCAAGGAGAGATTACACATAACATTAGAAATTTCACTTTTTTTTGTTTTGCCTGGTTTGCCTTTAAACTAAGAAAGACAGTTTATTGTAAGAGTATGTAAAAATATAGACACAATGTCATAGATGTGAGAAACATGTGAGGCAAATTATCATGTTGTTTGTAAACTTGGCATGGCCTCGAGCAGCCACTAGGGGGCAGATAGTGTAATGTCAGTGTATTTATTTAAGTATGTATGTATGTATGTATGTATGTATGTATGTATTTATTTATTTATTTATTTAAACGTGAGTCTGTTACTTTCTGGTAACTCTTTTTTTCTCCAAAAAAAGCTGACTTTTTGAGAAAGTAAGGAGGATTTTTGTAGGATTTCTTTCAAAATAAGGACAACATCCTACAGGTTAAGTCAGTGGTTTCTAACGGGGGTCTGAACCCCTAAAAGGGGTCACAAGATAAATCTAAGGGGTTGTGGAATTATTACTTGGGCAGAAACACAAAATTATGTTCATCTTTTGGACTTTTGGACTCTATTTTTTTTTAAACATTTCTCTTGAGGAACATTGTATAGTTTTACCTCTTCATGCCTGGAAAATTACTCAAGTGAAACAGTCTCAGAAGAGAAAATTACTCTTTGATTGCACTCAAAAAAAAAAAAAAAAAAAACACCATAGAATCCACTTAAATGTACTTGCCAGTTTGTTTGGTTTTTTGTGTCTCCTACCTTCTTTAGCTTCATTGCAGAGCCACAGCCTGACTGTGGAGTCGGACGCAGTGGAGGCCACCAGGATCTTTGAGTCCTCCACGTAGATGGCATCCACAGCACAAACTGGACCAGTATGGCCTTTACACTCCACTGACTGGATGAACTGGAAACAGCAGAGCACGTTTTACAAGATATTTATAAATAGAGGAAACCTTGAATCAGAAACATTGTCCGATGAAGCAGATAGCTCACCCTCCCATTTTGAGCCTCCCAGACGATGAGGCGATTGTCTGAGCCTCCTGAGACAAGATGACTCTCTGGAGCTGCGACAGCAAAAACAACACAGTTAGGTAAAGGTACACTGTATGGCTAAAAGTACTTTTTGTGCACTTTTGGTCTGGGGCTGTTGTTCATAGTTTGGGCTGTGCCACTTGATTATAATTAAGGTAAAGTTTAATGCTACAGCATACAATTATACTTTGAGACTGTGTGCTTCCAACTATGTGGCAACAGTTTGCATAAGTCTCTCTGAGCTCCAAGGGGGGATGGTCTTCCAGGTTTGGTGTGGAAGAACTTGACTAGGCTGCACAAAGCCCTGACCTTAACCCCATCCGACACCTCTCTCGGGATGAACTTGAACGCCGACTGTGAGCCAGGATTACCGCTCAACACCAGTGCCTGACCTCAGGAATGGGGACAGATCCCTGCAGTCAGGTCTGCTTTCCAGAAGAAGAGCTTTTACAGCAGGATAATAATACCCAGTGTCCATATACCACTGACCACACAGTGTGTATTCCATAAGGTTTACGGGTGAGATGCCAGCGCAGGGACTTTACACACAAGTGTTTTAAAGTCACAACGAAAAAAGGATTTTTTTTTTTCCCCAAATGGCCGAGACGAAAATACAAACAGGTCCCAAACCAGCTGTTTGACAGGTCCATCAGTTTCCATCCCTCTCCACACTCACCACAGTCCTCTCTGTGAACCCACTGGACTGTATTCACTCTGCCCGTGTGTCCATTCAGCACAGCGACAACTCTCCTCTCCTGAGGCGAAAAACAAATGGTGCGTTTACCGAGGTGCCAAACAAACAAATACGTTTATTCGCAGAGGACAGGAGGCGCGGCTCTCGTTAGCTGTGACAACCGACATCGGCAATAAACTTTACAGGGGAAATTAGACAGATTTTACTACCTGTGGGTCGTACAGAGCCACGGAGTTGCATGTCCCGAAAGCAATGGTCCCGCCACGACTCCAAGAAACAACATTTGGGGTCCTGTTTGCACAGCAAGCTACATGGCATGTTTCAATTATGGGCGCCGCCATCTTGAAAGCTGTAGTTGAAGTTAAACCGCCCCGTGCAAACAGAGGTTCCACATCCGGTCTGCGGGTGGACCATAGACTTTAATTGTTTTATTTAGGTACCTTTTCGCACACTAAAACATAAGCAATTACTATTTCTAATATGCTTAAAGTGGTTTAAAATTTCGGTGACAAGCAAACCATAGACTATATAAGTGCACTGTTGTGTAATGTCCACTAGGTGGCGGAAGACTATCACAGAATCCGGACAGGCTGCTGCAATTTAAATACAGTCAGAAGGACCTCATTGAGTGCCCATTTCTGGCTTGTGAATATTTTACTAACTCTACATTTAACTTATTTAAGAGCATAATTAGACAGCATTGCAGTAAAAAGTAGATTATAGTATTGAACATTATAAGATTTAATGTATTTGAATCAATTTGGAGAAATAAAGTGTAAAAGGATAATAATGAGGTGATTATTGATTTGTCTGAATATATATTTGACTTTAGCCTCCCTAAGGGAGTTAAAGGTCAGACAAGAGCTGAGCTGGTGGGGATTTAGGGCCTTGTTTGGAGAGATTCCTGCGGGACGGATGCTTGGAGATGTGAACATTGGTCTTTCTGGCTGAAGGTTGGTCCCCGTATTCATTAAGCCACCCTGCATCTCCTGTCAGTTAATGGGACTGACGACAATCCATGCATTTATTGAACAGTATAAGCAACAAGTACACTAAGTACAATAAGTACAAAAAACTATGATAACAGGTGTGCTTGGTGTATCTACCAGGTTATGTGTCGTTATTATTCAAGTATTTGACAACAAATTAAAGTACATCTTAGCAAAGTCAAATGTTCAGAACTTTATGCATTTCAATTACTTTGCCTGAGTCTAAGCCAGAGATATACCGCATATTAACCAAATGGATAATGACATTTTGCATTATTTTGAAATTGCTCCATCAACAACCCTGGTGCCACTGTGTGCACACGCTGCTGTGTCGGACTGTATTATCCCCTTGCCAAGTGTTGACTGGGGGTGACTGGTCGCAGCTGAGCTAGCTGCCAGCCAGACAGCATTGCTTCTTTAAAAAAAGCCCCTGGGCCTTTTGGATTTCAAAGGTTGAGGCGACACTTTTGTCACAAGAGGTTTCCAAGCACCCACTTGACATGATCAGGGGGGAAATATGATGGCATCTGTGAACCCTTGAGACGATATGATAAATGACAATGTAGCAAAGACATACAGGGATAGAGCCAAATAATATGAGAAAGTGAGAAGGGATGGAGGAGGGGAAGGAGGGGTGGCTGGGTCCTTTTTGGCTTGCCTCTGACTGCGCTGACTTGTGGTATATGCGCGTGACAAAAGCAAAACAGACGCACTGTCACCAACACTTGAGTAGAAAATAGATTGTGTTCGTCTTGCTATTGTTGTCCATCCTCACTCAGTCTCAGGGAGACGGGATTTAGACAGACTTGGCAGGGTGAGACGACCTTTCTGTGGAGGATACCCATGCATCTATGGCTCTCATCTCAGGAGTGGCAGCTAGGGCGATAGCTGGGATGTGGCCAAACAGCTGTGTCTGTGAAAAAACATCTCTATTATCTTTGTACTGCTCTGACTATGCATTTATCATCCTCGCGTGGTGAAATCTGCTTACACAATGCAGGATTAGTTTGATCAAATGTAATAGGTCATTGCAGGAGAGAGAGAGGAGGTTTATTTAGGAAAGATACTGTCCTATTTTCCACTCCAAAGAGTGTAAGGATACACCTTTATGTGAGTTTTGTGAGCATGGTGATAGTGCAGTGAACCGTTTGATGATGAGGTCAACCAGGGAAGGCACTCTGATTAAAGATGTGGACACACACGCACCAGATATGATACCGTCAAATAGTGCTGAACAGATTGAAAACCAGATTCCTACTAATTAGTATATGGCAGGGAGGTCAAATACTTAACATATCTACAGTGGAGACATTGTGGTGTATGGATTTATGATTAGTAATTGGGCTATAGCATCTGTGTTTGTGTGAGCACATATAGTGGGTATAGATCTATGTTTCTTAACCTTCTCTGGCCCTGTTTTGTCCTAAAAGTCATGTTAATTTGAATATATGGCAAGCCTTATTTCTATAACACCACGGAGAGAAATTCAATTAGTCAGTTCAGAAAGTGTGATACAATTATAATGTATTTCAATTTGTCTTTTTTTAATATAGTGACCCCTAGTAGGATCCTGACCAGAGCAACTGAGAAACTCTGTCCTATGTACAAGAGAATTTTCATCTCACTGCTGTGTGCTTCAAGAATTTCTGAAAGGAGAAAATTAAATGTTCTACAGTGGAGATAATATCTTAAATGTTTTATTCATTCATTTCATTGTGCCATATGTTGCCACCAAGTGCTTCTTCTTGGGAGATTGGATTGTGATTTAGGTAATATTGTAATGAACTTCATATTTAAGGGGTTGAGGGATAGAGACCTTCTGTTTTTCTTTTAATACTAAAATGTTTGTGGGGGAAAAGTGTATTTCTCATTCAGTCCCATTTCTTTGCTCACTTACAGTTCAAACAATCATATTTGAACACTGTTGTTGAGACAGGTTAAAACAGTGCATGTGACACTCTTAAAATCTCAGGTAACAACAGTATTTTACAGTAGGTCACTGTGTTTACTTTCTCTCAACTTTCAGTAAAAGGTGAAGGGAAAAAGAAAACTGGATTTATCTTTGATGAATGCTCGATAAGTTAAAAAGTTTAAGTTTAAATAGCAATTACTTTACAAACTAAAATTAAATGAATGGCTGAATTGTTGTAGATTATGTTTCCTGATACATACACATTAATATTATCTTTCTTTAGATTTGAATCCCGTTGAAGGTGAATCAAATCATATTAAAATCTACTCTTGTTGTGATTAGTAATCACTGATTTTCTCATCAAGATACCAGTATGTGTGTGTGTGTGTGTGTGTATGTGTGTGTGTGTGTGTGTACCTTGTAGAACAATCATTACAACCTTATCCTTGGAAAACACAAAGAGTCACACATTTTACTGTAGTTCAATCATCAGTATGATGAAAATACACCATTATATATTGTTTTATATGTTGTTTGTATATTTCTCTTGAGTACACACTGTGTACACTTTTCAATGTTTGGGTGTGACCGTGTCTTAAGTTTGCATGCCTATGTATTGTGGTTAGAATCACACAGTTCAATTTCATGTACTAGCCTACATCTCTTCACATTCATGTGTGTGTACCTATGCTGTTATTTCAAATTGCGGAGACCATCTCTGACAAATGAGGCAGCCTTCAGTTCTGGATGGAAACTGAATGATAATGAGTATACTCAAGGTGTCCGAGATTATGTAATAACGGAAATGGAAATGCAGAAAAGCCAAGATTACTGGGATGGGTGTCTGCATGCCACTTTGCTGCTGCCTGGTTTTGTTTACGAGCAATTAAATTAGCCTGTTGTCCCTGAGGGTGCCTACTTGGCAGGAGGAGAGCGGTAAATGACAGATGACCCGCACATTATTAGCACTGCTGCTTTGATTTTTTTTTATTTGAACATATTAAGATGTTTGATTTTTATCCAGTTTCTAATTCTGGGGTGTGTATTATGTGGACTGGAAGCAGTATAATCTTTCCTGACCAGAGTTCATATGAACATAAACGCCTGTAAACCAGCCAGGATTAAACTCATCTAACATTCAAAACAACTCTTGAAGCTTTAAACTGTAAAACCCGCTGGGCAAGACTGGGTGTATCATTCTAATGTCTGAGTTCAGCTGCAGGTCTCTGCCAAGGACATGCTAACATAAAGTGCAAGTATTCTGAGTAATATTTCTTTTAAACCAGTTCATCTGACCAGCAGGCTCAGGGTAATGGCTTCCCTGGAGGCAAATTTCAACGTGTGAATCCTTGTGTGAAAACGACATATGAAACATAATCTTGTATGAGTAGGGTCATAATCAAGAACACTATGTGCATATACAAAGTATAATTGAATTATTTTCTCAACAGAGACATTTTCTTACGTTTTAATATGCAGGGAAAAAAATCCCTCCTCATTCCACCACAATCCCTCCTTTGAATCCTAAATTTTCAATCTACTTATCCAACAGGGGAATATGACTGAGTGCACTCATTTTACATTTTGCAGTGTGCGAAATCGCTATCTCTTTAGGCTCAGCAGTTCCTGTCCCAAGAGCTGCACAGCCAGAAAGAATGATCCAGAGAGAGAGAGAGAGCGAAAGAGAGAGAGGGAAGAAGTCAGCACTTCTAAAGCATGGAAAGAGACAGTAGCAGCTGTTAGCAACACAATCACACTATGCATAAGCATCTTTTATTTAATGAGCAATACCCTTGGACTGTGCAGATGAGTATATACAAAAGGGACTTCCTGCTTGTGTGGGTTTTCAGGCAAATTGTCAAAATGCAATGTGCCTGAAAGAGATTAGAGGCACAGGAGCAAATATTGTATATTCCAGAGCAAATGAGATACTGTTTAGAAAAACAAGCCTGTTTCACAGCTAGAAGCATGAAACTGACAAACTCAATGAGAATATTCACACTATTGTGTTTGTTTGAGCTTGTAGATTGGAAGCTATTTGTCTGCGTGATAACTAAACTATTTCCTCTGTAATGTTGCATGATGTATCATATTTCCTATCTTATTCTGCCCCTTGAACTTATCAACTGTGAACAGATTCATTTAAGCCAACACAACTTTCCACAGCACACTGCAAGTGGAGCTTGTTATCATCTTATCGCCTGGAAGAGAGCCTCGGAGCAGATTAACAAAAAAATATACAGATATTATCTAGTTAGTAGTGGACCCATTCATCAAAGTCGAACACAGCCCTGTCCGCTCATAGCAGCCAAACTGCTTGCATGCCTCCATAATGATGCAGTGTGTGTGTGTGTGTGTACATGTCTGTGTGTGTGTGTGTGGAATGAAACCTATGTAAACAGGGAGGGTTAAACTAAAGCATAGCTCTGGGGTTTTAAATAAATACTGGCTGGGCTCGAGAGCGGCAGACAGCCTTAACACACACACTCACACACACACACACACACACACACACACACATATACATACACACGCATACATACACACATGGCCATTGTCTCCACTGCTGACACAGAGTGCTAGCCAGCCACCATAGTTGATGATAAAGCAGCCCTCACTAACAGTGCCACAGTGCTCATAAGCCATATCTGCTCTCAGCCATCTGGTGTGCTTGTAATATGAAGTGTTACTCACAACTTGTCATCCAGTGGCTGCACTTGTAAAGTTAGAAATAGCTACTGGAGCCACTTGAGGATACAGAGTATTTGGCAATAGTTTGGTATGGCTTGGATCCGGACCGCAATAAAGTATTTTGAATCCGATTATGGAGACAAGTCACTAGGTCACAAAATAAGAAAAGGAACGATGTATTTGCAGAGCTAAAACGTTTTCCCTCATTTTGGAGTGTGACAGCAAGATTTAAACATAAGATGCACAAAAATGACACGTTAATGATGCCAGATAATAGTTACTTATTATTATAACTATAACTATATAGGTACAATTTATGGACCTTATTCTGGGCAGGGGATGCTAGATCGTCTCATCCCCACACCAGAATTATTCCATCTAGAAGTAACATCCATATGAGTCATTGCAGCCTCCAAATCGGTCACTCTGTTTGAAATAAAATGTCATCCTGCCATTCCTAAGGAACGTAATCTTAAGCAAAAGAAAAGCAACCTGTTTGCAAAGTCTTTATCATGAATCAAAAGACTTAGATCAACATAGACTCATATTTCTATTGTATTGCTGATGTTTATGGTTTATCCCTTTAGGAATTTAATTGTTTTTTTGTTTTTTTTTTCAACCAAAACCAGAGCAAATCATAAACAGCAGAAAAGTATAATGACTAAACTTGTCAATATACTTTAAGGGCCAGTTTTGGACCCTAACTTCCAGTGGCTCAGTTGGTAAGATCATGAGAATGAACGCTTTCTTCAGACAAGCAGAAGGTAAAGCAACTTTTTAAGATAGGCACTGTATTCCAGTCAGTGCAGCTGCCATGTGGCTCAGTGCAGCCTGGTGTGATTGGCATATCTGGTGTGTATTTGGAGAGGATGATAGGGGATCCTCAGACTCCAGGGGATAATGTGGGATTCTTTGTCTCGGGGATCAAACCAGAGCTGTGCTGCCAGGAGAGCACTGCTCCTCTCTCTGGAGGGCGCTGGATGCAAAGTCCTCTGAAATCTGCATGGATGGCTGGATTATACATTTTTAAATCTAAAAACTTAAAACATTCCCTGAAACGTGCATGAATGGTTTCTGAAGAAACAAACAAACAAACAAAAAATCTCCTATGTAACATAAAATCTGCCCCCTTTTTTTTTGCATGCTATTGCCAAACCAAACCGACGGATGCACTGCTGTTTCAATTTCAAATACTTTTACCCAAATTTGTTGGATTCGACCGATTTTTTTTTTTTTTTTTTTTTTTTTGCCTTGAATTACAGAACTGCTGTATGCCAGTGAACAGGTGGATTAAAATCAAAGCCATCATCCCGATTGTGAGTGTGCAAACAAAATAAAAAAAAAAAAACCACGAGCCGCACTTTGGGAAAAGCCTTGAGCTGCACACCGAGCAGCAGGGGTGCAGACTGTGAGTGTGAGTGTGTGTGTGTGTGTGTGTGTGTGTGAGAGAGAGAGAGTGTGTGTGTGTGAGTGTGAGTGTGGTTGCCCACGGTGGTGTGCTGCAGTCCGCTCCCCGCCGCTGTTGAGTAAACTACACGGACCTTCAGCGCCGCGGCACAACCACCGGGAGCGAGTGGATTACAGAGAGAGGGAGAGACGACTCGACGAACGACTGCGTGACCAGCCGAGAGAAAACAAAAACCAAAAAAAAAAAAACCACCAAACCCCCCAGAAAGTGTGTTAACAGCAGTTCGCAGCAGCGGAGGAGGAGGAGGAAAGGCTCCGGGTGAACTCGGCAGCGCCGTGCATTGTGCGTCAGGCAGGGAGAGCTCGGCGGGAATGGCTTCATCTCCGTGCGGCAACAGCAACTTTGATTCCGGCCTGGAAATCAAAACGCGCTCGGTGGAGCAGACGCTCATTCCGCTGGTGTCGCAGGTGAGTTGGGGGAAAAAAAAAAAAAAACGTTATTTCCGAGCGCATTGTACTTTAAAGCGCACTTCGGCTTTTTTTTAATTTTAATTTTCCAGCAGCAGCCGCCGTGCTGGGACACACGAGGCCGGCTCTGACTCTCGTGTTTACCTGTCCTGTCCGCGCGCCGTGTTTCACGTCTGTCCCACGTGTGCGCGGAGCATTTGCTACAAGTCCTCCCGGTGTCACCGCTGTCACTGTGCTGCCGTCCCGACGAGCTGCGAGCTGCACGCAGGAAAGTGTTAAGAGCAGCTGTTATCAAAACTTCACGAAACTTTCGATTGAAAACGAGACCCCGGTGTCGCTGTAAGGCAGGAGCTGGTCGGCTACAGACTTACGTAAAGGGGGGGGGGGGGGGCTGCAGTGCAGTCTAAACGGGGAAGTAACAATGGGAGCAATTAAACCAATGATCAGTCATCCGGAAAATATTAAATCAGTGTGATATTAATCCCCCCCCTTTTTTTTCTTTTTGGCTGGAGATCACCAGAAGTCCTCCCACTCCACCCTGAGAAAGATACCGATCAAGAGGGCACAAAAGTTTTCCCAGAGCTTGGGTGCTCTCTCTCTCTCTCTCTCTCTCTCTCTCTCTCTCTCCCTCTCCCCCCCCCCCCCCCTCGCCACTGTGACTCCCACTTCTCTAATTGGGCCACTTTGGGGCACGTGCTTTGTTTTTCAATAAACAGAGGGAGATGAAAGGCCCACTTAAAGCCTCTGCACCCTCTCAACAACTCTTCTCCTGCACCCTCCAAACACTGGTCCCAGCTCTAAAAGCGTGGAGTTGAGGGCGAGGAGTTAATTAATTATTTTCTTGTACAGTGCAACAAAGTAGGGTACAAACTCCAAGGCTCTTTTGTAATGATTTTTCTTTTTCTTTTTTTTTTTTAAACAACAATGTCATTTATAGCATAGAAGGATGTGTTCCATATTAGGAACAATGGCAGATGATTCATTTTACAAAGCTTCTGCTTTTAACGTGAGCATGACCGTTTTCCACTGTTGTTTCCAGCATGTGATGAGAGCTCGGGTCCTGAATGGGGGGGGGGGGGTCCACCAGTCTTATAAATGCTAACATCCCCTTATTGTAGTGGAAGCTGAAGAGCCAGAGCCCCGTAAATGTTCTGTTGTCTTCCCCGAGAGACAATGGCACCTCGCTGGTGGGTTAACAGAGTCTGGACAATACCACGATGGAGGGTCCCTGACGTTGTCCGTCCCTCTGTGAACGCCGAGAGCCTGCTTCCTCCCCTCCTCTTGCACCGGCTCATTTGAAAAGATATAAGGTCACCCTGCCCTGAATGGATGTGTAAGTCATCACAAAAGGACATCTGTTAGTGGGTGTGTTTTCTGTGAAGGCTGTTGATTTTTGGTCATTCATAAGTTTGTTTATACATATAAAGTGCGAAGAATTAGGGTTAATTAATCCAGGTAAGGTTTTGCAACCAGCAGTTACTGTAAGAATACTTATTGTAAGCACTGCTGTAATATTGCACCGTGCAAAAGCGTACCGTAAATCTGCTGTACTCTGCGTTATCATAATAATATTCACGCTGCAGCAAACTTATGGTGCACTCCTGCCCGCCGAGAAAGACTGGTTGAGCTCCGGTCTATAGCATAGAAGGATGTGCTTTATACTGTAACGGCATTCAGCATATTATAGTCCACGGTTGAATAGTGGGCCTCAAGGACAATCTTTCCTAACTTTCTGTTTTTTCTCTCAGTGTGAGGCATGTCCCCATAGCAACAGAGCTCTGCATTGCTGAAAGAAACAACATTTCCAAGGGCCGTTATCTCCATATATAATGTTTTGTTGTTGTTGTGTCGTCATCAGTCGATGCTGACTGGTACATTAGTTTCACCTGTTGTGAGGCATGTGAAAGAATTGCTCGATTACTGCCAATATGCACTAAACACGTTTCTAAAGCTGAAACAGTTTGTCTATTGACAGGCTCAGTGACAATGATGATAATTGATTTATCATTTAAGTCATAATTTTTCAAGCAAACATTCCAAAAAAAAAGGTTGTTGTTCCATCTTCTCGCATGTCAATATTTGCTGGTTTTCTTTGTCTTCTATAATATTTAACCACATATCTTTTGATCAGACAAAATAAAAAACATTTAAGACTTCACCATAAGCCCTGAGAACTTTTTGGAAATTTTCTGCAATCTATGGAGCAAACGATTAATTGCTTAATGGAGAGAATAATCGGTAGGTCAGTTGAAAATGAAAATAGTTATTTGCAGCCCAACATTTTTCATTTCAGGAACTTGATTGATATCTCCAGTAACTTACATGGATTTTACATGGTAATGATGTACATGAGTTGTATGTTGGTAGCCTACAGTCTAATAAGAAGAGGAAAAGGAAAGGACTTTGCTGATATTTAAGACTTAAGCCCCATCACTTGCTGCGTTAAGGTGTTTGAGGCATGTGCACAGAATCAAAACGGCAAAAGAAATCTGTCTAACTTGTGTATATGCAAGTGGTCATTCGAAACATTATGTCTTACCTTTGGCACTCAGATTGTCACTTTAATATGAGTAAAAGCAAGTTAAGGGGGTTTATGTGACGGTTCTTAGACTCAGTATTGCCTTAAATGGGTTATAATTGAATTATTATAGTTAGTGTAAATACACTGACTGTGTGGGCTGTGTTTCGCTGCTACTGTTTGGTAAGTGAGCTATGTATGTGTGTGTGTGTGTGTATGCTTGTGTGTTGTAGGGGTCATTTGATAACTATCAAGGAGGAAATGAAAAAGCAGTGTCAGTGAGAAAAGCCGCTGTTTGATAAGGTATCATGTTGTGCACTATTCCCTTCTCTTATTATGTCTCTCCTCTCCTCTCCTGTCCTCTCCTCTCCTCTTCTATCCTCTCCTCTCTATGACGTTGATATCCCCAGGCCTCTGTTATCAGCTTCACTCCCACCAGGGTGTAATTATAGGCCTGGGAGTCTCCCGGCCTTGCACAACATATATATATATATATATATATATATATATATATATATATATATATATATATATACATACACACACACTCCAGATACATACACAGTCCCACCCACCTCTTCTCTTTTCATACTTGTATGTTCACCTTTCTTATTGAGTCCTTGTGTATGCACTATTCAGAGTTTTTGCAATTTAAATTACGTCTGAATGCGTCTGAATCCTGTTTTCCTAGTGTGGCCACGTGGATGTTTTCTAGCTGCGTTCCCCCTCATTTTGACTATTTCACCCTTTTCAAACCAGAAGGGGCTCTTACTTAATTAAACAGAAGCACTCTCCTCAGCTAGGAATTCACTAATGTGCTTTACTTCACCTTTTTCTGCTGCGGCCATCTCCATACCAATGGACTTGCATTGTGAGCGGCGTAAAGAGGGAAATGAATTGCTCCGGTGGTGGTCAAAAATGCAATGGGCATCACACCGAGAGAAGGGAAACTAAGTGAATGTGCCTGCTGTTGTGTGTGTGTGTGTGTGTGTGTGTGTGTGTGTCCTACCTATGACAAGCTCCGTAGTTAGTTGGAAGGCAATTAGCGGTATTAAGAGCTGCTATTTTTCCATGAGATCCGATTCCTGTTTTGAAGTGGTGATTAGTGAAATAACAGTTCTGTTCCTGGGTTTTTATAATTGAGGTGTGGTGTTCCTAGTAAAAACACACCAGCCCTGTCTGGGTGCGGACATGGTGGTCCTCTGCCTGACGATGTGTAAGGGTGTTGTTTTGAGGTGAAGCTGTGTGGGAACGAATAAGGGCTCGGGAGCAGAATCTGAGACTTTGATCAGACTGGTGAACATTTAAACACTTGCGACACACTGGCCTTGTGATTGCATAGCTATGCTGGCTCCATCATTTTTCTGCAGGGCTAAGCCAGGAGTTTCTTAAAAGGTTTTCAACTATAATTGGGCTTGGAAAATCCGTTCTCTGTCCAATTTTGTTAGCGTCGACTTTGTCATGCTTCCCGGGGTTCTGTGGTGCCTGCAGTATTGCCTTCTGATGTGCTAAAAGGACTGTGGGTAAAAAAGCTTTTCCATGTTCATTTTGCTCACAAACTGGATTGAAATGGCATATTTATTACCCAAACAAAAGCCCAGTGGCAGGTTAGAGAATGTGATTTGCTCAGAGCATTAGCATTTTGTCACATAAATTTCACATCAAACAAAATGCTGACAAAAAGGCGCTCCATAAACATACTTTTCAGTTAACAGTTTTGTAAGCACGGCCATCAGTCAAATTTTCATCCCGCCTTTCTGGAAGTATTGGAAATAGATTTTTTTATTGAGGTACAAGGCACATTTCCCTCTTAATGCCCCTGGTCCTGTGGTGGGGTGACATGACAAACGTGCAGGTAGTGAAGTTGTTTTTTATACCCAGACAGAGAGGCATTACTGTTGCCACGAGCCCTAACAGATCTGCTTCCTCCAGCCGTATGATGATAATGAAGACAAATGGGTCCCTGGCATGGAGGTGAAACCACATGAGGATTACAGTGCGCCACAAGCATGCATGTGTGTGCATACACACTCATAGACCAAAATATACTTGGGAATCAGACAAACTATGCCTTTATTGTGTTAGTGTGTGTGTGTGTGTGTGTGTGGAAGAAGGGTGGCGGATTCCACTGTGGTTTGTGTGTTTTTGTATCTGCATAGTTTGGTATCTGTGATTATTTGCTCATGGGCGAAACTAAATTAGTCTGTGGTGCTGGTGTTCGAGGTTTCATGCGTCGTCACCTGCATTTTTTGTGTGCAGTGTGTTGCCACCATGACTTGTCACCTTATCAGCCTTCAACCCTTTGAGGCCTCGACCAAAAAAACAGTGTGTCTGATAACACATTTTCAGCACAGGATAGACTGGCACCACGATGTCCACCATTTTTTCCTGTTTTGCCATTATCAGTGGAAGATTTTAAAAAGATTTTGAAGAATGGCCAATGGATACACTAACACTCATTAATTTTCCTGTACAGTAGTTACCTTTCTTCTCCTTGAGTTTGAGACTGGCAGAGAATGTGGTTTAGTGTTTTGTTTCAGCAGATCCCCCATGGTTCAAACATCAAATGTATGAATAACAGTGGGCCTGACTCACATTTTTGTTGTGTAAATGAGGATCTGAGGCAAGTTCTTGCTCAGTGGTAGGTAGTATACACAGGCAATCAACAACCCTGTATCATCAAATTGAAATGAGATGTAATTCCACTCAACTCCCCCCCTGTTTTCTATTAAAGTGGTTGCATTAGTCAGCTAACTTTGTCAGTTTAGAGAATTCAGATTTTCTCTTTTTTGATGATTACTCTCACTCCCCGAAACCTCCCACTCCCACTCTCTCTCATATTCCTTTTTTTTCCCATATCTGTCCAAGACACCAACACACACAAACGTAAACACACTCGTGCAAGGCTTGCATGACCAATGATTCCCCCTCGGGCCTCCCCCTTACGCCCTTCTCACTATTGCTATCAAGGGAGTGATTACAAATGGTTGTTCTTTTTAAGTGCCGATAAAAGGGTCTGTCTCACATGTCGATCCATTGAACCTCTCCTAATATACTTCCAGAAGAGAAAGGTGTGTGTGTGTGTGTGTGTGTGTGTGTGTGTGTGTGTGTGTGTGGGATTGCACATGTGCACTTGAAACCTCCAAATAACCCAGCCTGAAGGGATCAGTCACCTCTGGAAACCAGTCGAGTTTACTTAATGGTGAAAAAAGCTATCTCACCCTCTGCCATTTAAGTTATCTGAACACCGTAGCTAATAGTGATAACCGCTTTTAATTGTCTCAAGGAAAGCTTCTGTCCTGGACCAAGACATATTGCTATAGCTGGGAGGTTGATAAAGTATTGATTTAACATTCCCATTATCAGGGAGCCTCAAAGTGGCATTACCTGTGCTCTCATAGCTCAAAGTCTTGCATTCTGTGTCAACTGGAAGTGGAAAGCAATTTCAGTTATCTTGTCTATAGAATAGGGTCCTCTAGTGGCTTTCAGTCACTATGATAGTTTTGGTTTCATTTGCCCAGGTTTGAGATAACGGACACTGAGATTTCTGCCAAATAAATACTCAAGAAATAGTGATTTGTACAGTTTGCATAAAGACTAACCAGGACATTATCTCTGTATTCATTTATTGCTATTGAGTTTTGAAATGTAATTTTTAATTCAGTTATCACCATAAACAAAATTCAGTTAATCTCATCTTCCTGTTTTAAATGATTCTTCACCGTGCTCAGCCTACATGCATCCTATGCAAAGGGTCTTCTGAGGCCTTCAAAAGGTATTAGAGGTTTAGCAACTTGTTTATTATCAAGTGGCTTTCTGGCCCATTACCAGCCTGTATTTACACTATATTCTTAGTTTATGATGATTAGTTAGTGATGAGACGTCTCACAAGTGAGTGCACACAGGAAGAGATCTCTATCAGCAGGGATGTGGTGCCTAATGTAGCGTGGTGTTTTGTGTTGTCCAGCCTCACTGTAGCACCCCATGGATTGAAACAGATGCATAAACACACACCCAGAAGCAGAGACAAGGACATATTTATTGACATTAATTACTCTGTAGTGCACAGAGGCCATCTGTGAACTTAAGGGGGACAGCACAACAGTTTTCCTGCCAGTCCTTCTGTAGCTGTATCCTACATGGGTAATATCTCAATAACACAATATTATAAAACATGCAAAAATACAGTTATCTGGCTTCCTCCTTACAGCACTAAAAGCAGGTACAGAGATATAAAGGTGGGCAGAAACATGAGGTGTTACTGTACCTGCTGTCAGGACAGAGGAGACTGAAGAGTGTGAAAGGACAGCCCGCTTACTGTGGCATGTACCCTCCCACTCGTCTTGTCATGTACTGCCAGAGATATCGCACAACGTATGTATATTGTCTGCTGCCCGGACAACCACAGGTAAACAGATCAGTATTTGGCAGGCAGCTGTTTGTATCCCATTGCCTCTCTGTTTTCTTGGCTCAGTGGAGTGATAATTCCAGTCTTGAGCACATGACATTGACTAACACAGTTGTTCACGATGTGGAGTCTGGGCTTTGCTAGGGGAAGCTCTGCAAGTCCAGGGGAAGGCAGAGAAGCATGCCAATTGTGAGGTTTTCTAGAAAAGGTTCATAAAATGTTGCTTAAAATTTTTGGAAATTGGATTTTGTAACTTCTGTTGTTGTTGTTGTTATTATTGTTGTTGTTATTATTATTATTATTATTATTATTATTATTATTATTAGTCTTCCTTCAATTTGGAGGATAATCATGTTGAAGTTTTGGAACCAGGGATCCCAAAATGCTTTGAGGGATGTAAACAGGAAGTATAATGTTGCCATTTAGTTGGCTGTGGGCTACAACAAGAGCCCTGTTTATTTTAGCCTGTATTTGTTTACATTTTGGCAAATTGGCACCACTAAAAGTATGCCAAATTAGCTGTTGGCAGCTCATGGATGCACGGACAACTATCACTGGATTCCTTTGAAACTGAAGAAAACTTAAAAACATGATGATTCTCAGGCAAGTTCTGGATTCATAAAGAGTGCTTTTTTTTCTATGAGTTCGGAGTGGATTTAGAGATGTTTATTCACGATGGACATCGGATATAATAATACCCCCAGAAAGTGTAAGTCACACTGAATCTAAAAATATGTGTATCATGTCTGTGTAGTCCTATTTGACCTAGTTGTGACTCTATGTATGAATATGAATTTTGATGCAAATTGTGGCAATTGGGCTCAGTACCTTACTTAGCTTTCACTTCATGCAGTATCTTTGCCTCATGTTTCTCCCTCGGTTGTTTGCTTTGGAAATGAGTATTTGAAAATTCTTGAAATATAATTAACAAACGATTTCTATCTTCTAAGGTCATACAAAACAGAAATATCTGACATACATCCCAAAGCTCTCCAAGTCATCATGTTTGTTCATCTCTCCCTCTCAAGCAGCAACATTGCTGACTGTACCACCTAGGAATCCTGCTGTCTGGCTTGTATGTGTTAATTGCTTTCTTCGAGCGTCTTTGAACTTCTCCCCTCTCGATAATTAGTTCTTTTAAAGAGATGAGGTTGACATGACAGAACAAAGAGAGTGTGAAGGACGTGGAGAACACAGAATACCAAACGTTTTCTTATCTTTTTTAATTCAGAATAGTCATAAAATTTCAAATATTAAAAGTTTGCTATGTTACTACTCCAGCCTTGGTATAAATGGCTCTGTACAACACCACAATGGATTTGAAATAAAACAGTAAGTATGTGTTTTCAGTGCAGACTTTCAGCTTTAATTTAAGGGTGTTGACAGCAATATTGGGTGAGCCGTGCAGGAATTACAACCATGTTTATACATAGACCCCACATTTCAGGGTACCAAAAGTAATTGCACAAATTAACATAATATTAAATAAAGTCATCATATTTAATACTTGGCTGCAGATCCTTTGCGATCAATGATTGCCTGAAGTCTGGAACCCATAGACATCACTAGATGCTGGTTTTTTGAGGTCAGGTGATTGACTTGACCTTTTAAGAACATTCCACTTTTTGGTCTTGAAAAAGTCTTCGGTTGCTTCGGCAGTATGTTTTTAGGTTATTGTCCTGCTGCAGCGTGAAGCGCTGTCCAATTAGATTTGAGGGACTGGGTTGAACCTGAGCAGATAGGAAAGCTCTGTACACCTCAGAATTCATCCTGTTAGTTTTGTCAGCTGTCATGTCATCAATAAATAAGAGGGAGCCAGTTCCACAGGCAGCCATACTGCCCATGCCATAACATTTCCTCCACCCTTTCAATAGACGAGTTGGTATACAGAGGTTTATCTGTGTCTCATCAGTCCACGAGAACTTGTTCAGAACTGTGCAGGTTTTTTGAGCAATTCTTGGCAAATTGCAAACTGACTATTTGGTGCTTCAGTTTTAAAAGTGGTTAGCATCTTGTGGTAAACCCTCTGCAGTTATTCTGGTGAAGTCTTGATGTGGCTGACAGTTGAATTGGGTTTTTTCTTTACAAGCGAAAGGATTCTTTTGTGATCCACCACAGTAGTCTACCGGGGTCCACCAGGCCATTTCATATTGCTCAGATCACCAGTACATTCTGTTTTTTAGGTCTTTTTATCAGCTGATTTGTGCATGAACTAACGGTGGAAAAACACACACCTTTCCCAGCCACAGCCAAATAGTCAATTGTCCAATTACTTTTGGTTCCGAAAAAGGGTGGACTACAAATATAAATGTCTGTAATTCCTACACGGTTTTCTTCACTTTATGATGTGATATCAAAGCGTTGGTGTGAAGAAGTATCAGTATGTAAGATGCTATAGCACCTTGTTTGTATGCCTTCCACCCTTCCTCTGTCGTCCTGCCCAATTTCCTGATTTAGTTTTCCCGTCACACATCTTACTCTCTTGCTCTTTCGTTCTCTGTCTTCAGCCTTGCGCTGAGTTTCTCCCCCTCTCTCTCTCTCCACTTAGCCCCCTGTTTTCTCACTTTTAATCTCAATCTCTCCAGAGTCCAGTGTCCCTGTATCACCTTATTGATATTGCATACAGATACAGCCCACTGAAAACCCCGCTAGAGGCTACAGGTAGAGCACTGTAAAGTTCAGCTTTACCATTTCTCTTAGGATCTTTAAAATTCTTCCTCTGAGCTGTAAACTGAGACATGCTCCTCAGTCCTGCACGTATTCTGAAGAACAGTAACAGGAAGAGCATGTAACCAGCTCAGCCAGATTTGGCTGTCCCTTTCTTTCTGATAGAATACCTGAGAGAGATCAAGATGATGGTAGTCTTACCATCTTTTGTCTGACCGTCACATATCTTCAGGGGAAATGTTTTGGAGGCCAACGCAGTGTTGAAAGCACAGTTGTAAGCAGATAGGATCTTAAACACTGTTTCTGGACAAATAGTTTTTGTTCTAAAATACTGTGCAGCATGGAGCTATATTTAAAGAAGCCAGATTTTCACAGGCAATTTTAAAGCTGTCTTTTCAAACGACTGCTTCAGTATGGGTATATCTAACAGGTCAGGAACTGTGAAGAAAAGACGCAGCGTTGTGAATCCTCTTTAGATTGTTGTATTATATACTGTAACCTATTCACCAGTTTTGCTTGCAAAGATTATTTGCACACATGGTATGATTTGAATGTTGATGAGGCAGAAATATAGAGGCATTTATTTTGGCCATTTAAATTGGCCCAAAAAAGTCTTATCAACCACAGATACGGCTTATCGCCTTATCCGCTTATTGTCCAACCTCAGTGATGCTCCCCCCAGATAGATAACCCTAAAGTACCCGACACCTAGCCCTATCAGTATGGGGAGGACGTTCTCATCTTGTCACTGTTTCTGGGTGACTGGAGCCGATGGGTGACAGCTGGGGGCCAGCCAGCCGGTTAAAACACAGCCCAGTGTGGGTGTACTTACGCACACACACAAACACACAGCGCACTCACAATGCGTACCCCTATAAATAAGTTAAAGTCACTCACCTTCTATAAATAATGTTCAGGTTGTTCTGGACGTTCAAGCATGTCTGTTATCTGAAGGGCTGAGAGGAGCGTTTTGAGTTGCTGATGATATGAAAACTTTTTTTCATGTTCAGATTGGATCGCTGCTTGTGTATGTACAGGCTCCTGGTTCAAATAAATGGTTTTTGAGGTTTAAGTAGATCCCTACTGGAACTTCAAATATGTAATAACAATAATGTAGTGAAAGCATGTTCCCTAAGCCCCCCATGAATGTGTGTGAGAGAGTCAATGTGTCACAACACAGGCCATTATGCAGTCTGAAGTCAAGGGGGCTGCATTCCTTTACCAGGCTCATATTTCAAGCTTCTACAATGTGTATCTGTGTGTATGTGAGTGCTGTCTGAAATTGTGTCCATGTATTCTTTATAGGGGCATGACAGCTAGGGTCAAAAGTCATAGTCTCAAAGGGTGAGACCTATACGCTCTCTATACTGGCTGGTATGAATGAGTTAGTGCCTTTCTTCCTCCAAGGGCTTGAACTTCGCCTCGCTGCGTTTGATCACCGCTTTCATCAATGAATCATCCTGCTCAGCCACTGTTCCTCTGCATTGAGGGTTTTGATGTTTGGTTTGACACACTTCATTGATTTATTAATGTAGCCGTTCCGTTCACTTTTTAAAATCCCCTTCTTCTCAGAAGTCAGACCTTCAAGACCACATTCAAATACCTTTTTTCTCCGTGGGGGAGGATTTGTCTTGCTCTGGGGATAGTTTGCAGTCAGGTTGACTTTTTTCCAGACCTGACACCTTATATTTCCATCTCCTTCCTTTCATCTGTAAAAAAAAAAAAAAAAAAAAATTCAGTGGCACAAGAACTGGGAGGTGATCCTAGAGGTAGGTTGTGAGAATTATTTCCGCACTTTTGTCAAACTTTTATGTTTTTATTTGATTTGTGCCTCAATAGGCGACTTAGAAGAAAAACCCATTTTTCTTTGTGACTTTGCTTCTTTATTCAAGAAAAACAAGCCTTAGTATTTTAGAAACAAGCCAGTGTCAGGTGTATTAGGTCATCGTCCTCAAAGCAGCCACTGCGGTCTTTCTTTTTTTTCCTGCAGAACATGCTATCGCTGTGGGAGGCTGTCACAGAGCCTGGTTAAGCCACTTTCACACACTGTTCACTGCACACTATTATTTGTCCATTACTTGTAATTACCCATCATGATGACTGATGGAATGTTTTCGAGGCTGAGTTGGCAAGCAGTTAGGATTATCCTGTTGAGGACTTTATATAATTACCCAGTCATTAAACACGGCTCAGTGTGAAGACAACCTGAGGGGGGCGACTTGCCAATGGCCTGGTTGTTGTGTTCGGCTGCTTCCACAACCTGGTCTTCATGCAATGTTGATTCCAAGAAAGTGACTCTGGGACAAATGTCGTTTGAGCAATGGCTGCATTATTGTGCCATTGTGGTCTGCAGTCATTGAGACCAAACTGACTGAACACTTTTCCTTAAAGTTTAGAAATCTCCAACATTGGTATTTTACTCTCAGGATAAAGCTTTGTGAGGCATGTTTTACAAACTAAGCCGATGATGACGAGAGGATGCAGGCTCTAATTATCTTGATTGTTTTAGATTGGACTTGTGGTTTTGTCTAAATGATGTTGGGTGATGATGGAGCTGGAGAGGGTTCTCCGACAGATTTCCGATTTACAGTTTCTGCCTCTTTAGGTTTTACACAGGTACTCATCAATCTTTACTGATGGCCCAGGAGATGCTTACTGAGATAATTAAGGAGCAGAATGAAGAATACAATAGAGCCTCATCAGGAACTGGAGTATGCTCCTTTCACCTGCTTTCATATCAAGTTTCAGCTGCACAAAGAAATCATGAAGGAGGACAATCAGAGTTTGGAGTCAGATAGCAAGTGGGAACAGTGCTCTGGGCCACATTGTGTTTTTTGGCGGGGACCAGAGGTTTCAAAGAGAGAGATTTGTTACAGCCTATGTACATTTTTCCTTGTTTCTTTTGAAGGTGCGTTACTCTCAAGGTGAGACTGAGACAAATTATTCAACTAGTAGGAGGAAATTGTTTTTATAGTTGACTTTGTGGAGCTTGTCTGTGCTTCTACCCAATACAGAATACCTTGCACTCTGTGATTGTCGGATTTAGTTATTCATTAATTGCAAATGTAGGTCTGTTTATGCACACCAACAATGGGCTGTGTCTGCAAACGAAACCTTCCACTGAAATGTTTTTGTTTGTTTTCTTTGCCCCTTCTCTTCCTGGAATGTAACCACTTGCCTAAAACAATTATATGAATATTCTATTACAAAGCTGCAAGTCTCATTCAACTAGAGAAACGAAGTAGGACTTCAGTATCCTTGGAAGTGCTTTCTTATGAGGCTCGGTTTTATAAAACATTCCCCCGAATGTTGCCAGCAGCCGAATCTGATGGAGACATTGCAGACCTCACATATAGATGTAATTTTTGATGTCTCAATGTTGTTCTGCTGTTCTGCTTCCTTTGTTACATTTCCTCGCCAAGTTAAACAACTGCCATGTCCTTGTAAAAGATTTATTCCCAGGCAAAAGTCTGAAGGAGACATCTCTATGAAATAGCCTGGTCTTTTATGGAACAAAGAGCCCAGTGTAGCCTGGAGAAATTTGTAACTGCATACGGTGTACATTTCCAAATGGGTGGGATCTCATCTGCATTGCCCTGCTGCCTGGGCCAGAGATGTCTTTTGATATCACATCTTGGATATTTTGCGAAAACTTGCCTTAGATCAAAGATGTCTATGCTGTCAGGCAGGCTGTCTTGGTTTCAGTATAACAGTTAGATCCGCGTAAAAACAGTTAGATCCAAGCAAAAATTGTATGTGTTGTCAGTATCATGTTTTCTGTCTGTCTGTTTTAGGTTTGTTAAAAATCTGACATGACCTGCTTCCCTGCTAACTAGACTATGCTTTGCCTGCTGGATATTTTGAAGGGTTGGTGTTTTTAAGGCATTAGACAGTATTTTACACCTTTTTTGAGAACAGCAACAAGATTCAACTTTTTGTTTTTTCCCTCCCTCTGAAATATTTGTTACACCCTTAAAGCGAAATGTTGTCAGTGGAATTCAGCTGCCGGCAGATGCCCACCATTCCAGGTTCATCGCTTTTATCATCCCCCACACACTGGTAGGAAAAGGTTGAGCCCATCTCCATCATATAGGCTGGGGCTTCACTAATGAAATGCCAAGAGAAATACGTGAGAAAAATTCACCCACCAGCACCTTCAACACTAGCTAATTAACAAGTTATATCTTGTTCGTTTAATCCGTACGAAGCGTTGAAGTCCCTGTGCCTGTGCTAACTGGCTGCTGGCTGTAGAGTTAAATGAGCATGCTATGTTCCTTTTAAACAGGTCATTAATTGGAGTTGATGCAATGTTTTTTTACAGTTGGCAGGGAATTCAACTGTAACATCTAATGGCTGAATGTGCACAGCAGTGGATAAACTGCAAGTAACAGTAGGGGTGTTTTTGTAAGACATAGCTTTTCAATCATGTTAATAAAGTGCTTTAACTTTGAGTGACTCTTGGTGCTGTGTAGTTCAATATTGATATTAAATTGGTTGTAATGAGATTTTTTTTATTTATTCACTATTTTCTCACAAGAGAAACAAAGTCAGTGAACCACAAGAGTAGTTTTGTGTCATGGTCTGGTGCTCTGCAAACAGAGGAGATCGATTCCCCCTGCTCCCCTTCCCATCTTAGTTAACCTTGGATCGTGGTTAACAGAGCAAAAATTGATCCACAGCCATGTTGTGTTTGTCTACCCCCCAGCAAGGACCATTGACTCGGAGGTCACTCTTTCTCACACCGTCCCTGCTCGTCTATCGCCAGTGTTACTCTTAACTGCAAAGAGAGCAATGTCTTAAAAAAAAGTTTTCCGTTACTGTAGAGTGAGCTGGTACAGGCTCACTTAGCTTTGTTCCCTCTGTAGATCCTCTTGGCCGCACCTTCTGTTTTTCTCCGTCTTAGCTGTCCACCCTGTTTCCTTATTTACTGTATGCCCTTTGCCATTTTCCCGCCTATCTCTCCATCACAGCTGTCTGTCTGTTTTTCTCCCAGGTTTATAATTCTCTCTTATCAGTTGCTGCTGGTTCCTCTAGGCTTCCTGCACCTCATATCAGCCTGACTGATAGCACTGTAGATTATCTGTTACTGTCAGTGCACTTACAAACCAGGTCAGTGGTGTCCCATAATATCTTTTTTTTTTTTTTTTTTTTTTTTTTTACTTCAATGAGTAATACTTCAACTCAAATATCAAGTACGGCTTTCAGGCACATTGGAAACAAAGCATTTGAATAAAAGTGTATTACTGATAAAAGATGACTGATCAAATGGTGATTTGATTTTGCTTGTCAGAATTTGTCATAAGGTAAACTACAACTAGCTCAGGTCAGATTGACTCTGGAGAGCTCTCTGCTCAGCACCCTCAGCGGGCCCACTTAAGACTTGATAGATTTCCCATTATTTTTAGACAGCCATGATGGAGTACCAGGTAGCACACAGGCTGTTCTGCTTTCCTTTTTAGCGTTTACTTCCTGAGTGGAAACACTACCCTGCTATGGCAAATGAATGGTAAACCAGTCTGCTGCCAAGCCCTGGAGATGAATACTTCTCTTCATGTGAAACAATCACAAATATGTAATCTAGAAACCGTGGGCCATGTTTCCATCCCTCTATTTGGAAATCCATCTCAGCGAGGTTTCAGAGAGTCTATGAACGCTTGAACCATGGCAGAGCACCAAGGATCGATGCCAAGTTGTAATACCAGGCAATAAATGGGATTATATTTGTCGTTTATTTGACAGTGAATGGTCCCTTGGAAAATATGAGCTGAGTTTATTGGTTTTGTCTACCTTGTGCCAACCGTACAATCTATTCTGTTGTTTTGTCTTGGCTTCTCTGCATCCACGTGGGCAGGCCAAGCCGATTGACTGTCAGATTGCTATAATATAAAGCCAGAAGAGTAACTGAAGGCGGAACATCAATCATCAAAATATGTTTAAGTAATACAACTAACATTTGACTTGCTTTAACATTAATTTATATTCCATTCAAAGAAATCTGCGTTTGACGTTTCAAGCGCTGAGCCAAAAGAAAAGTCAGAGAGCAAGTCTGTACTGTCAGCATTACAAATATTTTGATTAATGTAGTCATTGTAAAATTGGTTGCTCTGTTCAGTAAAACATATCTGCATTTTTCATTACATTCAAGGGACTCCTTGGTGAGTCAGCTCATCTGACCAAGCTTTAAATTCCTTACACAAAAAAATGATGATGCACACTGCAGCAGCACTCGCTGTTGTGCCGTGGTGCGACAAAAGCTGGAACAGGAGAGAAAGAGTATAGAGTTTGACACGCTGCCGTGCTGTGAGTCATACAAAGAGCCTGGAGCAAACATTTCAGTTGACTACTCAAGGGTTAGATGCCACCTCAGCTGTAATGCGAAAGTCATGGTCACCTGCAGAGATTTAACTGCAAAGAGAACAGATACGACAGTTTAGTTCACAAATCATGTTGTTCCTTTGACCCTGAAAATGCACAGTGAAGCAGCTGAAACCTCAGTTCTGTACTAGAATAGTGATTAAGAATCAGAAGAAGTGTGTCATTGCTAGGGCTAGGTTTAGACCATAAATACTATTTAAGTATTGAGTAGAAATGTGTTGAGTAATTGAAAACTGCCAATCAATAGTTGGCGTTGAAAGCTATCTTCAGTCTTTTTTAGATATTTTCTGTCATAATCCAGGAATCGGGAACCATTGCGAATTTTAGACTTGGATTTATATATTTGTTAGTTATATATTTGTTCGCTAAAGTTCTTGTATGGTTGCTTATGTTAAAGCAATAGTTCAACATTTTGGAAAATACTTATTTGCTTTGCTGTTGAGAGTTGGATGAGAGGACCGATGTGTACAGTGTCACGTGTGTAAAACCAGGATATGCTTAGCTTTGCTTAGCAAAAAGACTGAAAACAGTATGAACATGAGAGTGAAATCGATTTTCTCATCTAACTCATCAAGAAAGCAAATAAGCGTAATTCCCAATATGTCCACTATTCCTTTAAAGCTACATTAAACACTGATGCATTGAGAAATGGCATATTTTGTTAAATAAAATACAAAGGGTTTGTAGAAAAATGTGCTTATTTCTTCAGTAAAGTAAATGCCATCGGAGCATGAATAGCTCGGTGCATGTAGGTCTCAAGGCCCGGGTGAGCCACCGCCTCGGGGTGCTCTGTATCTGATGCTGACCCCCACAGTATATTGCTAGATGCATACACCGGAGAAGGGGCAGGTGAATAGTTGAGACAGCCAGAGGGAGTTTGACCCGGCAGTCACGTTGTGTTCAGGGCACATCTCTCCTCTCTTTGGTTGACCCCCCCCCCTTCCCGACTTTCTCTTTGTCTGTCTCCGTCTCTCTCCCTCCCTCCCACCTATTATCCAGAGAATTACGTGAGCAAGAAGGAATGAAAAGCGGTATTGTGCTCTGTTGACTGCAAGCTATGTGTGTGCGTGCCTCTGTGTTTCAGTGGCTGTCTTTTCTGTACTCCTAGTGCTATGCAACTATGCAGGCATCACGGCTTTGGCATGCCACAGTGGTCAGAGGAGCAAGGAACATGTTTTAACCAGCATCATATTTACCCAATTTGCCCAATCTGACATGTAACACACACAGATCATGCCTCTACAACATCAGTGGCATATATTGCTGCTAAAAAATAGTTTTACATTACATTTTTACATGGACACTAACTCTTTTATTTACTGAATAATGTTATAGTGGAAGTTTAGCCTAGGAAAATTGCACTTTACATAATACATTTCCTCCTAGTACTGGCTTGGCGTAGTGTTTAGAAACAGAGCCAGGGCTGCAATACTGTGTCTGGTAACATACTAGCTACACAGCAATTATGGGTGGCCTCTTTCTGCACACACTGCTCTTTCTTTGCCGCACGCAAGTGGAGGCACATGTGATTGTTCACGGTGAGAATGAAGACATTTCATCATGCTCCTAACATGAGAACTTTTAAAGAAAATAAGATTGCTAGGAAGACAGTAGATTAAAGTTTGTGTTTTTACTGCTTGTAATGTGCAGTTGGAAGACTTTTTTTTTTTAAGTCAAGAAATGTGAATGGCATGCACTAGGGCTGGGTATCGAATCCTCAATATTCATTTAGTACGGACTGAAATGTGCCTGTAGCCCAAAAGTATCGGAAACTGTCAAGTACCAAAGGTTGACACTGAATGTCTGAACAACAGATTTATAATCTCCTTTTAATTATTCTTTGACCACATAAATCCATATTTAAATTTTATTTTATAAAGTTGTTTATATAGGGAATGTTCTTGGGTGGCTGCGTTTAGGACAACATTCAACTTTTAAGATTGCCTCTTTTTGTTGAATACAAAAAGGATTTTGTAAGAAAAACGTTCATGTTATCAAAAATTGACATTAAAGATAGGGTATGCAATTCATCTCTGAAAGATTTTTTCTTGTATTTGTTGAAATTCTCTTTACATCAGTAAATCAAATGCTCTCCAAAAAAACAGTATCAGTGGTGTTTACAGGCCTGTAATAAGCCTGTCCAATCATCAGTCAAACTCAATAAAAGATCCCAATACTCACATGAGAGCTTGACAGCCATGAGTACTAACAATAGCCATGTTTGTTGTTTATGTTCATTATGATAATATTAGATGTTTTCTTACATGTGAATGAGACGTGAGGTAGGTGGATACAGTGAAGACAACGGTGCGTCCTCCAGTAGTCAGACAGTTCAGTTCATGTGTTTAAGGGGAGTGGCTTTGGAGGGAAGCCTGGATTCTTTTTCGTATCTAATCTAGTTTACTCCAAAATTACCTAGCCCTAGCCCTTCAACTGTTGAATAAAAGGGCTCATGTATAATAGACCCACTGTGTGTCGTTCAGAGTCACTAAAGAGACATGATACTTTATTGTCGTCATTGTCCCTTTTGAGTAGTTGGTTATACGCACTGGGACGCAGCTAGTTATTATTCATCAGCTATAACCTTCTGGCTGATGTTTGCTGTGGATTCAATCTGCCTGTCCACATATTCAAATGTCAGCTGTGATTGCTGAGCCAAAACTTGAAGGCCAAATTGTGCCCTTTCCTCCTACAACTCCAATGGGGTACTATCTGATAAAAATCCCAACTCATTCAACTGCAAGCTTGTGTGCCGTTCGCGTTGTCTTTACTGTCCGTCAGCCCTTGTCTCTGTCTGCCTCTCTCTGCCTCAGTACACCTCCACTTCTCAGTGTCTGCCTTCATCAGTGTCCACCTGCTTGTCGGTCTCATTGGCTGCAATTCTGTGGCATACATGAGCGATTTGGCTAAGGTTCATGTCAGGTGCTCGTCTTGTGATCTGTAACCTTTTGTAACTTGTACCCCGCTTTCTCACCCACCATGTTTACTGTGTTTACCCACTGCACAGACTTCACAGTAAAACAAAGTGAAAATTGGCTCAGCGCTTTGCATGTTTGCCAGCTGTGAGCGACTTGGAACATAAAAACATGACAGTGAAAAGCAATAAAAACCATCAAATATAGCTCACTTGAACAATAATAACTAATTACTACTAGTTACTAATTCACTATTTAAGTAAATATCAAGTATTGAAATCAAACTAATGCTGTGATAATTATGGTGAAGAAGAAATATTTGAAATAGAAAAGCAGTGTTTTCATGCAACTGCAGTTAAAGTTTAATAATAACCTAATGAGTCTCAAGAAGACATAAGCACATATGGATGCTCGCACTTTGAGCTTAAATACACAAGAATGTTCATCTGGTTGTTGGCAGTAGCTACACCACAGTACATGGCTGTTAACTTGCCCGTCTGTTGGCATCGGAAGTCTTCCCACATCCATCACCTCACCTCTTCTGTGCCCTCCTCCCCCCCCCGTGCTTCTCTCTTTGGCAATCAGTGGGTATTATCCATGTCATCTTGTGGTTGTACAGGCACACAGTGATCTTTTCTCCGGAATTATCCGTCTCGCTGGGTTTCCTCTAGTATTTTTTCAGCAGCGGGGAAAGGGCTTTTTCTACTTGGGTGATCCGTGCAGAGCGAATATGAATAGGTAATTTAAAAATATGAAATAAAATTACACTTGACTGCAAAACAAACTTTACAACATATTTATTTATTTATTTATGCATAATGCCTCTTTTACCCACTACTTACAGAGGGCACTGCAATACACATCAACTCTAATTGATGAGAATCTCAAAATGAGAGTGCCTGTGTTTAGTCTTCGTTTTCTCTCCTCTCTACCTCCTCTCTTCTGCTTCACTCTCCTCTCCTGCTCCAGTGGTCTCCACTGATCCTGCCTGTCAACTTGTCTAATACAGAAAAGACTTATCTACATAACGTTAGATAATTTTCTCACATCACAAATATTCGGTCACGCAAACCAGTAAGAACATTAAAATATTGTAGTAGCCACCACTAACGTTACATATTTTAGAACTAGAAGGCATTTCTTTCCCTTCAAAACTTTAGGACATTATTTCAAGATATATCATTATTATTATTATTATTATTATTAATAATAATAATAATAATAATAATAATAATAATAATAATAATAACAACAGTTAGTTGGCCATGAACACCAACAGAGAATATATTGCAACTGTTTATTTAATCTGTAGGGTTGTAAGACCTATCTAACTTAACGTTAGCTAGTTAAATCCACCTTTTTTTCTTGTTCTCCGATAACGTAATCCTATCCTCTGCCCCAGAAAATAAGGCTGTTGCCTATTTGGTTGTCGTGACTTTGCAAGTGATTGACATCCTGCCACTGTTCCAGCTGCTCATCCTCAAAGTGGAGAGAGTGGACGGGGAAGTTTGGTTCTTAAGATAAATAGGTGTGTGTGTGTGTGTGTGTGTGTGTGTGTGTGTGTGTCTGCTTATGAGGAAGAGAGAGCAGGAAAGGGACATTCAGTAGTTGGGTGCAGCCTTATAACGTCAGGCCTGTGGGCTGCTATCACTGGTTTTGCGAGCCTAATTTGGACCCCCAAATCAGACTGATCTAAGGTTAATTCGTCTCAGGAAAAGTTTTAGAGGAGCATGATGCTGGCGCTTTGTGTGTGACCTCCACAGGTTCATTACAACAAGCAGAGTCTGTGTGTGCTGATAAGACATAACTTTCTCTTTGACTTTCTGTTCTCCTGTCTCTGTGCAAGTAGTCAGCCTTACTCTGTGTGTGTGTGTGTGTGTGTGTGTCTACTTTCTGATAACCACATATCCCAAAAACAACTTTGCTAGTAGGTCATGTCTCAGGTTTGATTTTTCGGGTTCTTAACTTGAGTTTCTGCTTCTTTTCTGTTACTTCTCCCAAATGTAGAAGTGGTTTTGGTGTGGGGTCAATGCCTATAGGTTTTTAGAAATTGTATAAAGATTCGAATTTACGGTCCGCAAGGTGGCAGCTCAAACTGGTACGTGCGTGTGTGTGTTTCCGCAGGTGTGTGTGTGTGTGTGTGTGTGTGTGTGTGTGAAGGAGTACCAAATGGAAAATAGCTCTGCATAGGCAATCTAATTCTTGAAGAATGCATGACCAGTCAAGAATACATATGGATGTGGTTCAGCTCAGCTTTTATGCTAAATTGAACTGCTGCCTTGTGTTTCTAATTTAACAAAGTCCACCAGAAAACTTGCCTTCTGCTCCCATTAGCTAACCCTTTCCATTGTGTCTGTAGGCAGCTGAAAGCGCATGAAACGAGTTTGGCTTGCATTTGCTGGATGAGGGCATGACTCATTGTTGCAGAATATAGGTGTAAATTGGCCGCTGGCCCGGTATGTTTTACTAATGTGTACGAATGACCAACCGGTGTACAATGTTGAACGAAAACTGGCCATATTTGTTTGGGAAATTTTGTCAAATTGTTGTCAATGTGTGCATTTTGCACTTGATATTAATACCTTAGAAATTAACCTATTTCATTGGGGGATGAAAGGGCATATGTTTTTCTGAGTAATACATTTTTGCAGTGTAAGAGTTGGATGCTGCAGCAGCTCTACGCTGCTGCTCTATTTCTGCTGTTCTGTGCACATGGTTTTAGAGTATACCCCAAAGGACGCAGCTTAAACATCACAAGCTGCTACTGTACTGTACCGCAGCATGTCTGGGGACAGACTTGAAGCACTGCTCGCAGAAGACCGCTAGAGGAGAGATGGCTGAAGGTGGGGAGAGAAAGACAGAGACCGTTGAAGTCACGAGGGAGAGAATTTTGAAAGAGAGAAGAATGGTGCTATATAAACAGTGAGGAAGCAACAAGACGGGATAAAGTGTGATGTAGATGTGACTCTAATACTCCTACTCGCTCCCTTCAGCTCTCCCCATCTGTCTGCATCAGCTCTCCTCCTAACTCCCTTGTCCCTTTTTTCATCTCCTTGTATTGCTCCCCCAGTCTGGCTGTCGACCAGCGCAGCATTGAACTCCTATCTGCTAGTGACCAGTTAGGAAGGAATTTGCTCACCCATTAAAGTGCATGTTCAATGCAACTTTCATCCCTTTCCTCTTACATTTTTTTTTTTTTTTCCCCCACTGTCCCCAGCGATCAGTCAGTCAAAGTTACCTTTTGGGTGCAGTTCTCTCTGCAACAATGATTCCTTTGTGTTGTGGCGGGCCGAAATGAGACCTGGAAGTATTCTTTTTCCTGTTTATTTTAACAAAGTGCTGTAGAGTTTGTTTAATTAGAGCGACAATCTGTGGTGTACAGAAACAGGAGGCTACCAAAGTTACAGCAAGTGAAGAAATGCCTTTTCATATTAACGAGGACAAACACAAAAACTCCCTCAAAAATAATGCAGGCAGTCAGTTTCATCTGATCAGAAAGTAAACATGACCATGACGCTAAACTTCTCTTTTCGTTTCTCTCCTTCTTTTCGCACAAACTACTGTCCAATTTATTTCTTGCCCATACACATCATGATTATGCAAGCACACATACAGTACATGCAGCAGTACTGCAGTAAAGTAAATATTTGTATCACACATGCACGCACACGCACGCACACACACACACACACACACACACACACACACACACACAAAAAAAAAAAGGAACTCTGCTGTCACTATAGATGGATTGATAATGTTTCTCCTTTGATTTACTCCCCGTCATCCACATGTGTAAATCTTTGAGCTCGACTGTCAATGGCTCAATGTGATTTGAGTTCCTTTGGCAGGATTCTGTTTCTAATCTAAATTTTACATTATCTTTTGGCTTTTGAAAAAATAGTTATTTTGAGTTGTTAATCTCGTCAGCAGGCCATGTCAAGCTGAAAGGAATCAGAGATATAAATTAGACAAATAAGCAGGCCAATATAACACTTGCCAAGCAAGCAATTATTGTGATGAATGGCTACAGTGTGTGTTTAATAAAAGCCCCGTCAGGCCTCTAGGATGAGCTTGTTCACACTCACTTTTATCTCGCTGCCTTTGTTTGCAAAGGATTTCTTGCAGTTATTAAATGACAAGAATGACGCAGATTTGCCATTGGAAAAGAGGCTTTGAATTGATCTGTTTTGAGTAAACTGGATTTTTCTTTCTCTAACGCACCCATTTATCCACACATTTATACAACTGCACAATCCAAGAATCAGAACAGAGAAGAGAAACAAGAATTAGACAAACTTTTTCCCAGCACAGCCATTCAATGAAACTTTGTCAGTAGCCATGGGAGGCAGCCACAAATGTTTCCAGCTTTTGTTACCCTCTGATTTATAGTCGGTCACTGTGTCCTTGAGGTGATATTCTAGATTTCCCGCTAACCAATGGGTAGGCTCTGTTCGTGTATTGTGTTGCTAAGAGTAAGCTGTTGATGTCGTTTTTTTATGGCCTTGTAATTGTCCTCCTAATTGTGGACAACAAAGAGATGAGAGGTGGATGGCAGGGAATTGACTGGTTGTGTACCAGGGGAGAAAGTAATAAGAAGGGGTTGGATATGCCCTGCTGTGTTAATGTGAAAGTGAAAGAGAAAGACTTTATAAGAGATTATATACAGAACTGTGTGTAGCTGCAGGGTTCCCATTGTTTACGTAAGGCCTGAGATTTTTAGAGGTTTTGTCTCGGATTTGGAAGATCAGGGAGTTTGATAAATTCTTCACAGTGACGTAAGAGAGTAAAAGGGACAAATGGGCCACTTGTCATGGATATTGTTCTAAACAGCAAACCCTTCTGTATCCAAGCCAATTTAGCACCGGGGACACAACCAAACCAGGAGGGAGTTTTCAGGTCATGGAAGTGTCAAGTAAGCCCTGTCAATAAACAAATCCGTTGGAGTTCTGACTTTGCATCTAAAGCAACATTTGTGCTTATTTCACGGATTTCATATCTTGTAAATCCTCTGTGGGTTTTGAAGGCTTCAGGCCGGATGCTGCTTTGTTAGTAGTGCTCATTGGCATTCAGACACTGCTGGAGTGCAGCAGAGCACAGCAGTGTGGTATGGCTAGGGTGTGTGAAACAGAAAGATGAAGAATGAACTGAGAAGAGTGATTTTAAATGGGTAGACTGCGGTGAAAAATATATATATTACACTTCTCACCTTTGGCCTGAAGGCAGCTTTAATGATTGAGCAGCTGTCCATAAGGAGGGAAGCTGTGTACCAAACCTCCATACTTCTCTGGTATTGACTGAAATATGTACATAGAACTGAGTGGATCAGATATATACTGATTTAAATAATGATTTAACTATTAAGGTTATATTTTTGACCAACACTGGAGAACACCAAAAGGTGGTGCCAAGGGTTATGGTATGATTTGAGGAGTTATATTTCGCTATGGTATCAAAAGTTCTCTCAATAATTAGCACTAATAAGAAATACTATGTTTCTGAACTTAAAATGTGATCCTCACTGATTCTGAAGTGTTTCACTAACACATGTAGAATGAAAAGTGCACATTATTCTCTATCTCTGCACAATGAGACTGACAAAAGTTCCTTTGATACACGCACAAACACAAAGGCCTCTCTTCTGCGATGGCACTGTATCAATATTATGTTGTCTCCACCCTGCTCTGTTCCTGTTTGCACAGCCCAGTAAATGTACCCACCTAGTAATCCCTAATGGAAGAAATCCCAGGCAGTGGATATTCTCTGCTCTCTCTCCCTGTCTCTCTTTGTAATTCACACAGACCGTTTCCCTCTGTTTGTCTTTCACAGACACACTGTGTTAAACTTGTTAAACTGACTTCACCTTCCGCTCATCTGCTGCGGCGTGGAAAAAGCTTTTTCACACAGGAAGATCTGTGAATCAAGTTTTCTCTTGGTGTCACTTTTGACCCTCTTTTGTTTTCCCCTGCCCATCTCCCCATCTCCTTCTGTCACTTTCTCTTTCACTCCTCTCTCTGCGAGCCTCAGAGTGGTGGTGTTATACCTGCACAGATGCACACAGTCACAGGCTCACTTACAGGTTCCTCTCTCATGCTCTCACCCCACTTAAACACTGGTCTCTGGATCAGTGCCAGCCTGAGTGTTCATGAGTGTCACCGTTTTGCTTGTGCACGTCCTCTGGGAAAACAATGATGCCTTTCCGGGCATTCAGACACGCATGCACACTGAACACATTAAAAAACATGTGCAATACCGTGCATACACACTTTCAGTTGTACACAAGACACAAGAGTTCTCCAGAATAAGCCAGGGACAAATGTTTCAGTCATCAGAAACATACTTATGTCACAAAAATGTTAATCAGGTCTGTTGTATAACAGGAATGCCACCTAACTTGAACAACAGCCTATTTTATGACGTAATCATGTGTCACGGTGCCCTAATTCCCTCTGTTAGGCTGCATAATGTCCAGCCAGCCGGCGTTGGTGTTTTCAAAGGAGTAGCCTACTCTGTGTGGATGAGTCAGTGAAAAACACAGGGCTCGCAGGAAGGGAAGCTTTATCACTGAGATAAAGAAGACAGAGTGATGCATATAGTGACGAGGGACGGGACCAAAAGAAGTGCTTTATGAGCACTTTCAGAGTAAGGATCTTGTAAAAGAACAATGGTCCTTCAGAGAGTGGAGAGCGAGGGGGGGGGGGCAAAAAAGCTGATTGACAAGTTATAACTTCCTTTAACATATTAGAGAAACGTGGTGACAGTCAGATGGGTACTGACACTGAGGAGAAAAAGTGGAGCGAGAGAGAGAGCAGCAGGGTTACAGTAAGTTTATTCATGTTCAAAACGTGTTTCACCCAGTGCAGCTCACAATGTGATACTCACATATACACATGCATTGATACAGCTTCAGTCTGTCACTATGCCTCGGACCACTTTCAATGCCCTCCATTGTTGGGTGTGTAATTTAGAACTTTAAATTCTGGATGATAGAAACAAGCATACCCCTTTATTTGGTACACTCTTTATTTTCAGTTTTTCTATATTTTCTTTTGACCCCTTATGTCTCAACCTTGATATCCTTGTTTTACATCATGTCGCTTTTGAACGATTTATACAACACAATTAGACACTTGACAAGTAACATAATTTGTTATTTTATCAAAAGTAAAAGTAAGAATATGTTTATTAGAAATTCAAGATGAGTGCCTTTTTATAAGAGTGAATGTATTTTTTGTGACTGAACTGAACTACCATTGCAACTTCAATATATTACGGGGATATGACCTTCATTCTTCAAAGTGTTTAAACAATACCGTTTTCTCTGTTGCGCAGAATTTATTCCAAACCAGGCAAGAATCTTTATTTATACATTCCCAGTTGAGGTGCACAGTGCTAATGAACATGAATGCTTGATTCTGTGAAACAACTTGAGCAGTGTTAAACATGTTGTCAAAGCCAGTTTAAAGAAATTAGAAACTCAGTGATACCTGATGAAGCTGTCAGTGTGGATGATGTGTGATGTACTGTTTTAATGTGGGTCATGTCTCACAGGGCAGCAGCTCAAGAGATTTGCTGACTCAGGCTAATTTATCGTTGTGGCATTAAGAGTCAGGAGGCATTTGGAGTAGGTTTATACACCCCCTTTGTGGTCTGTCAGGCGTGAATTTGCACAAATGAAGACAAGTAAGACATTTGAAGTTATTGTGATTGGAATGTTACACTATTGTCAATATTTTTCTATTTTCTGACATTTTGTACTTTTTTGGGGTTTATTTAATTCTAATTAATTACGTCACCTTCTTGTTTTCTGAGGGCAACGCGCAAACAAGTTGTGTATAATGTTATGCTGACCGTAGAACTAAAATGATTTAAAAATTAAATCAATCAGTCAATTAACAGAAAATTAATCTCCCTAGGTAATTGTATTTTGTTTGATTACAAAGCAAGCCAAGGACTAGATAACACACAATGTGACCAATTTGTGTGTGTGTGTGTGTGTGTGTGTGTGTGTTTTTACCTGGTAGATGCTGATCTATAACAATCCTGTCAACTTTCCATGACATCTGAGGTTAATTGTGTTATAGACTGCCAAATATGCCTTCATTCATGGTTTCATTCAGATTCAGCCTGGTGCGCTTACATTCCTGTGTTGGGACGCTGCTCGTTCAAACAGCCATCTGAGCTCAGCAGAACCAGCGTGTGTTCTGTAGCCCACAAAGACTACTGTAAAAGATTCCCACTTGGACCACCTGCAGCTGTGGACCAATTAAAATCACCACCCACCACTCCCCTGACCCAAATGGTTTTAAACACACACACACACACACACACACAATGATAACAGCTGGCGAGAGTGGAAGCAATCAATAAATAATTGATGATAATTGGCTCTATCCATTCATAATTGATTCCCTCAATTACCACTAAGAGGCCCCACCTGAGTTTCGTGTGTTCCTGTTTTGGTGTACCTAATGGTCTTGTATATGTCATGAAAGACTTGCGTGCGTGTCCCATCTGCTGTGTTTGTTGCTTCTCTTTTTTTTCCAAATTGTAGTAAATATTGTGTTGGGGATGTTGGAGATTGAGTGCTCGTTTGTTCTGTAGACATGCTCCCTCTCTTTCTGGCACGCAGAGTTATCCTCGTGCCGTCATCCAAAATGTTATCTCTACTTGTAGCTGTACAGGCAGAAAACTCCTCTCTGCTGATAAGCAAATGGAGTGTGAGCTCCAGACTCAACATGCTCCCTTATCAAAGATGTTGTTTGGATACAGTCACAGCATACTTTCACTATTGAACAGTTGCAGTCATGTCACTGTGTATTCATTTATTCCCCTCCAAGCTTTTAGGTGGGTCAGTGGAAAAGTAACTATATGAAGTATATGATGCCTGATTGTCATGTTTTACACTACCTCTGTGAAAAATTATCATCGCATAGGTGCTGCAATGATAAGCCTATTCACTGTTCAAAATAATGAATCAGCCTTTTTGATCAATCAGTGAATTGTTCAAGTCACTCATCAAATAAAAGTGCTAAACATTCTGTTTCCAGCTTCTCAAATGTGAAGATCTGCTGCTTTTTTAAATGTTTTTTTTTAAATCATTGTAAATTATATTAATAGAAAGAATAATCAAAAGATAATAGGGGGTATTTATAGACGATCGTCTTGGAACCTAACAACACAGGAAATCCAGTCATCAAGTGGTCATTTGAAAGTTTTGAGTCAGTCATTTAAATTGGTTAAATTTTGTTTTTCAAAAGTGTAAAGTATGTGTCTTACTATGTATCTCCCCCTTTCTTTCTCTACACATTCCTGCAGATCACCACTCTCATCAACCACAAAGACAAGCCAAAGAAGTCAGAGCGCACCCTGGCAGCCATACACAGGGTGGGTCAGGCGGTGAGCGTTGCTGTAGGACGTTTTGTTGCCGTCGGGGAGGCCATCGCCGCGGAGAACCAGGAGTTAAAGGATGAGATGGGTCAAGCCTGCTTCGAGGCACGCAGAGCAGGTTGGCTGGGTCTTATTATGTACTCGAGATTTCACTGAATTGAAGCACTTCAACCAAATACGTTGTCTAGTGTCTCTCTTTTGGAGGAGATAGGCATTTATTTTGTGGTCACACATGTTATGTTGTAAAACTATGTGAGGGGGCTTCATCCTAAAGCCTTCTTCTGTGTTAGCTGGTCAGCCAATAAGATGTAAGTTATTGTCTCCTCATCAGTGTTTATTTGTTAAGACAAACTGTGACAGTCTCATAAAGCATCACCTTCAGGCTTCACAGTGTTATCAAATTTTAGGAAATTTCGATTTGACTGGCCAGCCTGGCTGTCAAACAGCATTATACCAGACTACCTCCAGAGTGCTCTAAAGACATTGTTGTTATAAGGTTGGAAGTAAAGGCTGAAAAAAGTGCTTCTATACCCAAAGGTGTGGAAGGAGGGAATTAATGTGCCTGCGCTGGTTTGGAAAGCACTGCACAATAGATTCTGATAGAAGGCTCCTGGAGACTTTTATGCATCAGACTGGTGGCGAGATTGAAGGAGCAGTTTTTCCGATATTCACTGCCTTGTAGATTTCATTTAGAAATATTTCTCAACCTGAGGTCAGGACCCGTATGTTTTTTCCAGAGTTTTTTTTATTTCTCCCAATGTCTGCATTTGTACAGTTTCCTTCCCATTCTAAAACATGCAGGTTAGGTGATAGACCAGCGACCTGTCCAGGGTGCAGTCTGCCTCTCTCTCAGTGTGCGCTGCAAGAGGCCCCATGGGTATATCAAGTGTAAAACAGTGAACAACTGAGAGGGACAAAGAGGTGCAGAGGGTTGTAGGAGGGGTGGAAACAGTGACAACCAGTGTGAAGAAACAAGAATGTGTGGATCACTCTTAGGGGAGTGTCCGCTTTTATTGAACCAGAGAAAGACGAGGTGATGGTTTTGTCAGAAGTTTGTTTCTCTCTGTCTTTTTACAATGCCGGTAAAATGCTGTCTAAAAAATACACAGTCAACACTGTATCTTCCTGTCTGTCTAAACTTTCTTACAATTTTTTGTTTAGATAGTTGTCACCACTTGCTCAGTGAAATCCTCCCTTATATCTGGCAACTTAGTTCTCATCAGGCAAAACAAGGACCTCATTTAGCCTTCCACAGATTAGAGCGGAAACAATATCACATTGGATAAGAATTTAGACACAACACAGTGATAATAGGTTTATGTCGGGGGAACCAGCTTGTGTAGCAAAGCGTTTAATCCTCACGGAGCACTGGTTTGTAAAGACAGCTAACACTCAGACAAAGAGAGCGCTGGTGGGAGGAGGAGAATAGGCTGATGAGAAAATGTGTGTGTTTGCGAAGGTAAGGCCAAGTAAAGTATGTGTGCGCGTGCATGTGCAAATGTCTGGATGTGTGTTACCCACTGTGACTCATTTATTTCAGTTCTCACATTCCTCTCAGGGTGGTGTTTTCACAGTTTGCCCTTGCACTTCTCCTGAAAGAACAAGAACAACTGTTCCTTGGTTTTTGTTTTTTAAAAGAGCTTTTTGTCTCATCTCTGACCACTTAAAAGAAAAAATGATGGAGACATCTTCAGGAATGAAAAAGAAACTTTTTAGAGTCTTTAAGTCTCCGGGAGAGAGAGGAGGATTGACATTTCTCTAATACCTAGCCGCAGGGAGAGTTTAATCAGGCAGACTTCAGCCTTGTGTGCTATAATGAATGAAATAAAAGCAGGCTGAAAGCACTAGTTTAATTAGATGCTACCCATTATCAGAGCAGTGGAGAGATCCAATGAGGCAGGTCAGTGAAGGCAATCTGTGTCGGATCTCTGTCTCTGTCTCTTTCACTCAGTCTCTAAGTGTCATTCTCACATTTGCGTCCATCTGTCTTAATTTTCTCTTTCTCTCTCAGAAAGACTCAGGATAAGGCGGTAGTTAGGATCCAAATAAATCCTAGCACACACAGTGTGTTAAAATACTGGACTACAAGTGGAGGGTGATAAGATGTTAAAAAAGAAGGAATGATATTGCCTCTAAGCACTGTACCGACACATCAAGGATTAGGCTTCTTAAAGTTTTTACTCATGAATGATGTATAAATGATACAGAAACAAGTCTAGAGTAATGTTGGCAGCTTTGTGAGGCTTTACTGACGCATACTGATGTGTAACAGGGATAATGTTTGCCATGTTTAGTGTGCCAGCACGCCAACATTTGCTAATTAGCACCAAACACAAAGTACAGCTGAGGCCGGTGGGAATGTCATTAGTTTTCAGGGTATTTGGTCAGAAACCCAAGTATTGGACAGCTCAAATTGTTGGCTTGGCGATGGTGTTGGATGAAAAGTTAAGGAGTCACCAAAGTAAATACAATTCACCCTGAGGAGCGTGTGAATATCTGTACCAAATCTCATCGCAATCACCAACAATCTTGCCATCCATTGAGTCATGCAAGATTGACTGCCTGCAAGCACTGTACCAACACATCAAGGATCGGCCTTTCAAGTTTTCACTTATGAATAATGCATGTGTTATACAGAAAAAAGCTGAATTCATTACACCAGATTCGTAATTTGCCATGTAGGAACAAAACAGCTTTTTACCATGAACAGAAGGTATAAAGGTCATGAGTACATATGATAAGTAAGGGGCCTGTGGGGTATATGTTTTACATACAAGGTCATGAAAATCCATACTCCTGTCCATACCATCCATATTCTGGGATTTACAGGGGAGAATTGGCTCCATCTGCTTTTCACACTGCTGGTGTCGTGGTGTTTGAGCAGCATTCTTTGTGAGCTGGGCCTAGATGTTTTAACTGGTTAGCGGAGCTGGCACTGAAAAGCAGCCTGTTGGATGCAATCAGTTTGTGAGTACTGCTTCTTTTAAAGGACCAGCCAAACCAAATAGACAGCCAAGCTGCATGACCCGATAGAGACCTAGCTGTCTTCCCCTCCCCCTCCCTTTTGAGCTCCCTCTTTCTCTGAGATTTCTCTCCTACTCCCTCTCGGCTTTAACTCTGGACATTTTCCTCTTGAAAGGTACTATTTTGCCGATGGGTATTCAGCCTAAAACTCTGTATTCTTCCCTTTTTGTGGCTGGTATGAGCAGGTTAAAAAGAGGGAAAAAGAGAAAGTTGTATGAATATTTTTGCATAAGTATATTCCATTTATGTATGAATTTGCTCTGGCATGTTTGCCAATATGGTTTGAGGACCTAAGTTGTCTACCCCAGAAATTGGCTCACATTACCCAGAAAGCATGCCAGTAGAGTTTGGGTCATGCTGGCATAGCTGTCGTACCAGTGAGCTGTATATAGTACCGTTGTGTTTCATCCTGTCTGGGACTATATGTTCTCCCAGGGGTGAAGAGTGGTTGATTGGAGGAACACTGTGTCATAGTGTTGTCTGAACTAACTTAGAGGGCATTTAGGAAATGATTAATTGACCAGCCATTCTTCCATTTTCTGCCTTTTATCTGGGTCCAGATCTCAGTGGCAGCAGGCAAAGAAAAGTAGCCTAAAGTTATTCCTGGTCAGCCACATCCTCCAGCTCTTCCCAGGGAATCCCAGGCCACACACAGATGGGATATGTGAACCCTCAAGCATGTTCTGGGTCTGTCAACAGAACTGGGAGGAGACTCTTCCTGAATCGTTTGACAGTTTTAGCAAGAAACTCCTCAAGTCCAACCAAAAAGTCCTTTTTGTAACCATTGTAACAATTTGTACCGAGCATGAGATTTTGCAGGTGAAAAATAAGTGTTTAAATGCTTTTTAGTGGACAAACTATGTATTTAACCCACCTTATTATTTCTGTACTGCTATTTCTTGTTACTTATCAATCAGCATAATTTAAAAGGTAATCATCTCTTGGGTTTCCAGCTTGGCCATTCAAAACAGCTAACAAATGGTAAATGGTAAAAATGTAACTGAGGTTTCTGCATTATAATGATGCATCTCATAAACTGTGTAGATCAGTATGATTAAAATACACACAAGCCTAGAAAGAATGTTGTATGAATGTCTTCACACATGCCAGAAAGTATGTTTTCATTGTCATCTTTAAAGTTATGTTTGATCCTAGTGAGTTCCATGCAGCGAGCACGCTTTATACAGATTTTAATTTTGGGAAAAAGAGAGCACTGATATGGGATCAGTACTCTGCATCAGCTCTGTTGTTGAACCCAACTGTACCCTCCTCTCCACTCCCGCAGGCGATGCCATAGCCCAGCTGACAGATGTGGGATCAGCCTTGCCGTCCCAGTCGGACGGACGCGTCACAGTGTTCAGTGATAGGACAGGGATGGTGAAGGCTGCCCGCTTGCTCCTCTCTTCAGTCACTAAAGTCCTGGTCCTGGCCGACCGCATCGTCATCAAACAGATAATCACGTCACGCAACAAGGTGAGACAGGCACATGTAAGACTGCACGACCTTTAAGGATATGCATAAACCTCTCTTGCTTAGTCTCTTCATGCACACACGCACAGTGGTCCCCACATAAATATCATACGCACAAACTCTATCCGGAGTCCTTTATTTCCTAATATATAAACTGTCCTCAGGCTCTCTTAAGGAGTACTCTAGAGGTAATTGAAGGCAAGCGGCACATAAAAACACAGAGCAAGAGACTGTCTCTCTCCATCGTACCTGGCTATACTCTTGGCCAGACAGTGTGATAGAAATGCAGCTGTGGACCGAGCCAAGAATGGAAACGAGGGGGGGGCGGCTAATCGTGACTGGTTAGCCTTGTTTGGACAGACAGTCGACAGCCCCCCCGTTCTCCATTACTGGCAAACACAATTACACCTCTTCCTCCTCTTTGTCGGCCATGGATAAAACCTGCTGCGTCAGCACTGCCAGCAAGCCTACCGTCAGCCGCTAAATTAGCTGCTACATAGACTACAATTAACTAAAGTACTGGTTAGGAACTACTTAATTGGCTGGTTTTATTTTAGGAGATTGCTGATATAATCACATCACATTGAGCCCTTAATACTACAAAAGGGGGAGCGCTGGAGTAACACAAAAATGGAATGTGAAAAATCTCAAATATTGAAATTTATTACACATCAACATCGAGTCTAATAACTTTTATGTTTGGTTCTGTCGAAAGGTAAGGATTAACCCTTGGGATATAAATAAGGTATATTAAATCATTGGCTGGTTTTGCACTTCATGCTGATCTCCTGCAAGATCAGATATTGGTAGTTACAGTGTGGCAGGACTAGAAGAATCCAAACCTTATGTGGCCATTCACCATACTACTCTGATCTTTTCACTCCTCTCAGGTCCTGGTTACCCTCGACCATCTGGAACGAGTCAGCACCTTCCAGGAATTTGTACAGATTTTCAGCCAGTTTGGCAATGAGATGGTGGAGTTTGCCCACCTCACCGGAGACAGACAGAACGTGAGTAGCATGTGAAGAAACCATCCCTCTGCTTTTCTGTTTCAAGAGTTTCAAAATCTTCAGCACTCTATACATTTCCCTCAATAAATGAAATGTAAATGTTGTCCAATTTGGCAAAAAGCTGTATATGGATATGCTATCTTATGAACATGCAGTAACTTGTCTCTTTGTTTCTGCACCACTGAGTATATTTTGTTTATTCATGTAGATGTCATTTTTTAACGAGCAGTGATTTTCTAAACATGGACTCTGAATGTGCAAGCAGGTGGTGGAATTACTCTGTGAAACCTCCAGTATTTTCACTATGACTGTGTAGGCAAACTCAGAACAAATCAATAGTTCAAGCATCAAATATTTACACTTCCCCAAAATCAAACAGTAAAGCAAAAGTAAAGGCATCTTTAGCTTTCTCTTGTTTCTGAAAAGTTAATTTTTTTCTCTGTTCATCTATTCATTTTTTCTAATCCATAAAAGAAATGTACAGGTTGGTTATGACTCATCCTCCTCAAATACTGTTTACATCACGATTCAATGCTGATATGA
Source organism: Lateolabrax maculatus (assembly GCA_031216445.1). Taxonomy (NCBI): domain Eukaryota; kingdom Metazoa; phylum Chordata; class Actinopteri; order Acropomatiformes; family Lateolabracidae; genus Lateolabrax; species Lateolabrax maculatus. The sequence goes on from CM062218.1 coordinate 13,537,629, forward strand.
ACTGACCTATGCTTTCAGCAAGTTGTCTCAATATATCAGCTTAGCGAATTTATAAAACAAAAACTTTTGCTCAAAGCGTCAGAAAAACACTTACAATTTAGGGGCTTCTAACTTTGTCCTGTCAAAAACTGCTAATCCTGCTCTGATGCATACATTCAGCCTCTGCAACTAAAGCGCTTTGCCTGCAGAAGCTGATGTAAAGTGCAACGGCTGCGATATCTAGACAGGGAGAGTGGATCGACTATCCCTTTTTCTGAATTTCTTCGGCGCTCATGTTTTGACACGCACATCATGTCTCTCTCCGACGCTCCTTATTGCAGCTAATGCTCTCTCTTCTCATTTGCCACCCTGTTTTCATCATCTTTTTTGTTGTATTCACTCCCACTCATGCACTCCTATGCACACATATGCACAAGCACACGGCCCTTTAGAAAATCTACCGTCTTCATCTATTGAAGCCAGACGAGCACAGAGGCAAAAATAATGACAGATAATCACTCGTCTTTGTAATCTATGCCGAGGTGATGGGGAAGAAGTTGATTCAGCTTCCTTTTCCAAATCCGATATCTAACCAATGTGAGCTGTCTATTTCTGTTTAGAACACACGGAGGATGGAGCAGATCATGGTAGCATCTCTTTTTATTAGATGACAATTAACCAAGGAAGTAACATGTGTGTAAACTTGGAGTGGAATCTGTGTCACACATGCGCATCCCTTCATACCAGTATGAAAGAGATTTGTTGCATACTTTTGATGCTTCATGACCGTCGGACACCCTGAGAGTTTAGAATTGCAGCTGGAGTAAAGCCGCCCATTACCATATGGTGTGTGTGTGTGTGTGTGTGTGTGTGTGTGTGTGTGTGTGTGTGTGTGTGTGTGTGTGTGTGTGTGTGTGTGTGTGTGTGTGTGTGTGTGTGTGTATGCATGCTGTAGGACTTGAAGGATGAGAAGAAGAAAGCGCGGATGGCAGCAGCCAGAGCAGTGCTGGAGAAATGCACTATGATGCTCCTCACAGCCTCCAAGGTAAACAGCTGGCGCACCAACACTGGGCCTCTGGGCAAGGGTTATGGATTATGTCCAGTTTAAAGATTTAAGGCCTTCTCAAGTTTATTTAATTTCAAGGTTTCTCAAATTCTGCAATCAGTGGTAATACTCAAAACTCTAAGTCACATAATCATTAAAAAAACAAAGAGAGTGAATAATTGTGCTTGAATAAAATGAGAATGGATAGAAGTTAAAGAGTAGCAGAGGGCAAGAGCTTTGACGTTTCACATCCAATTCCTTCCACAGACCTGCCTGAGGCACCCAGATTGCGAGTCGGCGCGGATCAACAAAGACGCCGTGTTCCACCGAATGCGCTGTGCCCTGGAGCAGGTCATCGAGATAGTCACAGAGGCACGGAGCTGTGGGGAGAACAAGGTCCTTCCTGCCAGCATCTACAATGGCATCAAGGACTTCAAGGTAGGATCAGAAATAAGACTTAGTGAAGTAGTCGTTATACAACACTGTAAAGGCTTAAGATTAGTGATGCTCGTCTGACACGTGTCGGCCTGCGAAAGTAAGTAATGATCCCCTTGTGGGTGAAGGGTGTTGATCAAGTTTTTTTTAGATGTTTGTAAATCACTGTTGCACAGTCTTTTCAAAAATAGCACTAACATAATCTATTCATATTAAAGGGGATGTTTGTTGCAACAGCTTCAAATACGCAGGGAATCAACAAGGAGGACCAAACCCATCTATTTTATAATTTGGTTGCGCTTACAGACGCTTGTGTGAATCACCACTAAACTTACATCACTATGATTAATCTCTCTCTTCTTCATGCACTGGCAAATGAATGAAATGAAAAAAGAAAAAAAAATGCTTTGAAGGAGTCTTTTCCATTGAGATAGAAGAAAGAAGAAAGTATAGTTTAATGAAAGGGCCCGCAGATGCTTATTGATTTTAATGAATGGCTTCATTGCTCTTAATATCAGAGTTTAACTAAAAGCTTATGTAAACCTGTCATGTTAGGACACAAAAGCAGAGACCATTACTTCTCTTAAAAACAGATCTTTGTTGAAAAAAGTAAAGCTAAGAATAAAACAGGACAAATCCATTAGCTTTTATGTTTGTGTGCTTGAGATGCTGTTTGCTGAATTTATTGTGCAGCTTTGTTGGCCCAAGGTGACTGTAAGGCTACACAGTCACGCCAGCTATTTAATGATGAGGTCAAGTGCATAATGTTGATGAGATAGTAAAGTGTGTTTTTTTTTTTTTTTCCCCCCAAGGACATTAGTTAGTAAAACTTGTGTGTGTTGCCACTTCAGTCCTTTCCTTTCTCTTCTCAACAACCTTCAAATGCTCCTTCAACTCACATCCTCAATTCCCAACCCTCCTCACCCTCTCGTGCAGTCCATCGTGGAGTGTCTGCGGGAGAACCTGTACTCCTTGATACCCCAGAGCGTGGGCAGCCAGCTGGAGGCACTGGTGGAGCGGACGGAGGACTTCACTGATTCGGCTTACACCAGCCACGAGCAGCGGCAGGCCATTCTAGGTCTGTGCCAGCTGGCACGCCAGGACACTCAGCAGCTGGTGCACGCCTGGGTTGAGGCGGTATGTTGGCACAAGCAGGCGTGCTTGCACAGATGCACATACACCTACAGGAATGTTCATCAAAACATATGCTACCATATGAAGAATAATAATAAGTACCTCATCTGTAAGACACTTGTAAAAGAAAAGTACGATATCAGATGCAAAACAGAGTTATCCAAGCAAAGAGGAGGAGATGCTGGAGTTAGTGTTAGGAATGATGGGGAGTTGGCAAGGTTATAAAACAGAATGTAACATACTTCTAAATACAAGTGGGAACGCCTTGTGTGTGGCACCTCGTGTCTTTTCAACAAACACACAGCATGCTACACAGAGAGAAATCCATACAGACACTCACACACATTACGACTCCCTCCCCGGCTCACCCAGTCATTCACTTTGCCTACTCACTTTCTTTTCACACATCCCTACTGGAACAAGAGCATAATAACCCACCTGAATAGCCGTTTTTACCAAGGTTCGTTCAGCCGAAAGAGGAACATCACGTAGCGTTCCGTGTCTTGCTGCTATTCAGCAGAGTCTCCTTGGCCTTCAGAATTGATAGACTTGTAAAACACAAGTCATTATGTTGCAGTTTGTCATTGTAAACTTTATTCAGTGTGTTCAGAGTACACAGAGAGACTGCTGCCATATAATTGTGCAGTAATGCCTCATCTAGCCTTTGCAGTTGAAGGTCATCTGGAGAATTGAAAAGACCAGAACAGTGCAATGTTTTGAAATTGCAGAGAACGTGTCTGACTGTGAAAATGTTCTTGGGTGTTCTGCCCACTCCATTATGTGGTCTTGATTCTTATTGTTGCAAGTTCAGTAGAATATATATTTATTATTAGAAAGTATAAACTTTAGAAAATTGTTGTACAATATTTAAATGGAATTATTTGTTTGAATAATTTTAGTTTGATTACACAAACTATGTTAAAATGCCCAACTTTCTTTGCATAATCAAAACATAATGGGTCACAAATATAATTGTAAAGTCAGAAACCATGCTATCAGGACCCAAAGTTATTTTTTCCTGTCCAGTCTTTTTCTAGTGCATCATCATACTCTTCCAGATGACTGTGTGAGTTTGTGTGTGGGCCTGTAAAACCGTGTTGGGTCTCATGTTTCATTTTCCTCTTCCTCTCTCTGTCACACTGGAGCAGCAGTCTGCCCATGCCAAAGAGGCCACAGAGGACATGGAGGTGGCCATCCTGAAGACATGCCAGAGCGTCAGTGACCTCAGACGTGAGGTGAGCAGCAGCCTGCCTCTGCTCTGCCCATCTGAAAAGATGTACTCAGTTACCGAGAGCCCCAGACATGATTGGGATGCATCTTACTGGATGTTCTGCCTCTAAACTGGTTACCCACTTTTCTTTTCACATCACTCTCACAGCTTACCTGACGTCTCTCCTTCAACTCAACTCCTGCTATTCTTTTTTCCTCATTTATGCGTCTCACTCATCTTCCTCTCTCTTCTGTTTTCTCCGGCCTCCGTTACGAGCTCCTCTTCTTATTCTGCAATCTAATCTTTGATTCCTCCTCCAGCTTCATAAGGTGGCAGTCGGTCGCGCCACAGATTTGCTCAAAGTTCACGGTGAGCAGCTGCCTCTAAGGGCTCTCAAAGCTGCAGGCGCCGAGGGGAACCTGGAGGCAGTGGCGGAGTATTCGCGCACACTCACTGAGCAGAAGGAGCAGCTGGTGGAGGTAGGTGGGGGCAGCGCAGCTGGGAAAGGTTTGGTGGTAGTGCCACCTAGTAGAGGTGCTCAACACCAGTAGAAATCTGTAGTGAAGTTTGGATTTTTTCATATATTTTTCCGCAGTTATCCATCTACCTTCTTAAGTTCAAAAAGCTTGTTCGTCATGAGTTACAAAGTTGCTGAAAACACATTGAAATTGCTGTGCTACCAGCAGCATGCCACAAGCACTGGTTTATGCAAGAAACACATACAGCTTGAGATGAATGAAAATGTAGACTGCACCAAATGAGTGTCAACATGTGGTTTTGTTACGCAAACACTGAGCCGGAAAATACCATGCAGGCTTTGTCATGTCATTGCTAGTGGCCTTAACAACCAAAACTACAGTATAGATTAGAAAGAGACTTTGTGTAAGAGTAAATATAGATTTTCTTAAGATTAAAGCACACAAAAAACAAGCTAAAACACCATTAAACCGCAAATGAAAAAAGTTAGGTATGATCAACTATAATTGTGTTTTTGCCAGTAAAATTGGTAGTAAGGTAGTATATACAGTAGATCTGAACATTTATCCATTTGCAGCAGTTCAAACCTCAGAAGCACCTCCATCAAACTTTTTTTTCCTCCTTTGTCTTTAACTCCAGACGTGTCGGTTGCTTTGCCACGTGTCTGGGACAGAGCCTCTGGAGATTACCTGTATACACGCTGAGGAGACCTTCCATGTCATTGGTCCACAGGTAACATTAACCCTCCAAACAGTCTTTTTAGTTTGATATTATACCCCATTGAAAGACATCACTTTAATTAAACCTGAGACCCAATTCATTCCATTCAACACTTTTATTGTATGTCAATAAAGGCCAACCGGTGACACAGTGGTCTGGGAGTGAAATCAGACCTGAGTGATATTCTTCTTAGTGGGGAGGGAAAATATACAAACTACCTCACATCTCCTCTGTCTACCTCCTACACCTGCCATCCATTCAGGATGGCTGAGAACATGCTGAGAACATGCTGTCCACCTAGTCCCCCTATCCCAGATCTAATTATGTTTGCTCTTGGAAATCATCCATGCCAGTAATTATCCAGCAATGTAGAATGTTCCCGTCCTGCGGCGCTAATGTCAGGCCCTGCATGACTCTGCAGTAATGACTCTGCTCATAAGTTCAAAGGTCAACCAATCAATAACGTTGCAGCGTGGGGTGGCATTGGTGATATGTGTCTCTGTCTGCCAAAGTAATAGAGGGGTGGCCCAGAGGGTAATTGGCTATTAAATACTACACTGTAGGGGATGGGCGTGTGTGTGTGGTGGTGGTGGTGGTGGTGGTGGTAGGGGGGTGGGCTTGCACATGTTTGTGTGTGTGTGTTTTGTTTTATTATATTTGTGAAATGTAGTTGTCTAAAATCTTATTTCCATTGAGCCTACAAGCCAGATTTGAATGCAGATATTATAAATTGATACATTTGTTTACAACATATTGCACACTTAAGCTCAGTTACACATATGGTGAACTGTACTTATCAACCTTAATCCCGTTATTTTGTAAAACACAAGGTTGATGATAAGGCTTTAAAGCTCAATGTTTGATTCTTAATGAAGTCTGCATTTTGTGTGGCAAGTAATCATCATGAAAATACCTATTTTACTGCTGTGATTATTTTTTTGGGGTTACTTTAATAATGTAAATAGTGTAAATAAGCTGTATACAATAATAAATTGTATATTTTTAGTTGGAATACTTCCACTATAGTATCTTTGTACACAGAGTTGCAGAGTTACCTTTTATTATTATTACTCCAATAGGTATCATTTCATTATAATTAACACTTAGCACTATTCATATTAATGTTTATGTTGATCATTTAAGTTGCTTATTCATGTCCCCTGCCTTTCCTACCTGCCTTTGTTTTATGGGGGACAGTTGTGAGTGTAAAAGTAGAAACGAGGCTCTGATGTGAACCCCAAGAGAGAGGAAGTCTGTGTTTTATTGTCTTACCACGTTGGTGTTGATTGATGAAGATATCCCAAGAGAACTGTAGCCAGTTATTATCCACGGCCCAGAGAGATGGAGAATGCTACCCATGAAAAAAAAAACACAGGCTTACAAAGCTTGTAACATTGTTAAAACTTGAATGTTAGACTTATAGATGACTTAGGTGTAGTTATTGTTTAAATCTATATGTCCCTGTGTTAAAGTACGGTTTGAAAGGGATAGCAACTTCCAATCTTGTGTTTTAAATTTCAATAGTAGGACAACCCTTTGGTTTACTTTTAGATCAATAGTAGCATCTGATTAAATTGAAAATCACCACAGTGATTGGTTACAGTCCAACTTCATTTAAATATTACTTTTCTCTTGCCACAATTCTTCACAATCCTGCTCAGATCATCTCGGCAGCCCAGACGCTGGCCCTCCACCCGTCCAGTAAGATTGCCAAGGAGAACCTGGAGGTGTTCTGCGAGGCCTGGGAGTCGCAGCTCTGTGACATGGCCCTGCTGCTGAGGGAGATCAATGACGTCTTTGAAGGCAGGCGAGGTGTGTCTTAGCTCAGTAAATGGATACTTCTGTGCCTTTGGGTGGGTTGTGGCGGCAGGACAGTCAGCACATACATGAGGAACAGGAAGTCTTTCAGAAAGAGTGAGAAGCAGAAGCGAATACAGGCTAAATGTGCTGTCAGTTACATTTTAGCCTGAAAGAATTAAATTCTCTGATAAAACCTTGGTGAATCATTCGGTCCATGAACACTTCAATAACCTTAATGAAAATTAAAGTTAAGGCAAAGCAATCAGCATGAAAATGAATCATCATTGACTGTGGGAAGCATTTTGTAAAAGGAACAACTTCAATGCCATTAAACACCCATGCATTAATTCCTCCTCTGTACACCCTCGCTCTATTCATTATTGCACCAGTTACCTGAAGTCTCCAAATTAGCTGTTTGTATCCTCACTGACAGAAACTCAGACAGAAAATACATGTAAATACTCAGAGCCGTGCGACTGTATGTATATTTGCATCTACTGTACATTTGTCTGTGTACACACAGATGTGTGTTTTTATCAGGAAGTGTTGAATTTAAATGCTGGCAACCCTCTCAAAGACAGGACAAAGATGTTTTGCCATATTTCCGAGATGTTGTTGCCCTCAAGAATGTGACTTTCTCTTAAAATGTAGTAAATATTTTGAAGTGCAGCTCAGTGGGTGAAAGGATCACATCCATCACACATTTGTATTCCCATGCAGCCAAAATGCTGTGTTTAAAATGTAAAAATATGGACACCGGGGAAAGAATAGTCTCTCCTAATGAATATGACAGTGGAGTTTATCATCCCTGTAGTCGATTGAAACGAACCATGCTGTTCGTCTCTATGATGAAAGATAAAAACGTGTCAAAGGTGGACAGTGATAAAAGCAAAACAATTTCATTACCATAATTACTGAATAACCATAATTGCCACCTTAATTGTCTGGAAAATGTGTGGATAGCTACACATTCAAAGAGAAATAACACATGACTGTTTCATTATTCTTTTTACTCGTGGCCTTGTGTTCAGATAATCACAATAATTCTCTACTCCTAGGAGACAAAAGACCTTATTTGTCACTTCCTAGACCCGGGGTGAGTATCACACCATCCATCCTCATGAATATTCCAATGATCCAATGGTTTGTAATTCTCTGATTAATGCCACTGTCTTTTCCCACAGAAACACTCTGCTAACTTGAAGACTGCCAAGGCTGTCAAATTGGATGCAGAGGTAGTATACACACCATAAACTCCTCTGGCTTTCAGCACAATAAATCATGTCACGTCTTGTACCCTGTTCTGACAGCAGTATATTCATCTCTAGGAAATGTTGTGTCACTCACTTGAGGAATTGATGGTGTTCGCATGGTAATAGGCTGCAGTTTTGCTGGCCAGCAGTTTTTTACATGCCGTACCACCACAGGAAGAAGGATTATGCTGATTATATAACTTTTCAATGTGTTTACAAACCCTGTTTGCTAATATAGATTTCTAAAATGACATCCATTATATTTCAGTCTTTCCCATATAGAATTAATTTGTGTGTGTGTGTGTGCGCAGGAGCAGACAAGCATGGCCAAGCTGGGTCTGGAGCTTCGTCTGCTGTCGTCAGATGTGGACACAGAGTTGGAGAAATGGGAGGAGCAGGAGCACGACATTGTCCGGCAGACCCAGAGCCTGGCCAGTATGGCCTACAACATGCACCTGTTCACCAGGTAACCGAACAGCACCACACAATACACAGATGGGCACGTGCTCCAATTTTATATCTGTAGCCTGCTCAACTGTTGCATTAATTTCAGAGCTCAACATTGTAAAGCCTCTAAAGCATCCACAGGAATCTCTTTGGAGGCTTAGTGTTAATGAGAGCCCCCAGCTATCGATATACGGCAGACATAGTTAGAGGCACTGATGACGTTGACATGACTATGACTCATTCTGACAATAAAATCGTTGCAATTCATCTAATTTACTGTGTTTGTGGATTGCTGTGGATGTATTTTGTCCTCAATCATCTTTGTCATCCATGTTTCCCCTCCTCATATTCTGTGATTCCCATATTGATTCTCCAGAGGTGAGGGGCTGCTGAAAACAACACTAGATCTTTTTCATCAAGCCGAGGTATGTGCATCCATATCCGCTTATCCCTCCGTATCTCCACCCTCTTTTCTATTTTCCTGCTGTTTTATCAAAGTTGAAAATGATTGCATCTGTTGTTTCATTAAACCAAAGACATACCGGGCTGGCAGATCAATAGGTTAGTAATTGCCAGAGTCCCTTCATTCACTTCCCCTCTCACAGATCTGACTAGGACTTTATCGTTGTGATGGAAATATAGTGGTGTATGCTTCTGGCCACATCAGACACATGAGGTGATAACAAACATGGTTGCAGGGAGGAGTGTATCCTATCGAATTGGGATCATTACTAATAATGTGCAGTAATTTGTACAGTCAGGGCCCAAAATGTCAGCCAAGATTTATTCCATGTAGGGTGAGCGGGGGAGATAAGAGAGGAAAAGGAACGATAGAAGAAAGTGACGGGAAGGCCTACTGATAAGAAGAGCAAAGAAAAAGTAGAATCTCATAATATTTACTGACTGCCTTTTTTGTGCTATGGAACAGCATCCTGATGGGAGTTAAAATACTTTTTGTTTGTATTTGTGTACATTTTCTTTTGATTTCTGTCTTTTTCTCTTACTCACTCTTAAGGTCCTTTCTGAAGAGGGGCTCCAGCTGTGCTCATCTCTCCGCACTTTCTCCACTCAGGTATATACCAATGCAATAAATCTCTTTCAATTCAATTCAATTCAATATGCTTTATTTGCATGAATGTCAGGTGAACAATATTGCCAAAGCATCAAAGATAATATATTTCAATACAATAATGAGATGAAGAATCTCTCATGTACACACACACACACACACACACACACACACACAGAGTTTAAGGCTAAATATGAAGTCACAATGCGCTCACATAATACCATTTCCAAATAGTTTTTCACATTAAACACTGTCGAAAAAGAAATCTAATGCATATTATATAAAAGAAAGAATATTTTTGTATAAGTAGCAATACAATGAGTGCAGTAGTATATTAAAAAATCAAGAAATATATAGTTTTATACACAGTGTGTTATTGCTTCTGTGGTGGAATCTAATTTGACTGCAGTATAGTGATTTGAAGCTGTAGAAATCAGTATAGAAGTATTGAAGAAGAAAAGAAAGCCAAAGAAAAAAGAAAACAGTTTATTTTCTTTTGCACAGGGTGAGCTGCTAACCCATCTATATGCAGACACACACACACACACACACACACACAGACAGGCACCTGTGCCTCCACCCACGTTACACCTCTTGCACACAAACTCACCCATATCACCCATTTTGGCATGCCACGGTGCCAGGTCTGCCTTATAAATCACACACTGAGAGCAGGAAATTAAGGCTGTCACACACTTTCACCGTCCTGTCTGAGTTGAGATCCAACAAACAAATGTAGCCTCGGTGCCTTCCTTCCTCTTACCCTCCACCAACTTCTTCCCCAGGTCGTTCAAGTTTAATTAAAAGGCTCTTTTTGACAGCCATTAACGACTGCCATTTGTCACCGCTGTGTCTGTAGGTGTGTATGTTTGTGCATGTGTGGAGGGGATGAGGGTGGGGGAGTAGACTGTAACCGCCCAGGACTAATTCATAATCTGGAGGCCCAGCTCTTCAACTTGCCTCACGCTTTCTGATTAATTACATCAAACAAACTGGTGCTAATGGAGTCCCTCTTTCTCACCCTTCACTCCCATAGCACACCTGTGTTGCCCTCATTGAAATTACCAGTCTATTTATGCAAATTAGCTTGAGCATTTTTAATTGAGGTTTAAGAAGTTTTATGTACTTTTGTCAGTCATGAGTGAGCTGCCCTGCATAAAAGAGCTTGTGTTTTTAGGTCGTTTGTGGCATGTCAGTGAAGTAGATTGATGGTCCCCGTGACTGAGATCGAGGGATTAACTCAGCTGGATAACAGATTTAAGCAGTAGATCATGATCTGGCCGTTGCTGATGGATTACATCAAGCAACACAACATTTATTTCATCCTCCTTTTTGTGATCTGTGTTTGACCAAGACCACTGTAAATCCAGTCCAGTAAATCTATCAATGTCTGTACAAATTAACCCGGTCCCCCGGGATAATACCACCATAAACCAACTCTGCTGTCCTGAAAGACATCTCTGCCTGTCTTTGTCTTTCTCTCTGTTCCAGCTGGTTGATGAGGAAAAGTCTGTGGTGATGACAGAGATGGAGAAACTGTTGGCATTATGCCAACAGCTGCAGATGGGGGCCAAGACTCCTGTACAGGGCAAGACTGCCACCTTCCAGAAGGTACCCATACTACGCTTGTGTTTCTCTGAAAAATAAATCGATGACTTGTTTTTGCCCTGAGTCTGTTTTGTTTGGTACACATAAAATTAGTAACATCACACGCAGTGTACAAAACAGACTTTGTGTATTTTTTTTTTCCTTCTTTTTCTTTAAAGGGATAATTAGCTTTGACAGCATCAAAATATACCCTAACAACAAACGAGCATCAGTGAAGCACTGAGCACACAATACAGCATGACTAACCGCGTTACTTCACAACTGGCTACGCCATTATCTTTGAGTGATCTGCGAGTAACTCAGTTATCGAACACAGGGTGCTAGATTAATGAATGTCTGAGGAATTAATGAGCATCTCGGGGACGGATGAGCTGCCTTAGGTCACCTTGTTATAAAGGCGAAGGTTGGAATCAAAAGGACGGGATGAAGAATAGCGTGTCCTCTGCTGATTAATGTGCATCTCTTTGATATGTAGTGGCTCCCGTCTCTCTGTATCTCCATCTGGACGTTCCCTTTATCATTCATCACTTACAGGAGAGTAAGTGTCGGTCAGGGGTTGGTACAGTAGATCACTGATGGCTGCTGGGTTGATGTGTTTGTATGTTTTTGTCCATTTGTATCCAATGTGTGTCCATGCTTCCCCTCTTAAACACTTTTTTCTAATTCTGTTTCTTTGTCTCTAGGTGGATTCATCCATTCAGACAACCAGAAGTATCTTGACTCTGGTCCTCTCCCTCCTTCCATTCTGTAACAAGCTCAACAGAAAGGTGACAGCCACTGAACAGGACTCGTGACTAAATGACTGATGATGATAATATTAGCTTGGCAAGTTACATGGAAGTCTACCAAACTAAAAGAGACAGAGCTCAGTAAAGTTTATGTAGTACCGCAAAGTATGATTAAACTTCCACCAACTCCTGAGGGAAATATTTGGCTCTGTACTTGTTAAATGCACCACTATGTTTCCCGGTTTGTTTGTCTGCCGTTTGATGCTGGGCAGGTAGTGTACAGCCTGCTGCGGCTGAAATCGATGCTCATGAGAGCAGTGAGAGTGAACCAAAACAGGGAAGTTGTGGGCTGGAGAACCAAAACAATGAGCTGAAACATACCAAAACACTCCATTAAGCTGAGGGTTACTGCAGAGTTGGGTGATGATTCTCAGTTGGTTCATCACTACAAGCAACCCTTTTAAAATACAAGTAGTGATGTGATCCATTGTTAATATAAACCTATTCATTATAGCAGGTTTAAGTCTATTTATTTTAATAGCAACAATCATTGCTATTAAAATAATTGGTTTTATTTATATATATATATATATATATATATATATATAAAAACATAAAACCACATTAAAGAAATAAAATAAGTGTGATGATAGCATGCTCTTGATTTTCATATTTGTTTCTTTCCATTCATTTGCTCTCCATGCTGTGTCCATTTGCAGTACAAGTCAGAGAGGAGTAGCCTGGGTTCCCCACAGGACTGGAGAGAGAGGCAGGATGCATCCACACCTGTCAAAGAGGAGGGAGCTCTAAACAACAAGAACAGTAACGGCTTTGGTGTCAAATCCTTGGAGCAGCACATGGCCGGTCTCAACCTCCTGGAGAGCAAATAATCCAGGAAATAGTCCCCTCCTTTGTCCACTATTCTCCCTTGGAGAAGGATTTAGCCAACCTCACCTTTCTGGAGGACCTGTAGTCCAGGAAATACTTCACTCCCCTCATCCTCATGCACCCGCCAGAGAGTGGGAAGAGCCGTGGGGTGAAGATGGTTGCCTGGGTCAGTCAGAGTTTGTATTTGCTGTCAGGATGATGAATTGTAAGCTTTACAGAGAAAGAAGCAGATCCAAGCTCTCTGTGCCCAGGGGCAGTTTTACCCCAGGGTAGTTTGTTACCCGACGCACCAGTTCCACCACTGTCCACAAGATGGAGACAATCAGAAACACTAATTGCCATTAGCAGTGAACCTCTTTAAAGAGCGAGAGGGGCCTGACACAAACCTGATTTTCGAGTCACTTTTATCTCTTCTCTGGATATTGAGTTGATAAACTGATCCGAAATCGGGAAAATAACTCCTCTTGATGCCCAGCTCAGCCATACATCTGTCTTCACTATGTGCCTCTGTGTAACAAGCCTATTTCCTTTGTGGTGTACTGTAAACGTGTTGCACAAAAAAAAAAAAACAGTGAAATGGCTGAAAATCCACCATGCATGATGCCGTCATCAACCCTTGTGTTTGAGTCTCTTATGGTCAATGTGTCATAGGTTTGTAATGTTAAAACTTGTTCTGTAATATTAGCCATAGTGGTACATTCTGTCTCTGATCACTGGCATTGTAGTCAGCATCTCACTTGGATAAATAAGTATTTTAAAAGTCAACCACATAGATTAATGTCTAATTTCCATACAGTCTGCTATGGAATGTTGGCCATGTGCCATGTAAGTAACAAAATGCAAAAAATCACAATTTAATGCCAAATATGATTGTCCTAATTAAGACGATATGATCTTCAGCTTGCTACTAGTATGAAATATAAAGCTCTTAGTCCTCCAGTGGACATCACTGAAGACTTTTTTTTTTATTTGGGCCTGGTTTCTCCAAAATGTCAGATGATAAAGATGCTTTTTGGGATGTCAGGACCTCACTGTACACTGTCCTGAGTATTATTAAATCATATTCTGTGTATACTGTTATACTATTTTTTCCTCACAAAAAAAAGAGATAATTCTGAACCGGCACCTTTGTCAAATGGAGCCTTGAAGTGTACTTGTTATGAAGACTATCATTGTGAAGCTGCCTAGTAGGCCAGTATGTATTAAATGGTATATGGTTATGTATAATATGGTACTTGAAGCATAGAGAGAGATTTATATAGAGTATGTATCCTACGGTAATGACTTTGGTACTAGTTGAGGGTGTGATAATGACTGAAATTAATAACATACATTAAGCTTTAGAGATGCTTTGTACAGTGTGAGAGCAGCTAAGGATGCTGGGTATTGTAGTGGCGCTACAGATGTGAAGAAATCATAGATCTAGTTTTGGACCATCTATTCTTTTGACAGCTGAAAGGTTAATAAAAGTGACACAAAAAATAAACAATATTTTTCTTAAATCACTGTTTTGTGTTTATTGACATTCTAGAAAAATAATTCAAACTGAATATTGAGGGTATTAAACAAACAAACAGTCTTTAATTGGTTGTGCTTTCCTCCATTTCCAAATTAGAAAATCCAAACAATAAACAACTTGAATGCTTCTTGAAACCTTCCTCAATTTTTGAAATGGTGAAAAACATTGTATAATAGTCTACAGGCACAGGGAGTGCTTGCATTATATGCAATAGTCCCTTTGAAGTGACTACATGCAAATGTCACGTTCCAGGATAATGTCTTCAGTCTTCACCCAAACTGGTGGGAGTAGAAGAAAGAGAAACTCTCCAAGAACAGTTTTTGACTTCAGTAAGGCAAGAATGCGGCGCTCTGTCAAGAGGGTTGCAATTGGCCAACAGTACGTTTGGAGACAACGCTCTCGAACTCCTCTCTGCTCAGAAGATTCTCTGTTATGCTCTTGCTCTCCTCAAACTTTGGCAGGATGACAGCAATATATCCTTCAGTGGATGGCTGTGCAGATTTGACAGACAAAGCACTATTAAAACATTTGTTTTGATGAGACTAGATGAAACTTTAATGATTGTGTTGGAAAAAACTTTTTTCATACGGACCATGAATCTTGCAGTCATAAATGATACTGACAAAACAATATATTGAAAGTGTTTTTACATGTATGCAAATGTATGGCCTAATGCAAGAGGACATACAGTATACATGGTGTATAAATAGAAGAAGGCAAAATGTGCAACAATGACTATTAACATTATAGGGGCAGTAGGTAAGATTGAGGAGAGAGTGGACTTTGCTTGAGAATTACCCACTGCACCTTTTTTTGTGGCCCCTTTTGAATGTGTGAATTATTAGAAATACATGACCATATACATGATATGGCACATGATAATAGTAACATTACAGTGTAAAAACATATATTTACCTTTTCCAGCAAGAGAGTAGGTGTTTCTAAAATACTCTCATTGACCTCAAGAAGACGGCCCCGGATGCAGCTAGAAAGATGACAGATTTGTGTGACTGATCAATACATACAAGCATGTAGAAAATGTATGCCTGGAAAAACAAACTATTGTCTCACCTGTAGATTGTGTATTCAGTTTCATCTGTGCATGTTATCCTACACAGAGGTGCAAAATCAGTGAGGAACTGCCCCCCCTATAATGGGAAAAAAAAAAAAAAAGATTAATAGGCATTTAAAGGCAAAACTGACCATGTACAAATATGTGAAGTGAATATACAAAACAAATTTATGCACAGACCAAAATTATCTGTAGCTTTATGAATTATTATGAATTTACCCGCTTTGACTTTCCAGACACTTTATTGTTCAGCCGACTGCAGCCATTACTGATCTGGTAATTGATGCTTTTGATGGTCCGCCCATCCTGAAGGATTGGGTGAGTGTCTGCTAACGTGACGACACATATTCTGCAGGCAACAAAACACAGGGTTAACTTCAACTAAACACACGGGGTGACCGGAAAACAGAAAGCCACGTAAACTGTAACACGCAATCCACTGTATGTAATGATATCATCTTTGTTTTGGATCATACGTTTTTGGAGCTGTACTTTGTGTTGATGTTAGTTTGCAATACATATTTATGGAAGGCGTTTGTGATATTTCAGTTCACCCACAGACAATACACTCAAAACCTCACTGACAAGAGACAAAGTAGTCTCAACAGAAACGGAACATTTCCCTGTCCATTTGTTTAATAGTCACAAACTCACCACCTGGTGTTGAGTACACCACCACTGTTACCTGTTTGAATGCTGCAGGATGCAGTGGTCCTCACACGGTTTCCCCTTCATATCTGAATGAAACAACGACAATAATTTGTGTGTGTTCGTGACATTTCAACTAAATGCGTCACGCTGGGTAGTTATCACGATGTTAGTGCTCTCTCTCTCTGAGGTGTCGACGTTTCTGACTTAGTTAGCCAGCGGACAGCTAACGTGAGTGAGGTCTTATTTACCGGCTCTGTACCATCGTGTGTAATATCGGTCGACAACTGAAGGCGCCTTTGCTTCTGAGTCTTTCTGCTCCGCGTGGTCCATCGAAAGTATTCACAATACAGGTTGTAAGAAAAAGACGAAATTACAGAAATGCATACGCTTGTCCACTGCTTCGCTTGACGGACAGTTAATGGTGTAACACTGGGCGGTCCGTCCCTCGAAGTAATCCGAAAGTTTTAAGAGCGAAAGGGTTCCGGAAATTGTTTTCGCTCCTTTGGGGATTGAAGAGGTGAGTTTGACACAAAGTGAAGTAAATAACAATTTAAGGAAAGGTGTAATGTATCAAAGTAAAACTTCATCTACTACAAAAATGAACTGTAAATGATGTGGTCATTTTCGAATGTGGCAGCATTAGAGAAGAACCGGACAAGTCGACTGATCCAGCTACAGCTCCAACTCCATGAGGACCAACTAATTCACCGATTTGAATATTTTAGTTCATCTGAGCTGGATGTGAATCTCCTCACAGTGTAGATCTGCGCAATGACTACTCATCTTTTCTCTGGACAGGTAAGCACAGTAATTCTCAAAGGTTGACTTGAACTAACTGAGGTCTCAGCACTGCAAACATTTCCAAAGCAAGAGATGCTCCCTCTGCCTTTTTCAACTTAAACAGTAGTGTAGTGTCCTCGTGATGCATATTGTCACTTGAGCCTTGCTCTTAACACACCGATTTATCGTAGGCCTCTCATGCTCAAAGCCTCATTAACAGCTGGTACCAGGCTTCCAGACCCCATGACCCCACTTGTTGTGTGTCACTTGATTTGTGGTCATTTAATACATTTTAAATGTTTCAATACACAGTATCAACTGAAATAATAAGGGCCTGCAGTCTTAATTGTCCTGTAGAGGGGCCCTATTTCAAAATCTTGTTAAAACAAATGTGTGTATCAGCAAATTACCACAACCAGAGGTAAATAAGGGCCCAAATAATTTTTGGGGGACTTTTAGGCCCTGTAGCAGGGCCAGGCAGTCATGTTCATGCTGTTGTAGCTGTAGTGTGATACATTGTGAGAGCATTTCTTTCACATTGGCCACTAGATGTCAGACTACTGCTGCCAACTGCAGTTTGCTGTATTGTCAATGTGATATAACTCTGCACATGCAAACTCCTCATATGACAATGTTCATTCAAATGCATATCCTCTTCATGATGTGAGACCATCTCCATATCTTTAAACTTAAGTTATTTCTCCAGCTTTTTTTTATTTAAGATGCATTTGTTTAAGTGTGATCCAGTTAAAAAATATAGTTGTGCCATCTCACAGTGTCTATGATCATCTGTTCAATTTCCATATTTGAACTACGTGTCATTTTCCCCCCCACTTAGCTCTAATGATTCTCACAGATGAAAGATCGACACAAAGTATATGTTGAGTCTGTATCCCGATGGATTATGTAATGAAGACGTCTGAGAGAGATTGAATGAAGGACTGTTCCTCTCCCTGGATCTGGCAAGTATCCCCCCTCTGACCCAGACCAATCACATACCGAACATATCTGGCTCAATGTGCTACTTGCACAGTGTGGACATTGCTGAGGGAACATTTTTCAAGGGTCGGCACGAGGCAGATTAAGTAATGGTGACTTCATCTTGGTCACATAATTGAGAGAAAGAGAGCGCAAGAGCGAGAGAGACTCCGCTGAAGTTTAGAG
The DNA here is from genome assembly GCA_031216445.1 of Lateolabrax maculatus. Taxonomy (NCBI): domain Eukaryota; kingdom Metazoa; phylum Chordata; class Actinopteri; order Acropomatiformes; family Lateolabracidae; genus Lateolabrax; species Lateolabrax maculatus. Next base: position 13,555,608 of record CM062218.1, read on the forward strand.
GGGACAATGAGCTTTCCATGTATCTACTCACCACTACCAAGACTGGGAAAGTTTTGCTGTCGTAATGAGTTTTTCCATTACTCCTCCATCTGTGGTAGGCTGTGGTCTGCAATTAATTCAGAGATGAAACACAAAACCACTGTGGAAACAGTGGACACAAAGGGAGTATCCCATAGATATCGTGCATCCAGTAAATAAGGCCATCCTTAGTATGAATCAGCGGCTTTACCTGTGATCTTTTGCCGGATGCCAAAAGTCAGGATTTGTCATGTCACGTGGATCAGGTCACATGCAGTCAGAATAGATGGCATACTGTGAAAGTTCATGAGGACAATTTCTCATTCCAAATTGTTGTGTTGGAGAGAAAAGGTCCTTAAATGTCCAGTAGCATAGCAAGTGAGCCCCTTGGATGTTGGTATTTGCAAAAGTGTGTGTGCATCTGTGTTTATCAGTCTGTTGATTGTCTATATGTATCTGTCAGTCTGTGTACATTCCCAACCCTTTACTTCTTATTTTTGGAATGAAGCGTTGCTCCGTCTCCCACTCTTATGGAGACGAATTTGAGGTTGACTAAGCTGGCTGTCAGACAAGCATCTCGAGTGTCTCCAGCTGCACAGTCTTCTGTCTGTGTGTGTGTGTGTGTGCTGCACTCATAGCTCCACGTCAGCCACTACTAGGGCAAAGAAACCCTTCTTCTCTGGCCTGCTCTTTGTCTGTTTGGCTCCAGCAGTTTCTCCCTCCATATGGAAGTTGTCCAACCTCTTTCTGTAGCTAGTCTTCCACGCCAGAGGAGAGCCTGATAAGGAAAGAGAGAGGCTCTAACCAAGGGGGTTGATGCCTGCGTGGCTTTTAGGAAACTGGTGGCTTCATCTTATTGGGACTGTAGTCACCTAAGTAAAGTTGCAGACCAGAGAACTGATGATTTCCTGGTTCGTGGCACACTGTTGGATGTGTTTTTAGCAAGGGAGACAGATGAGATATTTCTGGAAAAAAAATATTGCAAGAAAGGGGATTTCTTTTTCCTATGTGGTTCATGCTGACAAGCTATCAGTAACAATTTTATCAAGGCATTGTTTAGGACGGGACTGGCATGCAATTCAGGCTCGCCCTCAGTAGATCATCATTTAATGAATGTCTAGGAAAAGTAGAGAGGTATGCTGCTGTTAGAAATACTGTCCATCTTTTTCCTGGAAAGCATTGAGGCACACACGCCTGCTTTTGCCATTTAACAGATCGAGTCATATGCTGCCAATATGCAAAACCTTCTTTACTCACTGGTATGTACACTAGGTTTCAATAAAAGTGTTATTTCAGGGTAATGCTGATGGGCTGTCAAATGGACTTTTGTGTCACAGACAAGAATTTTATTTGAGTGAGAGTGTGGTTAATGCCCTGGTTGACTGATCAACAATTACAGTGTCAGAGCCAAAGTTTACATAGTTGATCTGTTCTTTTCCTTAAAAAGTTTAGACGGGAAATCATATGGTTGTCAGTCTGCTGTCACTGAAGGTGTGAACATGCAGCAGCACAGAGACCCCGGAGCTCCTGACCGTTGCTTCGAATCTGGTTCATAAATGTCGCATCTGAGTGGTAGGAGGAGTGGTATCACTCCGATAAGCTGGTCCCATGTCAAGTTATTATTAGCTTTCTCTGTGGTAATGACCCGCGGTGACCAAAGGTGAAATCAATCATGTCAGAGCTCCTCTGTTATTTCTGGCGTCTCTCCAAAGGCAGCGAAGCCTGGGGCTCTAAAAAATGTGTGTGCTTGTACGAGTCAACTTTATGATCCGTCCCTTCAGTTGAAACGTAAAACTGTTCACATGAAGTGATGCGACCTCCCTTCACGGTGGAAGCAATACATTGAACAGGATACATCTATCACTATTACAACTGAAAAGATCAGCCTGAATGTTGAGCGAGTCATCACATTTAACATTTTACTTTGCCTTGCTTATATTACCAATGGAAGTATTGTTTCCATGGAAACAAGACAGATGTCTTTAACAGCTAAGCTTTGTTATTTTCCTTGAACTCTTTGCTCCTTTGTTCTGCTGATGAATTTGTAGTACTAATAAATTCATGATGTGGGCCCAATGCTGAAGCAAGTGGAGATGTCACGGTGACATAAATGAATAGTTAGACATTTTGGAAAATATGCTCTTTTTCTTTCTGATGGAGAGTTAGATGAGAACATTGATACTACTCTCGTATCTGTAGGTTAGAAATAAGGCTACATCCAAAATGTCAAACTATTCCTTAAAGATACAGTAGTTTGCATTAGTAACACTGATATTGCAGAGAACCTAAAAGTTATAATTTGAGAGATGCAAGGTTTTCACCCGACCACGAAGTCATTTCACTTTGACCTCATTGTGAAAACAATAATAACTGGTCTAAACTGTTTTGTTTCAATTGCTCACCGGTTGAGTTTAGGACTGTATTTTGTACCAACGGGTTTTTAATCATTGTAATGTCCAGTCCAAATTAGTTGAAAAACGAATGTACCAATAATTGTGAGTCACTAGTCTAGCAGATCTGGTAACTTCAATCACGTATTATTTTCTGTTTTAGTGACACATCCATCTTTTGCAAACAGTTTGACCTGCTGCCCATCCATCTTTGTTGTCCTCTTTCATTTCGCTGACTACGAAGTGCTTCAGACTCATTCCTGATTCTAATTTGTTCACAGCTGTCATCCTGCTTGTCATTCTGTGGAGACAAATGGGCTTCAAGAGGAGCGGAGTGCAATGGAAAGAACATGCACACTGCCAGGTAAGATGCCGAAGCCACATGCACATATTAAGAGGTTTCAGCTTTGGATTCCAACCACATGCTTTCTCTTGCTAAAGCAGTAAAATTTAACAAGACTTTTTTTATGAGACACTGAAAGGGATATATGCATATATATTAAGTCACCAACTGGGCTTATTTACGTTTACCAACAACTGAATTTCTAATTAAAAAGTGCCTGCAGAGTGTTTGTGTTAATTATTTGTAGGAAGCCACGTGGCAAAATGCTTGAAAATGTCCTCATGGAAAGTGAACTTTTCTCCAAGACGAACTCTCCACCACTTGTGTTTGCTTGTAGCGCAGCAGCAGGCAGGATGCCCTGAGCTCTAACTCAGCTGGACGGTTGAATGACAGAGAATCCAGGTTGTTCGTTTTTTCTCCAAATATCCAACCTTCAACTGCTTCCCAGAAAAACAAATTTATGCCTCTGCCTGACTGAAACTCTCCAGATCCAAATTGTTCTTTTCTCTCAGGCCCATTCAAAGAAGTTTCTCGGAATTTCATGAAGGTGTTAAAATGTTCCTGTATTGTTCAACTTTATTATGGTGTTAGTTTGCTCTCAATGGAAAATGCCAAGCACACCTAACTATTAACAAAATCAATCACGTCAGGCTAATAAAGCAGCTATTATAAGAAAAGTAAAAGTTTCCTTATGCAGAAATTACAAAGGTCACTCCATGCCAGAGTAACATGTCAGTGAAGGCACACAAAGCATTGCATACTCATGCTTATGTCCCTGGCTGTTTTTACTTTGCACTTTTATTTTACAGAATATATTAAAAAAAAAAGGACCTTTATGAGCACAATGAACGTCATTGCAAGTCAGCAGTACTACATTTGAGAAATGTTTCCCGGCGGGTCACATAAGAACTCTCCATTCCCTGGCAAAGATGTGGACATTTGGAGCTTTTTTTTTTTGTAGAGTTTGGTTTTTGTTTGTTTTCCTCTGGCTCTCTGGACAGCCCTGCTTATAGTTGTGTGTATTGGCTGAGGCCCTTGGCTCAGCACTTAAGGACTTGTTCTCTTGTGCTGCTTCTCTTGTCATTGCTCTTTGGAGGAGGTAATTTCAGAGGTTTGGTGAAAATTGTCAAAAGCAGGCTTACTTTGTGTGAGTTCATTTCTTGATTTTCCAAGGGTCATTTCACCATCACTGTTATTGCACTAGTGGAGGATTTCTCAGTAAAATGTCATTATTATCTTTCTATCTGCCATTTGTGTCCATGCTAGAGTGAGAAAGAAATCTAGACTTATTTCTGTTCTACAAGAGGAAGTGGTCAGAGTTAAAGTTAGAGTGGAACGTCACTATTTGCCACAAATTAAGCCAAAAGTAACAACCGCTCATATTGCGAAGTTTTTGACAGGAAATAAACACTCACACAATATATATGATTGTTCGAAGAGAAAATCGAATGTAATAATTTATATTCAAGCCAGTCTCAAAACCGTACAAAAAAGTTGCTCTTCAAGATGACCTCAAAGACATCTCCACCTCAAGAACCAGCCACAGTTTCATGTGATGAAGGCAACGGTATGGCAAGGGCAAACAGCAGTTTTAATTAACAAGGGAGAAAGCCCAAAATGTGTCTTTTGATTGAGCAAAGCAAACATTTATCTGCATTTTTTTTGAGGCTCAGCAGTGAGCATTCAACGCAGAAGTGGTGAAGTCAGAGGTTTGGACAGCTGGGCCTCGGGGGTAGAGAGGAGGATGTGGCGAGATTAGAAGAACCTGATTAACAGAAAACAGGCTGGAGGAAGAGGAATGTCCCTCCATCTCTTAATTTCCTTCACTTATCCCCCTTTTCTCTCCATGCCTTGTTCCCATTTCTAGAGACGGAGACGTGGACGGGCCTCATCTATCCTTCCTCTTCTTGTTTATGTTCAGGGAGAAAAAAATCTAAGGCCAGAGTGCATTGTTCGAGTGTTTTCTTTGGTGCTTGCATCCATTTCAACATCAAACAAAATTCAGATAGAGAACAAGGGACTCAACTTAGGATCCCTTTTGCCTGATCATAAAGTCATCTTGAACCCGGGATTTTCTCATAAGACGCTGTGTGGGTGTATGGTTTTGTAAGTTTGAGCTGTAATTCTTCCGCTCTTCATCCCACTGAGAGCCTTTGTTTTTACCATGTACACACACAGATGTGTGATGATTGGCAGGGTGGCGGAGTATTGTCTTTCTTATCTGCATTGGCATTACAGTAAATGCTTGCAGGACTTCAGGGAAGAGTTGTTTTTTGTTTATGTTCACTTGTGTGAATATGGATGAATAGATCGGTCAGAGGGAGAGTTACGTTTATTTTGAATATATGAGTGGCCCTTGATGAAACATGCTTTCATTCCGATTCACAAATGAACTTTCAAACTCCATCCCGTGCCTCGCCCCACTTGCAACACACATCTGGCTGAAAGTGTCAGTGAATTATTATTATTGTGATTAATCAACAGCAAATTCACTCGGAGCACGGTCAACCATTGGCTTTGTCTCTATTCTTTTCTAGACTGGTTCCACATGATCTTGAGAGACAGCCTGGTGTGAGGAGTGAGTAATGCTGACTGGACAGCAGTCTCTGCATGGTGCAGCAGTAGGCTACCAGATGTGTGTGTGTCTGCATCACTGATTGTTCCACTCATCACACACACACACACACACACACACCCATTGTGTGCTTAACTTCTCTCCCTATTTGCTACTAGGTATTTTACAAGACTTTAAAACCAGGGAACACGAGTATTTGATCCTGCTTTTTAACTGAGAAGAAAGCGCTGACCTCGTCTGAACTAGTCACACACAGTTGGCTCATGAAATTCATGAAAACTAATAAACTAGACTAGCAGAGTTGCCGACTTCAGGATGTACACCAACTTCCTGAAACTGGTCTTAGACAGCATAAGGTTTAACCCGGCTTATCTTCTGCCCACATTCTTGGACATATTTTTCATGCTTTACATTCTGAGTCAGATGCACCAGCAATGAGCAGAAAGCTATAGATAACAACACATGCTGCTCTCTTTATTTAGAGCCAAGTTTATGTTTTCACATATAGTCTGCTCTTTGGGGTTAATGGTTAAACATGTTTAGGTCAAGTTTTAAATACAGAGGAGCTCAAGCACAAATATGAAAATGTTAGAGGGGAGTTTGGTTTTAGGTTTTTATGGCACACATAATTCTGTAGTGGCAATACATGTTTATTGTTTGAATGTCTTTATTAAAGATAGGCTGTTATTTTTCATTTCATGAAATAGCAGTTGTTCAAGTCAGCCTATCATATGGTAAACATGAGATAAGTCAAGCTAGCTCCACCTCAACAGGGGAAGTCCAACACATACAGACAGATTTGCCGGATGTATGTGAGGAAATTTGAATTTAGCAACTCTCGGAACTTCTGCCCATTGTAGTTACTGTAGCTTTTCACCCTAAACCACAGAAATGCGGGAAACAACTGACATGCTATGGTGCAAGTTGACAAATTACAAAGACAGAGTGAACAATACAACACCACGACCATTGATTCAGAGAGATCTTGTAGCACTATATTTGCCCAAGTACCTGAAGGGACAATACAATCATCCAAATGAAAGCTGCTCTAAACAGTATTTCTGTATGTATCAAATGGCCGTGTAATGTGAATGGGGCCGCTTGTAGTGACAAACCTACGGAGACCTATCACCTGACCATGCAGTTCCCATCAGCCATGGGAATACATCACTTCGTGAACCCACTGTACACTACCTTCCCAGCAAAGACACAACAGCAACTCGCTGGTAAACATAGTGGAGCATTTAGTAGCTAGAGAGACAGACATTTTCCTCAGGAGCTGGTTGAGACCAAAAGGTGAGCAAATAGGGGGAGAGTGAATATTCCTCCAAAGAATTCTAATGCAATTGTTTAACACATTTTTTATATCATCTTAATAAGGTTAAATATGTCAGAGTGACCAAAAAAATTATTGCATGTTTAAGTCGGCGTCAAAATATTTACATTCTACTATATAACATATATTAATGTGTTTATAACACATTAAAATAGTTTGAAAGCCACTAATACTAATACTATACACATTAATATAATATACACATCGGCATTCAAGTCTCCTTTGTACTATCATGATGCCAGGCTGTTTATTTTCCGGCTCATGTGCAGAATACATATCACAGTTCAATTGCACTATCGTCCAGTTCAACACTGCATAGTTCCATTTTATAAGCTGAGTCAACATATAAGTGGTCATGCAGTTTGCATTATTGTTAAAGTACTTCCAAGCTCTCACATTAAAGACTATAACACACTTCGATTTTGTGATGCTTCAAACAAATGTCGGTTCAGGGCAGCCCACTGCCAACATTGGAAATGTGGTGGATTTCAGAGAAGGATGCCCTCTACTGCCCTCCACAAAGGTATTCCAGTCTTTTGAACCCTACTGCTGTCTCTAGAAGTCATCTTCATAGTCAATGTTTGCAAGGCTGTTTTCAGGGATAGCATAAACAGATTTACTCTTTTTCTTCCTGCTCTCTGCTCCCATCTGTGCAGGTTGTTGATTCCCAGAAAGGGACAGATAGGCAGCAATGCTGTTCCTGACTCCATAGCTCACCACGTTGTCACTGTTGTCTGTGCTGACCAGCTGTCTCCTGTTAAGGGAGGAGACGAAAGAATAAATGAGAACAGAGCACGTTTGTATTACAATTTTCTTCATCACACAAAAATTATGAAAATTAGGTATATCGCCTCCTCCATTACTTTCTTCAAATCCATCCACACCAGATCTACTTGAATATCTATACTCTATACCAAGTAGTTTATTAATTAACCAATCAAAAGACAATTAATCATCAACTATTTTTATAATTGCTTAATTGTTTCAGACATTTTAAATTGATATTCTTACATCAGGTCTTTGCTATTCAGATGACACCCAATAAGCTACCATCTGCCAGAATAATTTTGCACTGTCATGGTGACAGATCAAAGCTGGTAAATATCATCACCGAGCCTCTACTGTACCTGTCTACTTTCTTCCAGTCAAAGTTGCGTCGCATGACTACAGGTGGAGGTTCAGGGGTTGCATCTGATGGCGGGGTAGTGCCCGACAGACAAGGGGAGGTTAACGCACAACATAAGCCATCTGAAAAGTCTGAAAAGACAAAGATAGGGGAAGTAAAATGCTGCTCACAAGCTTACAAACAAACACGGAATAAATGTACCATTGCTTAATTTGCATTAACCACTCTCATGCTCTACTGCCTTGGCAAACATACAGGCCAAGCTTGTGAACGGAGTGGGTTAGGGATCCATATTGAAAACACTACTGCACTATTAGTCAACACATTTCTCACAGTATATGCACCAGTGGTCATTATGAAACATGCATATTGTATCTCATTTCCTGTTTTGTTCCAAATATGTTCTGTCAGAGCCGGAAATATGTAGAGTCAACCACTGATAAGGCACACTTCTATATTAAGAACCTGATCATTTATTGTCAGTGCTCAAATGTGTTTGGCTTTGCATATCGTGATGTTTGTTTCCTTTTTGTTTGTTTTTACATCGATGTGTTTCTTACACATAGATCGTATCACGTATTACGTATCAAAGTGTGTGTGAATCTACCCACCAGAGTAGTGGTTAATCATATCTTCAAGGCACTGGAAAGTGAGGCGAGGCGAGATGTAGTACCAACTGTTGTCCAGTCTGAGGATACGATAGTGCTTTACGATCCTGTGCTTCACTGAGAGCGAATACAGACCTGAGGATGCAACACACACCGTACATTCATCAAACTTTCAAGCATGACACCAAGCTGCTCTTCTCAAGAAAACAAGTGCATAATGGTATCTGGTCACTTTTTTTTTCCAGAACCCAAGAACATCAATAACTTTTGATCTACTGATACTGAAAATGTTGGGATCATGTAAAAGCAGAAGTAACCTAAATGTCAATCATATACTGTAATGTCCATATCTCCTGCTTAAGTTACTCTACATTTTTAATCATGAGTAAAGAAAAGTTTCCGATCAAAATATGATCACAGAATCTGTCATGGGAGAATCCACAAAGGCCTACAGGTAAATCCCCTGCAGTGTCCTTAAAAAAATACTTCAACATTTTGAGGAATACACTCCTTTGCTTCTTGCTGAGAGTTTTGATGAGAAGGTTGATACCACTCTCGTGCTTGTAGGGTAAATATGGAGCTATAGCCATCAAGCAGCGGGTTAACGTTACTTAATATAAAGACTGGAAACGGGGGAACAGCTAACCTGGCTGGTCCAAAGGTAAAAAACTCAGCTTACCAGCACCTCTAAAGCTCACTAATTAACACATCATATTTTGTTTGTTTAATTCACACAAAAACGGAAAATGTAAAAAAACACAATCTGTGGTTTTACGAGGTGTTATGTGCCGGGCTATGTCTTGGGTTGGAGCAGTGACTCCAGGAAGTCCCTGCACATTATGACGAGTTAATGTGTGAGCTTTAGACGTGGTGGTTGGCCGATTTTTTTATTTTTTTTACCTTTTAGACCAAACCAGGCGTGCTTTTTCCCCCAATTTCCATGCTTTGTGCTAAACTAAGCTGAGCTAAGCAGCTGCTGGCTGTCGCTTCATATTTACTGTACAGACAATAGAGTGATATCTATTTTCTTATATAACTCTTGGCAAAAAGGGAACAAGCTTATTTCCTCAAACTATTCTTTTAGGTTGTTTGTTGTTGTTGTGTTGTTTTTAAGGCCAATGTCATGTGACCCTGCTTTGGATCTGACTAGATCTTGTCTTAACTTGCCTTTTACTCCCCTCTTGCTCTTGTCTTTACATCCTGATCCAATCTCAGCCCATGCTCACTTGTTGCAGACTCTGCTGTAAGCAAATGTACTCACCTCTCTCCCTGGCACTCTCCCGCACCAGGAAGGAGCCGACTCGGTTCCCAGGTAGACAGAGCAGCTCTTCAGCCTTCTGCCTCTCCACCCCCTCAAACAGCCAACTGACACAAAAGAAATAAGATAAAAAAATCTGATCACATGAATTACTTGCTGCATTTTAAACCTTAGATGTAAAATCCCATTTGTGTTAAGGACATAACCTTGAAATCAATGCATACAGATGTAATATACGTCAGATGATTAATATCTCGTGTTACTAACGTCTCCTGTTACCTCTCTTGAGGCAGAGAGAGATCTTAGATACAGCAGTGGAAAAAGATGCATTTGATAATTATTTTTGCTGTTATCAATTCAAAGCAAGTTCAAACAGACCAACGTGGCCAATACTAGAGGATAGTGTCAGTATAATTTTACTTACCCATGATACACTTTTGCCACGTGGCTGTTGGGTATGTAGTTCTCCTTCCCTGTTTGAATAGACCGGACTCTCCACCAATAAGCCTCTCTGACCACCATAAAGAGCAAAGAGGAATCAACTACTGACTTTTTAGTGTGAGCACTTCTCTATACTGCAAAATTAGAGCATACAGTTACAAATGGTCTTTTGTTTTTTGTAAGACTTTATCTCCTCATAGTTATTTGAGATCTTGTTTCTACTAAATGTGTGTCTGGGTGGGGAAACTGGATTGTTTTAACCAAGAATGCAAAAACATAATCTTACTGAGCGACGACTCTGAGCTTCTCCCCCATCCTGTAGATGGGCTCGCTGATTTCAGGAGACGGGTAGTCCTGAAGCACCACCACCACGTCATCTTCCAAACCTGCCAAGAACAATATTTACTGCATTTACAAACACAGCCGAATGCTGATATACAGACATCATGATTTGAAAAGTCCAAAGATGTCTAAGACTAAACCTTGGAAATAACTGCCAGTTCATTTGTTTTTTTTCATTTTTTTTTGTGTAGTTTACTATATCATGACATCTTGATATAGTCAGACTGTTAACATAGCTGTGCATATTGTAACATACAAATAACCAAGTAGTCAGTGTACTCCGGTGCTGTGTGCAGGGACAGTGTAAAATGTATAAAAGTGCGTGACTGCTGTTACTGACTGCAGTGGAGAAAGCTTTCGCTATGCAGACTCCGAAAAATGCTTTAATTACAAAACAGATTATGTTATTTTAAAAACCTTGGAGAGACCTTACCCTTTAAAGAGCTGTCATGGTTGTCTGTGTTGACTTTGTTTCTGGCACTCACTCCTCGCATCATATTCCCCATCCTCCAGATAGACCAGACTCCAGCCTGAAGTCCACGCATAGAAACAAATATACTGCAAATGTACACCTCAAGTAAATGAGTATAAAGACATGAGGACCTATCTGTATTTTTTTTATACCCTAAACTTCTCTCTGCTGCGGCACCACAAAGTTTGTAACTTCCTTTTAAGCTGACCATTGAACAACATCAACTGACAGACTCTTTGCAGAATGGGGAAGCTGAGACTAGATGCTATCGGACTCAATTTTCCATTGTAGAACCCAGCCCTGTGTACTGACCCCTGGCACTTGTTAATGATATTGAATTCATATGTTGCAAAATCCTGTTCCCAAATTGCAAACGTCATATTACATATTTCACACTATGATTAGTCAAGAATACAAGCATCTCAATACATGTGTCGCATGTTCTTAAGTAACATCACACAGTGTTCAGTTGACCAGAATGAAGAAATAACTGTTCCGTCAATACAGAAACTATGAGCGGTACGGAACAGGAGCAGTTGATGTGATAAAATGTAGACGCCTACCTGTAGGACTTGTAGCTCGCCTGCTTTGATGGCATCAAGTGTGCTGAGAGAGATGATGGCCCAAACAGGGCATGGTGGCAGCAGCAGAGTTTGGTACTAGAGAAGTACCATGTTCACAAGAGTTGATCGCGGTGACCTGTCACAGAGTGAGCCAACAGCACTGCGTCTGACAGCAAACTCATTTCCGGTAATGAAATGAGGAAGAGAGCCAGCAAAAGTGCTGTTGCGAAACACAACAGATCTGGAAAGAAGAGCGTACACAAAAGTCCTCTACATGTAGTTATTTTGAGTAACGGACAGCACTATTAGGCGAATGTTTTTTTGTAACGTTCGTAATTCTTTTTTTGACTGTGAATTATATGTCAAAATATTTTGTCTGTTCAAGTAGAGATCATTATTATTTTATGACTTATTGTCCAATAAACTTTTATTTTCTCATATTTTTGGTTGTTAGGGAAAGTATGGAGGGGATTTCAAAAATATATTAAAGCAGGAAAGATTCAACTGGCAGAAAATGAATGTACTGGTTTGATAATCAATTAATCATTTGAGTTGTTTATCAAGCAAAAATACCAAGCTTTACCATGTCCCACCTTCTCCATTGTAAAGGCTTGATGCTTTCTTTTGTCTTATGCGATAGTAAATTGAATATCTTTGGGTTTTGTACTGTTGGTCGGACACAACAAGATATCTGAAGACGTCACCTCGAGCTTTCACTTTTTTCTGACATTCCGTCAATTTTTTATGGATTAAACAATTAAAGGAAAAGTTCAACATCTTGGTAAATGCACTTTATTCGCTTTCTTGCCAAGAATTAGATGAGAACATTGATCCCACTCTTATGTCGGTCGATAAATATTAAGCTACAGCTTACTATTGTTGTTTTATTAAGCTGACTGGCTGCTGGCCATAGCTTCATATTTATATGATATCCATTCCCAAAATGTTTAACTAATCCTATAATGGATTAATCAAATAAAAATAATCAGCAGATTAATCTGAAATAAAACAGAAATATAACCACATTGTTACCATATTGTCACTACAGTAGATACGTTGTGATATGCAAAACCTCAATATTCAGATCAGTCATTAGTGGCTGTGCTTAGGCATTTAAACCATGTGTGTTATATACTAGAACAAAAGTGAATTGGAACAGGAAGCGTGTTGGTATCTGAAAGTATCCCAAAATGACACTGCTGAAGTTTTAAATTAGGGAACCCAAAACCATTTGGTTTCAGAGAGAGCACACTGCAGTATGACAACATCTTAAGATGTAAATGTTCTGGGTCAGGAATAAAAATGTATGATGTTTGCATGGTGTATTTTACCAGTAGATTCCTGACAAACTGCTGCTGATTTCACAATAATGTTCTGTGGTGGTTTTCTTTGGGGCTACACATGTCCCATGAAAAGACTTTGTGTTCCAGACTTTTCTTCCCTGTCTCACTCCTACTTGCCCTGTGATTCATTACCTCTGATTCATGTCTGTTTTTTTTTTTCTTTACCACAAAGAATTGTATTTTTTGTTTCAGCTCCACAAATACGTTGTTTTATTTATTTGAATCACTGTATTTCTACAGTATTTGTTTTGCTAAAGCAAAAATGCACCTTTTATTTTGACAAAACACACACCCTCTGAAGATCAAGGTCAATCAAAGCTCAATCAAGGTCAATCAAAATCTCAAATGTAGCACCATGTTTACCATTTATCAAGTTCAACCCTTATATAAGGATACATTAAGTATATCTGAAGCCTCAGATCCCTGGTTACATAAGAATATTCTTTAGTGCCACACTTTATTATTCTCAAGACAACTTAGCTCATGTATTTTCCATATTAAAACCTGGATTAGTCTGCTCAAGGCCATAGGCCTCTTTCCTCTGCCACCTTTCCTTTCTGCATGCGGGACAGTAATGCAGTAAAAACAAAAATGGAGACTTATCTTAAAACCCTTTGGGGATTTTTAAAAGTAGATAAATAGGGGTGTCATATAAACCCTTTTCATATCTGCGTCACTGTGGAGTTTTGAAAGTCTTGGCAGATATAGGTTGGAATCAGAAAAGACTGGCAGTTACTTTTGTTGGCTTCCTGTTGTATGTGTGTGAGGAGGAGAGTCAGTTCTGAGAGATAAATAATTCTTAAAGAAAGTACACAGGAATAGTGCATGACATTTTGTCTATACTGAACTGCATTTTAGGCTGAACGTAACATTTTTTCTGCTGTTTATAGAAAAAAAAGCAGCTGCTGTGGCTTGGTGGGTGGTGGCTGGTGTCAGATGCCAGGACTCTAACTGTTGTGGCTGCAAAGAAAGGAAGGAAGTCTTCATCAGCTTCAGATGAAAATAAATACAACATGTAGCTTGTGTGGTGATGGTGTTGCAGTTTTGAGCAGACTGTGCAACATTTCCTGTGGCCAGTTTTATTCATTTTTATAGAGTTTCACATTACAATTTACTTGTGTTTACCAGTGGAAATGTTACAGGCAATGTCGCCATCTCATCTTCTGTCTTTCTCTCAACAACTTTATGCTACAGCACACAAGCTATTTGTGATCTTTTGTAAACTGTTCAGCCGCATTACATATTTTCTGACTGGCCTCTCGTGGTATCTAATCATGCAGATTGGGTTTGTTTTAATTCTTTATAATGCATATACTGTATATTCTACTTGTAATTTTGTGTATTACCAAATCACTATATCAGAAATTAAAGAATATGTTAAAGTCATTTTTATTTAATTTAAGTGAGAGTGGGAGAAGAAGAAAATGTATTATGTATTCAGATTCTGTACTTAAGTAAAACTAGCAATACCACACTGTAAAATACATTACAAGTAAAAGTCCTATATTTGAAACTTTACTGAAATAAAAGTACAGAAGTATTATCAGCACATTGTACTTAAGGTATCAAAAGTAAGGTACTTATGCAAGAGAATGGTGCCTGTCAGTGTAATACTATTGTATGTTATATTTTTGCTTTAATTATTAGTGATACTTTCATGTGTAACCAGCATTTTACTCTTATAGTTTATTGAGGTGGCAGTAATTCTATCTACTTTACATACTGTTGTGTAGTTTAGTTCTAACAATGCATCATACGCTGATTTTAGGTTATTTGTGTAAAACCTAAATCTAAAAAGTAACTATAGTTAAGTCAGATAAATGTAGTGGAGTAAAAGTACAATATTATTAACAAGGATTCAAAAGGAAAAAAGAGGGGCAGAAGGTACACATTTAACATGTGCAAAAGACACAGTAGAGAAAAAAGGTACACACAGGTTTTCAAATATACAGTATTAAGGCATACAAGACTATTACTTAACTCTGGAACATTTTGCTCCTTGACTACACAGCTTTTTTATTTTCTGTTTTTCTATTCAGGTCCTGGCTCCTGTTCCTGGCAGTGCCAGGGCCATGTGTGTCTTTGAATGAGTCACTAGCAGACATAACACAGGTGAAACTCCACCAGTGAGGCCGTCCACATTGACCTCCAGCTCAATTGACTCTTTGTTACATCGGGATGAGAAACTTATTTCCCAAGTAGTTAAGGTAATTAATCAAGACTCCTTCCCATCTCAGTTGCCTTCATTAGTAACTTTTGTCTGAAATTGGATTAGGCAGGTGATGATTTGGCAAATTACACGAATAACATTATAGGCTAGTGCAATTAAGAAAAGGGAAGAAATTAAATCAGTGTGGACATTGAGTGGACATTGAGCTGGCACACATCATTACCATTACTGCTTAAACCATGAATTCAAACATGATCTTTTTTATAGATCCATGTCCATGACAAGACACTTGAAACAAATGTCTTTATTCACAAAATGCTCATAAAAGCAGTGTAGCAGGTGTTTGCAGGTTTTACACTGGTTGTAAAGCTGATATTTAGCTGTCAGAGACTTTCCTCACATGGATAATTGCTAAATAGGTCTGCATGATTGATGTCCCAGTGCCTGTTTGCAACACATGTTGGGGAAGTTGAGCTCCGCCTTTGAAGATGGTCAGTGATTTGTAAGCACGTTTTCTGGGCAACACTCTCTTTTCTCGGCCTCTGGTAAAGACAGATGCTCTCTGTCTGTGGCTGACGTTGGCCACAGCTCCAGTGGCTGCTGTATTGGAGACTGGATGCGTTTGAACATTTCAAGGAGAAGTGACTTCCACGCCCTCTGTCTAAAATTACAAAATGACTGACTGTTAGGAATTCCCATCATAATTTATTTTTTCTAGAAGTCTAAATCAAGACGTGCTCATATGGCTTTAAGGCTCTTTGGCAGGAGTGGAAGCAAGACGTGATTGTTGTTGTAATGAATCTTTCCACAGTTCCTCTTTTTCTAAAAACAATACACATTCCACATGCTCGGACACCGGTAGGTAGTCCTTATG
This sequence comes from Lateolabrax maculatus, assembly GCA_031216445.1. Classification (NCBI taxonomy): domain Eukaryota; kingdom Metazoa; phylum Chordata; class Actinopteri; order Acropomatiformes; family Lateolabracidae; genus Lateolabrax; species Lateolabrax maculatus. The sequence continues at coordinate 13,571,467 of CM062218.1, forward strand.
TGGTTGTTGTGTTCTCTCTCTGTAATGAGTAGTATCTAAATACAGAAGCGAGGCTGACCCCACCGGACCCGAAACCACAGGATTGACAGGAACGGGGCGTGTGTTGGCTATATGTGCATGTGTATGTATCTGCAGCCTTTTTAGCCACAGTTTAATCCACAGTCTTGGAGCCAAAATGGCTTACATAAAGGACCCCAAATCCTCCACCAGTTAGCCTGTAATCATTAACGTAACGTGGTCACTGTATGCAGGTCATTCAGGCATCTGGAGCGTCTTATCCACCAAACCATCTGCACAAGTAATCAGTCCTCCTTGCTTCTCACATCCATTAATGCATTCCTCCAAGCTTTCACAAATATTCCTCAGGAATAATCCTCAGATGAATTTCGGCAGCTGTGTTATTTCTATTTGCTTATTTAGTGATTTAAAATAACTATAATAACATTGCATTTTACCCCCGAGCACACTTTAGTGGAATCATTTTGGTGATTTTAATGGTAACATAATTGCATGAAATTGCATTAAGAAATCTGAGAGTGTATTTGCAAACCACTGCATCATTATAGCAGAGTCTGTGAGGAGACAGACAGCACAGGGCTGCAAAGTTGTCCTCTGTTTAGTCTTTTCTGGCAGGGCTGCGAAAGTTCCTCAGTGAATCAACAACAACAACTTTTAGACCTGAAAACCTTCCCAGACCTGAAACATTCATTCCAGTCTGTAACAATAATGAGACCTGACTTAATGGCTTTTTTTTTTTTTTTTTTCAGCTGTGTAGGAAAATATTACTCATAAGAATTACATCACTGACAGTACTGTGAACCGCGACCACCATTAAAAAAGCCAGTATTGGGCCATGTGATGGCACTTAGTTAAGTGGAGGTACTTAAAAGAACTGTGGCTGGACCCTCTTGGCAAAATAACTAACATGAAGAAAAAGCTGCATTATTGAATAAAAGAACTGGCCCTGTGATGCCACTCTTTCTTCTCATTCATATACTAAGTTGAAATCACTGCATTCAAAGGTTCTATATGTAACTTTTTACATATATTAATCATTTTTTATTGCCAATGTGTGAACGGAAGTAAGTAAAGTTGCCTAGGGTTATTCCAGGACAGATTTGATATCATACACCCATCAATGGAAGAGGTGCAGTCTTGCAATAATTGAGCCATTAAATGAACAGGTCTCCCTGCAGTGTAAACCCCAAAGGTGTACTCTGTGAAGAGGGAAAGTCTTCCCTAATGTCAGGGCGTCATTCAGGCTCTGTTATCAGTGGTTCCATGAGGCCCACCTGTGTTTTCTGGCAGCCCCGCCCTCCTCCTCCACCTCCACATGCACGTTGACACGCGCACACATCAAGGATAATGCCAGCCTTTACATCCAGGGAAGGGTAACTATCGGTTACCTTGCCAGCCAACCCCATAATGAGAGTCTGCATCAGTGGACGCACTCGCCCTCTTCGGTGCTCCAGATGGGAGTTTACCGTTTATCGCTGCGTCATCATCTATTACCCAGTCATTACAGAGCAGCGAGCTATTTTCATGATGCATGGTTTCACTGTGCACCTGTGAAAGTACATCCACCCCCCTACCGAAACACACAGGCTCACTGCTGTTTTTAAGACATGTAAATCCCAAAAAAGCCCCAGAGCCAGATCTGATAAAGACTTTAATGCTGTTGTCAGCTTTGGAGTAAGCATGTGTTTTCTCACTGGAAACATGTAATGAGTGATGTGTAACTGTGGAATGTAGTAATTCACAGATTTGAGCAGATAATGTCTTGTAGATGTCCTGTTTGCTGACTTCACTTGACAGAAGGTTAGATTTTTTAGGGGAGATGTTGGTAAATATTTTCCACGTGTCCAGTTTGTAAACCTAAATAAAAAACTTTGTCATCCTTTAATATTATACTCATAGAGCACAGTAAAAGTTAAGATGTGACACAAACACTTGACTATTCCACTAATATTAGCTGGGTCTTGACTAACTGAACCTTTTTCAGGAAAAGAGAAGCCAAGCAACTGTTGCATTATAAAGGAACCACTCCAAACGTTTCCACTGGCTGGTTTTCCAAATCATTCAGCTCCTGCTGGCATTCCAGGTAGATCATTGGTTGTATTACTTATCTGAGAAACAATCAACAATGGAACAGTGATATTTAATTGACAACAATTCTTAGATTTATGATCCATTTACTGTGCAACCATGGCTGTATATGCTTGCTGGCTTACTAGAACATATCGATCCTATCATGGATGCAGGATGTCTGTGGGGAAAAGCTCCATGTCACGCACACTTTGATGTGAGACAGAAAAATTCAAAATGTGACCCTGTGCATACAGCGGGTAAGGCTGAAAGGTCAATTATGTGTGAAATAAATGTAATGTAAATGTAGTTTTCTAGAGTTTGTAGGCACAACTTAACGATAAAAGCACATTTCCTTTTTTCTTTTAAGTGAAACTATGTCACTTTTGAAAGAGTGAATAACACAATCCTCCTCTTACAAATGAGAAGTTGAATTCATAAGCAATAAAACACACCCCTGTTCAATTCAACACGCCCAAGGGGTTTTGCTACAGCATTATTTGGTCTGGTATGACTAGCTGCTTATGTTAGCAAACTTTTGATTGAGTTTTTTTTAATGCAGTAACTTAAACAAAAACTTTGAGCAGAACTTTTTTAGCTCATAATGAAGTTTTAAAGTGCAGGAAGAAACAGATTTAAAGTTCCAGCGAGGAGCGGCCTTCTTCATGGACGTGCACTGATGTTATGCTTTAACACCTTTAAACACGTAATCAAATAATCAAAAGCTAGATTGTTTTTTATTTATTTTATTCACAAAAACGCTGAAGCTTGATTTATTTGTTTATTTATTGCTTAAACTAATAATAATAAAGCAAAACAATATTCCCTTTCTGTAGTTTGGTGAGGAAATGCTTCCTGGTGTTCACTTCACTAATTTAACCATCACTGAATATTTGTAATGTGATTTCTGTCATTTCTTCGTTCCTGACATTCCTGCCTGATGTTTTTAACTTTGGAATTCACCTTGTCATCTGCGTTCAAGGTATTTAGCCAGAACTGATCAGCGCTCACTCAAGAGTCCAGGATAAAGTGATTCCATAGCTATATCTGCTTTCAAAAAGCATTGCGTTTCTCTGTTCAGATGTTCTTCAACTTCAACCTCATCTTTTTCTCTCAAGTAGTTCATTTAATCTCCAACATGATGCATCTAACCCTAATTCAATCTTTTTTTATTAGAACTAAAGGTTTATAAAGTCAAACTGATACAAACTATGAAGTGTTTTCAGTAGCAAAGACTTTGTCCCTGACTGGAACAATTTGTACTGATAAAACAGGAAACAGTTGAGGCCATACTTCACCTGTCAGCAGCCACATGCGTTGAGGATAATCTGATCCTAGGTCACAACAATATACTGGCTCAGTGTCTAGCTATTAACTGCTGTGTAGGGAACATATTTCATGGTCGAATGCTGACACTACTGAAGAGAAGTCCACTGTGTGTAATTGGCCCTCATTCACTCCCATTACCAACTTCACAGAGCAAGAAAGGTCACAGGAAAAACACTGGAACTATCTGTGATGATTGCTGACAGATTTGCAGTCTTCTTATATATATGCAAGTCTGTAAAGATGGAGCAAGGCATTAAAGGAACCCCTGTCATACCATCTCACTTTCAACTGGTCCCTGCAGGTTTGGAGTTGTGATTGTGTGAACCAGACAGACGTTTAAAGTGCGTCTTTTTGCTGTGGCTGGGATCTCCAGGGATGTGCTGCGCTCTAAATCTCATTTACGGCTTCACTTCACTTTGAGAAAATCCGTTCAGCCACGATGGCTCCAAGATTCCTCCTAACCTTTTGAATTTCTCAACAGATGGAGCAGATAAAGCAGCCTGGACGATTACACTGATTATAATCTTTTTTCCCCTTTTACTTTTCCCTGTGCTACTGATGGTGCGTCTGATTCTTCCAGCCTTTTAAGCCTATCAAAAATTAGACGTACACTAATGAAAAGCACAGTAGCTTTACATCTAAAGCCATTCAAACATGGGTTATATTGGAAATTTGGAATTCCCAGCCAACAACTTGATCTTATCAGAATTGAGGTAAATAACTGCAAAAGTGGCAACGACTGTTTCCAGTCAATTGGATATGCACAGGATCCAAAGTGACTGTGATAAACAGCTGCTGAAAAGCCTCGGCAGAGACCTGATCCCTGTGCTGTCCCTTACCCATCTGTAAGTCAGATAGCACCTTGTGCGGATTCTTGGCTGCAAATGGAAGCTTTTCAAAATCACATGTCCTGAGGCTAGGACTTTACAGATAGCAGGTCAGCCAGGATAAACACGCGAGGACAAAGCATTCCTACAGTGGGCTGGGCTCATGAAATCAAGAAATGCCAGGACCTCAACAAATCAGACATTTATAACCAAGACACGTCCAAAAACAGTCGCATGTTTGTGCTTTTGAAACGTACAAGGCAATGTCTACATGAACCTAAACGCAACTCGAGCCCGTGTTTGGTTTGAATTACAGCCAAAGCCGTACCGAGCTGAAACTTATACGCCTCGCTGGGCTGCTTATTGTTGACCCACACACAGATGCTCTTAAAGACAGCTTTTGTTAAAAGTCATGATCTTGAGAGCAGTTGGGATCTCACAGCATCCTAAATCCCTCGCTTTGTGTACCTGTCACCTCTTGTCTGCCCAAAGCTCAACAGATGAACAAAGCAGCACAAAAGCACGAGGCAGGGACAGTGTGTTTGAGGCTGACGATAAGCTCCGTTATAAGACCTTTGGAGTGTGTGTTCAAACACACATGTTCATATATACACATAGGCAATGTCATCTTAATGCACATTTTCATTTTTACATACACACACACTGAAGTACTGTATGCTTGTATGCTGGCACAGTACCAGCATGTGCAATACGTTCACACAAGGCATGTCTGAGCCTGGACTTAAATAACAGGACAAGGCTGATGTGAGGTGAGGAATTTCTTCTACCTGGACACCAAAGCTATATTCACACAGATGTTGAATTTGATAAGATGAAACTCAGCACAACACTTAAATATTCCTTTAAACGCCATCCTGTTGGTATGTGTCTTAAAATGCAGCGCAAGCAGTTTTTGCGCAAACCCAAAAGCTCACACAAACCAGAGGTTTTTCAAATATGACTTGGAATAAAGAGTTAATCCTTACTCTTTCCATTTAGTTTGATGAGTATTATCCTGATTGATCTGTTATTGTCTCGAATGGTAGCTGCAGACAGTTAAAGAGGAGATATTAAAGCAGGTCTTTTGATAGGAAAAGGAAATGTCAGACAAAAATGTTTCACCAAAGTTATAAATCTAGCCTGGCTGGGTCAGCGAGTGGAAAAGCTGCTGGGAATGAATAATGATAGACATTAAAAGCCTTTGGTATAAATCATTTTAATCATAAGAAAATTATTGTTCAGTTGTTTAGCCCCTGGTGTGTGTACTTGTGTATGGAAATGTCTGCATGCATTCACACATACAGTCATTGGGTGTGTATGTGTTTAACACACCACTTTCATACAAAGGCTATTATACAGAGCCAACAGCATTGGACCTAAAACTATAATAAAAATTGTTTTTGGCAGAGATAAATAACTGGATAACTATTTGCAACTGTGTCCGGATTTTCCACTTAACAGTAAACACACGCATGAATGGAAACTTGATATTTATATAAACATCTCTCTTTAAGATCTCAAAGTTACAAAAAGTGGAGGATCATTTACAAGGTTGTGCAATCTGAAAGGAATAATACATCAATTATTAATCTATTTTCAACAGATATGTATTGTACACACCTTATTCCATATAAATCAAAAGTTTGAGTAGCTGACTGAGTGGCATTATTCTGAGCTTAGCTCTGTTTGAACTGTACCTGTGTGCTGTTGGCTTTACCAGGCCAACAATCTTATAGGTTTATATCCTTCAATGATACAGTATTAAGTAGTAAACAGTGTTAACAAACGCCTACAACATGCGAGCTGCATGAAGAGTTGCTCGCTATTAAACGGCTCTGAGTTCCTGTAGGATACATGTATCTGTGGAGCCCAGCAGATGTTTTCCTCAGTCCATGAATCTCAGACCACAGCTATATAAAGAGGATAATTACTGGACTGGTCTGAGCACAGCCTGCCATGCCCTTTCTCTGTCACACACACAGATACACACAAACAAGCCACTCATATAGTTTAAGCACGAAGGCCTACATATGGCTCACAGAGTTCAATCGAGTTTAAAGGAACGGTTTGAGATTTCGGGGGGGGGGGGAACACGCAAATGCGCTGCTGACAGTTAGATGAGAAGTTTGCTGAAGCTATAACCAGCAACTGGTTCGCTTAGCTTGACATACAGACGGAAACTCTTTAAAACTCATTTTTTAACTTTACTGTTGTTTTTGTTTAATACTCACTATTCTAGTCATTTCACTTCAATTAACTTACAAGCTTTTGGACACTTGATTGTAAATGCAGTCATGTTTTCGCAGAAAGACTGATTGTTCTGATCTTGAGCTATTTCAAGCTGCAGGGAGAACACACTCCGCTGTTTTAAGCAGTTTACAGTCTATTATGAGGCTACTAGCTGCAAAGGAGGGATGTGATGTTCAGAAAATGTTCCCACACTAGTGGTGTGCGGGGAAGGAGCTCTTTTTTTATGTATCACCTCAGCAGTTTTTGGTCGCCTCAAGGTGTTGTAAATTCATTCTCCCATTCTAAGGAGGATTATCGACTCCACTTGACTTTGAAGCTCGAAGATTTCCAAAACACAGTTTGACTTCAAGGCTTCTCCGTGAGTTGAGGGGATTTTAATGAGGGGATTTTCAGTTTGACCAACTATGCAAGACTCGAGTCATAGATGGTCGGCTCCCGTAATCAGGCCATCTATCACACTTTTATACCTGGGGTGCTTTAGTGGCTCCTTTACTCTCGTGGGACAGATTCTGCACAGCACTCGGGGTGTTGTGTTGTGTCCGGTGTTCACATCCAGAACTGTGATGATGAGTCCACGGGTGCTCATGCTTCTATAGGGCAACACAGGTGCTCAGTGATTAGCACTGTTGACCCCAGGTTCAATCCCTGAAGAAGATGGATTGGTTTGACCTATTGGATTTCTTGCCGAGATTTCGACGGAAAGAAAAGCTGTTCACACAAATTCACACGTCATTAAGCACCCTGAATTCAAGTCAGCTGACAAACTGAACCCTTTATCCATTTCATGTGAGAGCAAAGCAGTAGTCGCCTCGGACCTGGCTTCCATTATGAGATCCCTTTTTGCCAAATGCAAAAGCGCACTGATTGACGTCACCTAATGATGCATAGGTCCATGTAAAGCTCCGCAGTTAACACTAACTACCGCTGCCGTATCAGACCAGAAAATATAGGACAGATGCTGACACGAGCATGAATGATACCATCTGTGGTTTGAAACTTTTCTTTTCTGTCTCTGTATTGTTTGAGTGGATGATGGCGAGGCCTTTGGTGTGTGAGACGTTGTGACAGATGAGGGCAGAAAGTTTAGAGGATTAAAGAGGGAGGGAAGCAGACTGAGACTAAGGAAGTAGGTAACTCACAGTTCAATCATTTTTTGTGTATCTTGTCTTTAACCATATTACCTTGTGCAACGCTCACACAGGCAATAATGTTAACAGTGGTTTGAGCCCAAAATGGACTCTTTGTCAGCTAAAGACCACTCAAGCAACTCAGGTGTGTATCAGTGAAAAGATTCTCACTGCAACTGGAAAACTACACACATCCAAACCTGGGTCAAAATACTGTATTAATAGAGCTTCACAAATTAGTATTGTACACACAGGGAATCATTAAAGACCTCAATCAACTATGGAAAAAGGAGTTACATAAGGTAAATCCTTAGACAGCACGGAATAGGATTAAATTGGAAAACTGATGTCCCTACTAAATCTCCGATGGCACAAAACAGGTCACATTGGATTCAAATGTAACAAATATTCCAGTGAACTGAACTGAACTGGGGCGGATGGCAATACACTGAAGTGGGGGGGGGGGGAGAAAGAAAAAAGCGAGCAACAGAGACGGAGTGAGTGGATACATTGTGCTGCGGAGAGGTCGGGTTGTCCCGGTCAGAGCAGAGAGAGAAGCGCTGCTCAGATCAGCTCAGAGGCTGACAGCTCTCTGACAGGGATAAGAGCTCTGCCTGTAAATAATAGGGGTTCAGACCTGGGGCACCTTGCCCCTTCACAAAGTGCTCATATCTCACCTGTCACTCTCTCTCTCTCTCTCTCTGTTGCCTCTGCTGCTTATTTCTCTCAGAGTTTAGGCTTATTTACAGGGATTTTTTTTGTCATCAGCAGACCGGGGAGAAGGTCCAGCATCACCGAAATCAAATACATTTTCCATATTGTTAAATAGCAGCTTAAAGCGGAATTCTCTCGCCCCTCGTCTGCGTCATCCCAAAGAGAAACATTCAGATTTCCAGGAAAATGAAAGGAAAGCAAAGTAGCAGACTTTGAGATAGATGACATCATTGATTTAAAGTGAACATCTGTGGGCCAGACACAGCCCCAGCCTTAAAATAGACGCTGTAGGTAAGAGGTAGGCGACCTGTGGGCCATATTTATTAACTCCTTTTAACAGCAAATGCTCCTTTCAACAATTTCGTGTGTTCAGATCATTCTTGGAACAGCAGCTGAGTCTTCTGAGGTAGAGGGAGTGCGGCCTTAAAGCGTGCAAAGATGAGATAGGGCGAGAGGCTGTCAAATGAAAACTCAGTGTCCCTTTGGGGCCTGATGGGAGAAGTAACAATCCCGAATCAACTCATACTCATTTAAGCAACAAGCAGGCGTCAAGATGCGGAATGCAATTCAGAGCAATAAACCCGAAACAGTAAATGAAGTCGGAAAATGTGCATCTTTGGCTCAGATTTGACAGTTGCATCACGCACGGGGGCATCGAAACCAAAGCCCACAGCGTGTGCAAGACGCATTTCCTTAGAGCACGTCTAAAGAGGACAAACCGCCAGTGCAGCCAACAGCTCCCGTCCTGTCCTTTTTCGTGTGTGTCGGAGTGTGTCAGAGGGACCTCCGCCTGGCCCCGGGCGTCTCTGCCCCGAGTTTTCCAGACCCGCCCTAACCACCGGGGCCGCCAGCGCGCCGAGCGAGGAGGAGGAACGGGTGAAGGTGGAGCGGGAGGGAAAGGCAAGAAACCCGTCCCCCCCCCCCCCCCCTCCTCCTCCTCCTCCTCCTCCTCCTGTCAGCAGTATGCGGGGCTCGTCCTTTCAGACCTTACGTCAGTCCGGACTCTTTAACAGGCCGTCCGGACGCGGGCGAGAGAGAGAGAGAGACAGAGAGGTGCAGGGAGATGATGGTGATGACGGCGGCGGGACGGGGATGTAGCAGGCCTGCGGGGAGCGGCGTGCGGGGCGTTTAGTGCGCGGGACTTGATTCTGGATTCAATGCATTTGCAGCCCCGCACCAGTGATGAGTTGGCTCCTGTTGTGGATTCTGAGTGCAGCAGCCGGGATTCAACAGGTGGGACGGACGGCAGATTCAAACAAAAAAAAAAAAAAAAAAAGAAGAAGAAGAAGAAAAATGCGAAACAAACAAACGGGAAAAGCGCTTTTGAATGTGCAAAGCTGCATATTTAGCTCAGGGTGCAGAGGAGAAGCTGAATTAATATTATTCTTAAAATATGCATATCTGATGCCCATTTCTGTCTGTAGTTAAATTATGAAAAGCTATGATAAACTATAGTATAGTATATAACTGTAGTCCTATGAGGACTTGGTGTGTTCACAGTAAGTTTGAGTGACTTCTGACTGCTTTCATTTTATTTTCCAACTCTTGCTGTAATTACTAGTGTCTGCATAGCTTATTCACCTACAGTGACAAACACTGGTTGGCTCTTTGTGAAGGGACTACTTTTAAAAGTTTAATTATGAATCCAGAGTGACCTTATCACGGACTTTTGATTAGTTTTCCCCCCCTCTTGCCAGCCGATCAGGCGCCATCCCGCCGATTGCAAATCCTTCCACGTATTACACGGTTTCCACTGTCAATCACAGGGTTATCTGTAGAGAGGCCCCCAAAACTAAAAGTCGATGCTGACTACGGAGAGTTTTCCCGGGAGCGAGTTTGATTGATTAGACTGGCCGACCTGAACCTCATCATTTCCTCTCAGTGCTTCAGATGTGTGAGGAGAGGTCGTTGTTGTCACCGATCGTCCCGGGGTTAAAGCTGCGTTGAGAGATGCTGGCGTCCGTCTCACTGCGGCTTCACGCTCCATCGTTCTGTTGTGCGTTAGTGCCACCTGGTGGTTATGTAGGAAACTGCTGCCATCAATGGCTTCGTGTTTTTCCTGTACCTCCCCGCGTCCACAGTCCCCCCCACTATCTGTGTCTTAGTCTGGGGATCAGCTTCTGGTAATTGAACGCTTGGAAATAAAATAAGAAAACCAGGGATTTAGTGGCATTTTTTTTTTTTGGATTAGTCATTTCTTACAAAAAATGTCAGTTTTCTTAGTTCTGCTCAAATGTAGGCCTATTTAAAGCCATCTAACAACTGTAAAAGTAATTAATGTAGTAATTGTCAAAATACACTAAATATCCCTCCAAACTGTGTTAATGTGATAAAGTGTTGAATATTAAAGTGAGGTCATATGGGATACAGGATGTTATCATTATCATTTTAGCGGATAATGTACTGTAGTAATGCAATTTATCACATTCTTCTCACTTTCGTGGCATCGTTTAAAGTATGAACATGTTTTAAACTGTGTGTCAAAAGCTTTTGGAGGGAAATTTAAGAAAACAATACCTGAGTGACCCAGTGTGGCCCGGTGTCAAGTGTTCTCCCACTTCCCGGAGGGAGGGTCTGTCCATGCCTGTGCACATGCTTCTAGAGGTCATCTGATTTGGCCAGATGCTGACAGGAGGGAAAAGATCAAGGAGGGTCACTTCTTGTCACTTCTCACAACAGAGAAAACACCATTCTCATTAACTGGCCATCACCCAAACACGACAGCTCTTTGACACTGGAGAACATACCAAGGGATGATTGAAGGGCTGTTTTCCTAAATATCCAATTTATTTCTCTGCTTGTATTCTTGCTCAAGCTTTCTGAAATATTTATTTCTTTATTTAGTCAACAAAGATGAACGATTTCAGGATGATGATTGCATTAGGCTTAGACCATGTTTTCATAATTAGCTTATGAAACACCCCCCTCTCTCCTTCCTTTGTTAGAGTGAGGGACAGGTTTTGAACTGCGTTTGTTTTTTATGTTTTGTTTTTTTTTCTTCTCTGGAAATTAGCCCTGATAGCTGCGGGCTAAATTAACTCTTCTGAGGAGTGGCTTAGTGGCACGGCCGTGATTAAAACCCATTTATCTGCATTAGCTTTCAACAGTGTGCACAGCAGTTATTAATATGACCATAATTCCATTGAAGTGCGGAAAACAGGCTCAGGGATATGACATATGGTACGTCTTGCGTAAGATGATTAAGCATGTTTCCTCACAACTAATTGTGGATTAAATGTCCGTGCACGTATGTGTGGGTGTCTTTACGGATCAGAAGCTCCATACTAAAATGCAGTGCTCTGCTGTTCCAAGCATGACATGATATGATGATTTATGAGTATACAGACAATATTGGACCCCAATACATTGTTTGCGTCCCTGTGTAGACCAGTCAACAGCGTAGCAACTATGATGGACTGTGACCCAGGGTCTGCTACAACTTCAGTGTGTCTTAATCATAAAGATCCTTCATGATTTTATCATCATTTTTTATTTTCTTGACAGAAAAATACATTCTAAATCAAAAAGACAGGTTTCCTCTGCTGAGACTCATGCATCCACTGTCCAAACCTAACCTCTATGTGCTAGTCTGTTAACGTGGCTCATGTGGCCTGTTTCAATGACAACATCTGCTTTTAAGAGCTGCTGAGCTCTTTACTGTGTGATCTTGGCTTCACAGAGCAGCTTGTAAGAGTCACAACACACTGAGGGGGGAGACGATGATTAAGCTTCATTGGCAGGATTTTGTAACTGTTCGGCACAGTTACAGATTTAAAGTATGATGATGGAACGCTTCCAGAGTGTTAAGCACATAAAATACTGGATGTTGTCACAAATTTAATACGATTATCTCCACTGGGTGTTTAATTCATTTTTATAGTCTTATTTGATTTATTGCACAGCATGACCAGACGTTAACAGGCTGCCGTGTATTTCACCCATGTAGGCGGTGAAGCAGAGGTGTTTGAGACCGTTCGGATCAGCAGCTTTCTGAGACAGGGTTGCCAAAGAGGGCTGGCTATGAAAGAATTCAGGATTAAGAATATTGCCTTGTCACAGGGGGTCAAATACCTTGCATGTAATAACAGATGGCATTCTGATTATGCACAAACACAGAAAAAGAGTAGCTACTGAAGCCTCTGACTTGGTGTCATGACCAAAGCCAGTGTTGTATTCTTAATGTAATGAAGGTTAATTCATTAATTCATTGCACAATGGGGGCAATTGGTCATGCCGCACTAAACTGCACTGGTTTTATGAAGGTTGTTGTTGAGCCTGCCTTTTAGGCTTAATTTGTCCACTTTTCTTTCTCCAGGCCTACTCCCAGAATTCCACTGCCATGCCGCCTGCCACAGCCGTCACATCCCCAGCTGCGGACCTGTACAACCGGACGCAGTACTGTAAGTGGCCCTGCGAGTGTCCCAGGGTCACCCTTACCTGTCCGCCGGGTGTGAGCCTCCTCATGGACGGCTGTGAATGCTGCAAGGCCTGCGCCCGGCAGGTGGGCGAGGTGTGCAACGAGGCAGACACATGCGACTACCACAAGGGACTGTACTGTGACTACAGCTCGGACAAGCCTAGGTACGAAAAAGGAGTGTGTGCATGTAAGTGTCACTCACCAAAACCAACCAACAAACAACAGTTTTCACACAGCAGGATACGTTTTTTGTTCATTTTTCGGTTCGGCGGGCTTAGGTTCACTGTCCACACCGCAGCGCAGACTGCAAGTGCTGCCATGTCAACACCTGTTGACCTAGTAACAGCACAGGTGTCACTCGACCAGAATATTGATGTATTTTATTGTTGTCTGCTTGACACCACAGGCAGCATGCATTCTTTCACCTTCTCTGATTTTTGTTTTCTATTGCAGTAGTTTGTAGTTGCATGCCACATTTTGACATGTCCATAAATGTGATGTGGATTATGTTACAAACCATTTATGGAAGTGACTTGTTGACATTAAAAGCCCAGATTCCATATGTTTTGGGGGAGTTTACACATGGGAAGTTATACATTCCATATGCTACACTTTTCACACTAAAATAGAGAATTTTTGGCTGTACATTACAATATAGTCGGGCAAAGTGTGTGGTTCAAGCTGTAATGATGTGATCATAGTACAATATATGTAAAGTCATTTGTGGATACAGTTCTTTTCTGTCTGTTCTGTCATAATGACTATTGCTACACAGGTCTTCATTTACTCCACACAAACTGTGGTGAAGAAAGGTTTTTGCATATCTCTATAATATGTGACTGCTGTTCGTTCCTCTCTGCCAGATATGGTGGGAACAGGCTGTGAGCATGATGGTGTGATCTACCGTAATGGACAGAGCTTCAAGCCCAGCTGTAAATACCAGTGTGTGTGTGTGAACGGTGCCATCGGCTGTGTGGCGCTGTGCACAGAGTCCCAGCCTCCACGGGTGTGGTGTCAAACCCCACGCCGGGTCAAAGTCCGGGGACAGTGCTGTGAGCAATGGATCTGTGATGAACCCAAAAGAGGGCGCAAGACAGCGCCGCGACACGCAGTGGAGGGTAGGATGCCTTGAATATATATACTAAGAGGGGTAGTATAGTATGTTGCGTGGTGAAGTTGGGCTTTATCGTGCAAACTGTCCTTGATTTTTTTGTTCAATTCCCGAAAGCACTGTCAAATCCCCTTCCAGCTCATTGAAATGCAACAAAGTTCACGGTTGAGTCTGAAAACATCAAACAAGCTAAATCAAAGGGAATGCTTGTAAGAGAACACAAAAACTAGGTAATGCCAGGGGATACACCTGGCATTACACTTTAAATCACTGGGCTTTTAGGGACTCTTCATTATTCCGACACAGTGTCTTTGCTTTATAAGCATGGTTATGTAAACTGATTCTTGGGTTCAGGAGTCTTTTTGAAGGACTCCTGTGATCTGGAGGATGTAGTTATTTCATATGTATAGTTAAAAGTATTGCACATGTAACAAAAAAAGGTTGCAAGAGGCCAGGGAGTGCAAAGTATTAAAGAAAACTGTATATATTGTTTTTCAATAGTGGATGGATATGATTGGATTCAATAAGTAACATAGCAGCTGTGTAGTTGTGTGAGTGTCTGTAGTCCAGGAGGATCATGGGATTTGGGTGTGTGTGTGCAGGGACAGACCAATCCTTTCCTGTGGAAGCCCTCACACTGTTTTTGGGTCATGTCCAGTTTCCAGTCATTTAGTGCAGCAGTGCTGCGTAGGGAACAATGTGAACGAAGATCTGTTTGTGTTGCGTAAGGATACTAATCAGATCCAGATTACTCGCCAAACACAGTTTAAAGATTTGGATTAAAAAGGGGGATGCACTGTTCTTCTGTTTTTCCTGATAACACATTACAAATGAAGGAATTGTCCTCAAGTGGTCCTTAATAAAAATATTAAAACAAAACCAAGGCCAAGTCCGCTGACAAGTTGAGACAATTTGGCTCAAATATGTTGGACAGAAATTTGATTCTGTTATTATTAAGTTTGATTTAGAGGCTCGAAATCATAGCTTCGTATTAGGTAATGTTAAAAAAAAATGCTGCCCATTCACGATACAGTTTATTTCCTTTACTGAATGTGCTATCCTGCACCTGGCCTAAATACAGGATTGGATGTGTACATAATTACCCCTCTGTAGTTTCTCAAAACCCTTTCAACTGTTTTCAGAGCTTTTGACTTTTCTTTGTTGTCAGTTTGATAGCTTTATCCTTTAATCTTATGCATGAGTCCTTTTTTTAAATAGAGCCAAGTTGTATAAGTGTAAATGAACTGTGCTATTTGTAGCAGTATATAGACATGATCTCTTTACCTTACTTCTCTATGTTAATCCAGCTTTCCCAGCTGAGACCAGGAGCTGGCACAAGAACTGTATTGCCCAGACTACCTCATGGAGCCCCTGCTCAAAGACCTGTGGCCGCGGCCTATCCATGAGGATCTCTAACGCCAACGAGCAGTGTGAGCTGGTCAAAGAGTCTCGCCTTTGTAACCTGAGGCCCTGTGAAGTCGATATCACCAAACACATCAAGGTAGTAATTCTGTTTAATATCTAAAGCAGTCGAACATCGGTTGCATGTTACTGTTGCTGGCTGTTACGAAGGTTGCCAGACTTGACATCTTTCTACTCCCTTCTTCCATCAGCCGGGAAAGAAATGTCTCAACATCTACAGGGAAGAGCTGCCTTCAAATCTCACCATCTCTGGCTGCACCAGCAAGAAGCAGTATAGGCCCAAATACTGCGGCGTCTGCACAGACGAGCGTTGCTGCATCCCCTACAAGTCCAAAACCATTGATGTAGATTTTGAGTGTCCTAACGGAGCGGGATTCACCTGGAAGATGATGTGGGTCCAGGCCTGCTTCTGCAACCTCAGCTGCAAAAACCCCAATGACATCTTCGCAGAGTTGGAGAGTTACTATGGTTACCCTGAAGTCATGAACTAGCCGGAGCATCCTGACTTTCTTCTGACTTCTTTTTATTATGCAGTGTTTTGTATTTGTAATATATATGATTATGTAGAAGGGATTTTCTTATGGTCTTTTTTCCTATTGGAAAAATCTGTAAATATGAAATATATGTGTGTCTCCAGAATGGATTCATAAAGCATATTGTGCTTTTGAATAATATAATAAAATATTTGAAGAACCGCTTTGCAAGTGAAAAAATCCAGTGAGTTAATTTATTTATATAGCTTTCTGCACATGTAATAACACATGTAATGTTCTTGAGATGCGTTCAAGAACAGTCAAACATGGTCTGTCTTTAAATTCAAAAGTCAACTTAGTTAATAAGGATTAACTCTATATATTTTTCTTTATATTTCATGAAATATTTTTTATGATATGTTAAAAAGGCAGAAATAGACTGAGATGCCAAAAACAAAGCCCTATTTTAGGACCACATGTTCATATTTGTAATAATGACAGGATCAGGGTAGATCAGTTACAAGTTTTTTATTGTCTTTTTTTTAATAAATACAAACTGTTATGTAATTGTAATGCTTTTCTACAGCATTAGGTGGTTGTGCATCAAATCTTTACAAAGCTGTGTGTGTTCTACAAAGCAAAATGTTGCTGTAGTGCAAGTGAAATACGGGAGTAGAAGGTGTCAGGTATGTTCTATGGCTTCCTCATGTTAACATGTGGACCTATCACGTCACTCACCCAAAAATCCACAACCACATAGGAGCATCACGTCTAAAAAGTGAACAATTCCATGGCACATCTTTGTTCCATTGTGCTTGATTGCATAGAAATCATCATAAAAAAAGAGATACAACTTTTTTGTCTGAAGTCATGATCCATTAATAAAGCATACAATGTAAAAGCTTTGGAATTTGTGTTTCAGAGTGTGTTTTGATTAATGACAAAGCATACAGTCTCATTGGAAAGTACTAAAAGTGATCATTTGATTCCTGAAAAGTTTTACAAGTTCACCAGAGAACTGATGTGTAATTGTTAAAATAACAGAGAATGTTTTGAAAAAAGGATAATGGACATTGGCAAGATGAAACAACATTATGTACTGTATATACATGATATACTTGAAGTTTGTCCCTTAATTTTCAAAATTACATAGCATTTTGTAAGGCAAACTGCCATTTTTATCTATCCAAGTGCCTTCCCATTCTCTGTTCACATCTACAAATCTGCTCCTACGTACAAACGACAACACTTCAAACATGGAAAATAAAGAATAAATGATCAAACAATTACAGTGAGAACAAAAACAGTCATTTACAGTCAGGTATATTTGAGAAAGCTGTGTCAATATGGTAAAAATGGATAAAAACAGGGAAGGGAATGCAGAAATGGAAATTAAAACTTTTTTTTTATACGTATGAGAGATTATGAGACATACATGTACAAGCTGGTATACTCGAAGCCACAGCTTTCTCTGACATTCTCTGCTTCGGTGGCCCCAGATGCTGCGCTGCCCCTAACTACACACTCGTCCTGATCAAGTAGCTCAGGAGCAATTTCTGTTTAGATATTTGAGTCCCTCAAAATAGGCATACAGTCGACCCTCACCTCTCACTCAAAAGACTTCATATTTTCCAATTAGGGCCTCTCAGCTGCACTGAATAGTCTGCAGGTGAGTGTCCATTGTGCGTTTTTACAATTCCACCTATTCTATCTTAGTTTCCCTCTTCACATCGGTGTGTATGTGTGTAGGAATGTGTGTGTCAGTTAGAGGCAGCGCAGCCCAAACCGAAAGGGACCTTGAGAGGTTTGGTCGTCTGGAGAGTGGAGGTTACTTAGCAGGACACTTCGGTGGACTTGGGCACGGCTTGGTCCACGTTGCTGTTGGCTGTGCCGTCCATGGAGTCTGTGTGGGAGCGACCTCGCTGGTTCTCGGACGTGTGGCTGCGGCTGCGGCTGCCCTCGTTGGTGTGAGAGCGGGAGCGGTTTCCCTCGCTGGTGTGGGAGCGGGAGCGGTTGCCTTCGAAGGAGGTGACGCTGGAGCCGGAGGCTGTGCGGGAGCGGACCAGGCGGGTCATGCTGGCAGAGGGCACTGAGGGGAGAGGAGGAGGAAGATGATTTGATAAATGCACTGTTTTGACTGAAGATTATTCTAGTGCACTAGGACCAGCGGTGGAAAGAAACTAAATATATTTACTTAACTACACACACCTGAGAACTATAGTCACTTGTTACTTTGCAAAGATTTTTTTTAAACTATAATGAGCATACAAAGTACAATTAATTGTTATACATAATAGCTTGAATCAGTTCCATCTCGACAACTACAATATTAAAATGCTGTTTATATGTTTATGTGCCAGTAATGAATATCCAATGGTATGATACATAACATCATAACTGTGGCACAGGTAATTTTAATTTACTGTTAATACCTACATGCTTTTTCTTAGGTACAGTATTGACTTTTACTTGTTTTACTTAAGGACAGAATCTTAATACTTATTCAACCACTGTTCTCTGCAGAATGTGAGGCCAAAGAATTTCATCTCACCACAAGGTGGCAGAAAACTCATCTTTTGCAGGGTGTTGTATAGACACCTTGGAAAGTTGTAGTTGTCTGTTATAAGTGGCAAATTTAAATTCAAAATTCCAGAGAAGTGCATGTCACGAAAGGTCTTGAATACTTACTGTATCCCATGCCCTGAACGAAGTACTTGAAAGCCTCTGTCAGTTTGCCAGGCTGCGGAGAAGGAAGGAACAGGGAGGTAGATAATCAGTCCTCTTGTCATTAATTATCATACATTATATTAACATTGACAGACTCAATCTCTCATCCAACAGCTTACTGCTTAGGGTCTGAGATATGACAGCTGCTATGAGCAGGTGCTGCGCAGTGGGGAGGATTACAACCTGACAACTGTGGTTCATGTCTGCTACTTGCTAATGCTCTTAAGTGGAACCTTCTTATGCCATCCACCTGTCCACCTGACCCTCTGCGTCTATTATTCAGCCCCGTCCAGCCCGCTCTACAACATGAACAGTGTCGAGCGTTTTTTTTTTTTTCTATTTCTGTCACACAAACACAAAGACATACACACCTGGTCAACCTGGGGCATGCCTCCGCAGTCAGCCATCTGGAGAGAGGAAGGAAAACACAAAAGATCCCATCAGCATATTGGCGCTTGTCCGTTCGCACAGCGGTGGACACACGCCATCACCCCCCATTACACTCGACATCTCCCGCTGAACATGCCGAACACCTTTTCCCTGCTACCTCCAATTGGTGATCCTCTAGACCCTGAACAGTTGACCCCAATAAATGGCACCCATTTTAGCTCTAACAGCCGTTTGGTTTCGGTTGAGGATCATAAAAGGTTGCCATGGGCCAACACAAGTAGGTCAGCTACAGCAGATTGGGTCCTCAGAGGCTACGTGCGTATGCATTCAGCTCTTCTACCCCTGGTTAATATGTCACCAGGTAAATGCTGAGCCACTGGAATCTTATCATCCGATGCGTTTCCATCAAGGCTATTATAATCTGAAGGAGGATATGGCACAGGAGACAGAGGGAGAGAAACAGGCATTTACCTTGAGCAGGGTAGTCTTGGTTGGGTCCAGCTTGGTGTTGCACTCAACCTGTGGGTACAAATAAAACCATTCTGTAAAGTTTCTTATATGATCAGTGATCCTATATTGCAGGTTAAATATATAGATTGCTATGGCTAAAATAATGCATTTTAAATGTAAAATTTTGTTTGAAAACAAGGTTTTTATAAACACCTATAATTGCTGGCCAAGGCTAATGCTGACAAATTTAGTATTACTGTTTGGGGGATAAAAGCAGTAACAGCAGCACAAGTCTTGTACCTTTAACAGATCAAAACTACCCTGCATCACTTGATTTCTGTTCCCAACTTTGTTCTCGCCTAAGTCAGTGTTACACTGTTGTCCCTAAGCGTTTAATCTTGCATATCTCTTGGGCTTAAAAGGGTGACTGAAGCGGACGGAAAACACGTCCAGCACAAGCTATCTGGGTTAGCGGTGGTGGGAAGCCTAAGCATAGGCTCTCAGAGCCTTGTCTTTAATGGCTGAGACTGTGCCTCAACTCACCACAGCCTCCACAGCTGGAGAGCTGTCGCCAACCACCAGCAGAGAAGGGCACCTGGATAATGCAAATGCATTCAATTACATATCAGCATTGGTGAAATATTAAAAATGATACTAAATGAAATATGCAACAGGTGGTTTGATTGTTGCTTGATGAGAACTTACTTGAGGGTTCTGACGTTGCTTCCAGGGACTGGCCTCTCAATTTCCAGATCCCTCCGACTGTATAGAGAGAGATATGTTATTAAAAAAATCTAATCAAAAGTTCAAACCTGTTGCATCTTGGTTGTACTTGATTTACTTTGTTTCTAGCCCTGGAATGGAAAATCTTTACCTTTCGTAGGACTTGACGAAAAGATGTAGGTTAAATTGGTTCATGTCGTTGAGGATGTGGTGGCGGTATGTTCCAATCAGGTCATGGTTGTGGTGGATCTCCTCCTGTGGTGACCAAACACAAAATCTATTTAACTCACCCCGACCTTAATACGTAGAAAAGCTAGTCCACTTTTTTGCTTTAACTTCTCATTATGATGTAAATGTTGATTGCACAGTGTAATGGCTATAGAATAAGGACACCATCTGCGTTTGATTAATGCCCAATAACTCTTGCTTGCATTGTCTGCCACCGGGCACAAGGCTTTCTTCCTTATCAGTAAGTAACACAACCTGGTTACTTATTAATACTACTGGATGTTTCACTCTGCCTTTATCACAGAACTGAGATCGGTTTCTCCAGTTCAAATTGGGATTCTTACAATTGTTTCTTGCAAATGAGCAATGGCGAAAGTTACTATATTCTGTTATGATCAAAGTGTTGATGAGCAGACAGATGGTTGAGTAAAAAGCGATCCGGTTCTCTTTGCAACAGTGGCACAAACATTAAGTCCACTCTGAAACAACACATATACCTGTACCAGTGGAAGGAGATTTCGGTAAAAAATCATAAGAAACTCAAAGAGAATTTGAATCTGTACCTTTCCAAAGAGGTGGGTGATGATCATGTCAGGCATGGCATGAGTCCAGCCACTGATCTGAAAAAAGACATGAAAACTACATTTAGCTTTAATGCAGCGTTTCTCTTCTTGTTTGTTTCTGTGTGTCAGGCAGTAAATGAAAAGGTACTATAGGGGTGTATGTTTGATGTGGTTTTAATGTGTGTGTACCTTGTGTGCAGCCCAGTCCATCCATCCCTCAGCGCACGGGTTGATGTTGATGAGCAACAGCCCCTCTACCATGTCCGGGTAGTCCAGCTAAAACACACAAAAACATGCAATTTATGATTTATTACTGTAACACACAATGCTGCATTTAGCTAAATCTATATGTGCAAAACTCGGTTTCACGCAGCTAATATTTTGAGGTCTTTTTAAATTATTTTTGGCTCATCAAGGCATGTTTTTGGATTAATATTAGTTATTTCTATCATTTTATTATTTTATTATGTATTTTTTCTATATTTTATAATTGCATTTGGGGTTTAATTCAGATTTTGTGTTACCTGTCTGTAACTCATTACACTAATTGTTATTGTTGCTTATCTTGGCCAGGATGTATTTTCAATGTCAAAGCTCTCCTGGTTAAATGTATTTTAAATAAAAAAGATATTGTACAATGATGCCCACTTTATTTAGTTAAAGAGAGGGCTGCAGCAAGGAGTTAAAAGTTGTATCTCTGTCAGCCTTGTGTCAACAGACTTCCCCCTGGGCACAGTGTTAGTGTTGAGCTGATCTGGAACATTCCTCAAGCTTTTTACGCTCAGCAGGCTCAAGAAATAAGCAGCGTTATATTGCCAAAATCAGCAAAAGAGAAGGCACACATTAGCTGGCTCTGCTAATCCAAAAATGATTAAAACTCATAATTATTAAGCCTGATTGAGAGGGGAAACTCACAGCGAATCTGGTCAGAATGTAGGCCCCGGCTCCAGTGCCCATTCCAATAACAGTCTTCAGCCTGCGGTCAAACATATGCGGATACTGTTAGAACAACAGGTTAGAAGAAATCTTAAACTTGAGTGCCAACAGCGGGTGTGAAAACTGCAACTCAAGTTACCCAAAGTGCTTCAACACCAGTGGGAGGGTCTCAGAGACTTGGTCCATAGACGGGTACTCATATCTGGAAAACAAAAGACATATTGTTACAAACAACAGTTATCCAATCACTGGCCTATATTGCTCCTTATTGTTGATATCAGCCTGTAATAGCCGCCTGTGTTTTTATGTGTCTGTTTTCCTATCACGTTCAGTTCAGGTAGCGTTAACATGAGGCAAAGTCCCACCCTCAAAGCAGATATTAGGCCGAACGAGGTAAACACCTGTCGCTGCAACACACTTGTGAAATTAGGTCGTCTTAAGTACATCCGCAGTGATCTACCTGTCGGGTCAAAGGTCACAGACTGCTTGACATACATTAAGTGGCTGTGTGTGTGTGCGTGTGTTTGTTTGTGTGTGTGTGTGTGTGTGTTTGTATTTCTGGCTCACCCGGTGGAAAAGGTGTTAGCTCCCTCGTGCTGCCCGGGGGCATCAACATGACATACGGCAAAGTGCTGCATGATCTCTGACATGTCCTCATGGTTGAAGAGTGTGTTCCAGCAGGTTTTGTCTGCAAAAGGAGGTCGAGGTGGATAAGTGATCCTTGGCTGATAAGCAGAAATAACCTCAAGTAAACCTGAGAGTAAGTGTAAGACTTGCAGGGACTGCTTTTGTATAACATACAGTTGTCCTGCCTCATCATTTTGCAAGATCTGACAGCATCGTAAAAATCTTTAATTTAGCTTGGAAGAGTTTAGATACTTTAATGTAATAGACTTGTATAGTATAGTATAGTACAATGTATAGTTAGCTTGGTGAACCTAATCTGATCCCACGTGGTATGGTAATTCAAAATACCCCAGGCTTTGGTCACAACAACAGATGTTTCATCTAGAGAGAGCCGAATAAGGAGCCAGGCTTACGGTTCAGTCCAATGTCATGGAAGGTGAGGATCACTGGTCTGTCCGCCTTGGGAACCCCCTTCATCGTACAGTGGATTCTTCCATGAGGAGTCTCCACATCATGCTCCTACCGATGCAAAAAATGACCGAACTTAGCATGGCATTTGTGGATAAAAAAAACTAATTGACAAGATGCAAAGCACACATATTCAGCCTTAAGCTCAAAAAGATGAGAGAGATGTTACACTTCAACAGTGAGTCCAGCTACAGAGTGATATGTGAAACCTGAATAAATGTATCAACTACCATCGCAATTAACCACACAGGATCTTTATTTTTACATTTCAGTTTGCAATGTTCACAAAATGTTTCTTGCCTCATCTAGTTGTAGAAACTTTCCTAACATTATCAAAATTTAAAGCTATTTTCAAAACTACTCTCCAACCAAACTAAAAACTTTTTTAAATACCGTCCACTTATGAAAGTTATTTTTAATAAGCCACAAAACTGAATGATAAAACTATTCTCTACTTGGTGCCGACACCTGTTCAACAACTCCTACAGCAGGCAGCGTTAGCCAACCAATCAAACTACTCCACATTTATATAAAGCCTTTAGTTTACTCACGCTGACTTCAATCTCAGCGACAATCATTTCCACATCAGAATCCTCCAGAACCATGTTTGCAGGAGAGGAGTTCAACGCTGCTCGCTACTGAAATAGTGTAGTCAGAGTGGTTCCCTGAGCTATAGATCCAAATGCTGGTAAGCCTCTGAAGTTGTTTATTCCTGCTCTGAGAGCTGTGTTTTATACCCCCGCTGCTTACCAGTTGGCCTAAGCTCCCGGCCTCCCATGGTGCCTTGCAGGCTGGTCAAAACAAGTTAACTCTAGATGACGGGATCCCTAAATTGGATCAGCCAATGTCAGAGGGGCATTGGCTAATGAGTTGACATGAGTAAGTATGGGTATGTGATCAATGGGAAAACATGTTGAATGAATGAGGGAGGGGAAGACAGCAGTCATTATTCAGCAATATTTCAGGGAACTTCTCCAAAATAATTGCTGAGCTGTTTACCCTTTGACTAAAATCACAAAATTGAACACAGAAGTAAACTGTCTATGTACTGTCGTGCACGTATTTCAATGTACAAGTTTTAATTGTAAATGCTGGTAATTCTCAAAAAAAAAAAAAATATATATATTTTTTTAATAAACTTGTTTGCAATTACAGATATTGCCCCAAATTACATGAATAATGTTAACTCTATTTCAAGGTGGAAGCTGTTTTTTGTCCTGATAAGTGTGTATCCAGAGAATTTTATTCCAACATGAGATACACAATTTTGAGTTCAACTTCATGTCTAATGTCTAATTATTGTTCTTCTGAAAATATACCCCATAACAATGTTATTATAGAAGTAAAAAATGCTTGCACAGCCATAAATGTCTAAATGTCACCAAAATAAATGTTGATATCAAAATATTTGTGTTGACGATTGACGAATCTGCCCTTTAGTGACCTGACCTGAAGTTCTAGCACACTGTACGAGATGACCTATTGGGTAGTTTTCAAACCAGTTTTGACTGCATGGGATCTGCTCAGGAGGAAAATCCAAGAAGGCGTGTAACCTATTTACTTGACGTGATGTACACGTAAACATCTAATGAGTCACCTTGCTCCACCCACCCTCCGCCTCTACAGGACACACTCAAGCACGTAAACTACACAGGCGGGATAATCCTGCAATGCAATGTGTGTGCATGCACGTATGTGCATCTATGAAACTCAAATGGGGGACAGGCGACGTACTCGTGTGCCCGTGTTTGTATTTTTGCATTTACTATCAATGTCAGGAGTAATACCCCAATATCTTCACCCTTGTCTAATTCTATGTCGCTAATTGTTGGAAGCTTAGCCGCCACAGAGATATCAAACTCTTGCTTTGGACACTTCAGGCCATCCTACCTGTCACTGTGACACTGAAATAAGTCAGAAGAGCTTTACGGGCAAAATTGCTCTTTGATGAGACTGGAAAAGCTTGGAGAAAGCTCTCCGCCCACCAACTGTCTGACCAAAAGACCCACAACCTTACACACTGTGCGAGGGTCTGAGCGCTGTCCAAGGTGCTGAGAGGCCCCCAGACCAAATGTGTGTGTGCGTGTGTGTGCCAATGTGCCGGAGAGGAGGGTGAAAGGGTTGATGCACTGTAGCTGTGTTATCTTACAAAACCAGTCCAAAGTGTGTTTCATCACTTTCAGTGGCTGACTGAATTAGTGGAGGCCCAATTAGATTTTAGTCCTAATAAAATCACAGCGGATGAAAGCTCATCACCAAGATAGATGAGCCACTGCAACAAGTACAATTATTAGTATTTCTTTTTATCAACCACTAGATGGTACCAGACAAGCTAAAATAATAAATTATAAAATAAAACTGTCAGTGTTTATAACCAGTAAATAGCATCATCCGTCAACACAAGCTTCAAATAGTAAAGCTGGGTTTACAAATGGTTATTATTATTATTATTATTATTATTATTATTATTATTATATTTCTTGTGTCTGCAAACATACCTTGATAACCAGCTGCTGTACAGCCTCTCTCAGGCCCTGCAAGGACACAACAGATTAATGAAAATATAAAACTAATGCAATTACAGTGTAACATGCTATAATCTAATATCCTGAGGCCATCACCCTGTCACTTAAATGTATTTTCACATCCATATGCCCCCTGTCATATGAGTATCATTTCAGCTGAACAACATTGTAGTTGTGGACAAATAATCAATGATTGACGTTGAGTATTCTTTGTAGAACTAAATGTTCAAGTGATGGGTAGAATGAGTAGGACAAAGGTCAGCAAACTACTAATTTATATTACTAAGTCCTCTTTTTTTCTTTCCAAGTTTGAAAGAGCTATGACTCATAAATACATATATATTATATATATTTTAAATAACCAAATAATGAATCCTCAAAATATGTTTTATATTACTTTGATTTACTCAGATTCTTTGAGAGAACAATGTCAAAAATTCTAGGTGGTATTCATTTAAAATGTGCACAAATTCTTATATGCAGCAATCTGAATAAACCACACATGTACAAATGAACCACACAAGCAACATGTCAGGTATAAATCATACAAAGCTGAGAGATACAGTACTCGAGCAAGTCAAAACACGTTTCAGAAAACTATTATTACACTATTTGACTTGGCTCTGCTCAGAATACATACCGGCAGTTCTCTGTCAACCAGCAGGGGTTTGGACTCAACAACCTGGATGTCATCCATTTCAAAGAGCTGAGGAGCCTGGAGATCAGAGAGTTTAGAATAGTTAGTGCATGACTGGTTTAACCTGTGTTTTTTAGAGGCTGCCAAAGGAAAAACGTGTTTTGATTTCCCAAATCCCACAAAACATTTTCTTTCCAATAAACCAAAAAGTTATAATCTTACTCGCTGGATCTAAAACCGCTTTTAAAAAGGTGTGGCAAATGTGGAGGCTGACTTACAGACTGTAAAAATGACACATTGTTTGAACGTTTGGGGTCGGCGTGTTGCACAAAGCTAATAAAAAAGTGAAAGACATGCAGAGACTGGCGCTGCGATCTGTTCTGACATGCAGACCACATAATGGGCCACACCTGTGAATCCCCCCACCCCAGGGACACACAAGACCGGCTGATGAGGAGTCACAGAGGCGAGCCCTGCCTGATAATAGCTTCAATATTACGAAGCATATTTCAAAAAAAGAACAATAACGGCCTTTGTCCAGACAAACAGAAAGAGACTGAGAATGGCAGGGAGAAAAAAGAAAGAAAGGAAAAGGGGGGGTGTGAAAGAAGCGAGGCATCAGCTTGTGCTTGTGGATCATGATGCTGTGTTGGAGGAGA
This sequence comes from Lateolabrax maculatus, assembly GCA_031216445.1. NCBI lineage: Eukaryota > Metazoa > Chordata > Actinopteri > Acropomatiformes > Lateolabracidae > Lateolabrax > Lateolabrax maculatus. The sequence goes on from CM062218.1 coordinate 13,598,155, forward strand.
GCGGGCAGGCTGCGGCTCTGCATGCAAATCAAATTAGCCAGCTAAGAGGGCTCTTTGTCCGCTGGCACCGGTGGCTCCTGAGAGCCAGGGCCCTGCTCTCCTCTCTCCCCCTGCAACCGACCCATGCACTAATACATACACAGAAAGAGAAACAAAACATCCCAGCCTCTTTTCACCCCTCCGCTGGCTTTCCAGCTCTGTGCATTCTGTCACTTTTCTGTTAGTCTTGGTTTCTGCCTGGTTGCGGTCGCTATGTTTGCTCTTTCCGGAGCATTTTTTGTGCTCTCCGTCCGTCCGTTTGTCTTTGTGTACAGACACAGCAGAAAACCAATCAACCCTCAGGACTGCAGCGTGGCCGTCAGAGCGGGGAGGTCATTTGCAGGAAGTGATTCATTACATTTCAGATGTGGAGATGGCGGTTGTCCGTAAAAAAAAAAAAACGCCCTGGACAGACTCCCACACACACACACGTACACACATACTCCTCTGACTGGGAGAACAGAGACCGGAGCCAGCCGGATCTCACAATAGCACAGAGGAAGAGGAGTATCAAACAACAGGTTCATTTTTCTGCAGAGGCCTTCAAAAACATGGCCGCCACCACACTGCAGGAGCTTTGTTGGAAAGAACAAGAAATCAGCCCCCGTTGAGATTCCACAGCCATGTGAGAGAAGGCATGTTCATGATGCTGAGAAATGAAACAACTGGGGCCATTTCAGATTAGAAAATGGGAGAAGTCAGTTCATGCATCAACATTGGGGAATCCTCTAAGCCTATTTTCCAGCCTATTTGCAAACACGGCTATTTAAAAAAAAAAAAAAAAGACCAGACAGCTTATTAACGGACAGAGAGCACGCTTCCTCGAAACTTGGCCACCATCACCACCTGTTAGCAGGCTGGCAGGAGAGAGAGAACCCTGGCTCGGATGCAGGCTGAGACAACTAGGTCACCTGCTGTTTACACCAGCAGTTTGCCTCAAACTGTTTGCCTTGCAGAGCTAATGTTTCACCTGTCCAAGAGGAGCGGCGGGAGGCAGCAGGGAGATGTGTTAGTTTAACCCCACAGGATCCCAATCCCAAGCAATGAGATATGAGTGCTGCTGTCTTGACATTTCTTATGTAACAATTTGTCATATTCATTTCATAGATGTGGCGTTATGTATGTTGGATGACTGGTAAGGAAAACATCACTACGTTTATTTTACTTTTACAAGTATACATATAATGACGAATTAAAAAAATTATAAAAATAAGAGTTTTATGCTGTTTCTCAGATTTTTTGTAAACTGTCAAATCTATATATATATATATAATATATAGAAGTAATTTTTTTGCAGTGCATCTTTTTCTCACATGGATTTTGTCCCTCTGCTGCAACAGGTTTTTTTTTTTTTTTTAAAAACTGGCATCGCTCCAAACTGGCATAGTGATTGGGCAACAGTTGCACACTGTCTTTAACCAAGTCAAACCAGTTCCAACATGCATATTCCCTATTGAAAGTTGCTTGGGTTTTTTTTAGAAAATGTCAGGCTGTGGGGAAGAAAACAAACTATTCACTGAAACAGCTCTGGCCTGGCAGAAGTGAGATTGTGTTACGCAATCATGTACAGGAAACAGGGAGGATATAGGCTCGGGATGATCCAAAATGTGAAGCCCAAAATCAGCTGAATAACGCAGAACACAAACTCTGTGCTTTTTGGTGAACTACTGGCCCATACGGTTTCACTATTTCTGAAACAAGATTTGGAAATAAGTATCAGTTGACAACATATACTGTATCGAAACCTTTACATGACCATAATATTCTGCTCTTATCATCCAACTGATAATCCATTACTCTAGCCAATAAGCTTTGTCAATAACCATAATTCTCATGATTAGGTTTTATGTGTTGTTTCCTGAAAAGCAGACTTCTTCGAAAATCCAATGTTTTCACTTGACAGCGAGATAATGTCGTTTGAGCTTTAGAGGGGAAAACAACAACAACACTGATGCAGCCCTACGTAACACATTAGTGCTTGTTTTCCACAGTAAATCCAGAGATACGACACACTACTTTAAGCCAGAACATCCGAGTTACAAAACAGCATGAGCTCAAAACCTTTCTCTGTTCACTGAGAGAGAGAAACATATGCACTGATTAGATTTGGACAGCGAGTTTTAGGGAGCCAGAATCAAGGCCAGGTCGTCCATCCTCCATATAGTTTTAAATCCACAAGCAGCATCCATCTGCAGAAACAATGATTGCTTCCCTAATCTTCGGGAACTCGCTTAATCTGTCAAATCCCTGGTTCTGAAACATCAGAACAGCAGCAGCAGCAGCAGCAGGCCTGCTGGACTAAGCTGACACAGACCTACATTTTCAGATTGTAAAGCATATCAAAAGGTGGGTGTCTCCATTGCTACAGTAAGTTGGTGAGTGGGGGTCGGGGTGGTTTGAGAGGATCACTGCAGAAAAACTAAACAAAGCCTGAAAAACAGGTCAGGATGCAGTGTTTTTATTATTTATTTATTTTTATGTCAACCAATGGAGGATGGGCTTAATATTCTGCCATTTAATCCTTTAGTTAATAGACAACATTTTTCATATTTTGATTTAGCCAGGTGCAAGCACTATCCCCTCCCTGCCTCACCCCACCCCCCATGCATGTTTTTGTTTGTTTTCTTAATATCAAGGCTGGAAAGCAAAGAGGATTTGTTATACAATTATTGCTCTCATAATATTTGGAACATTTTTCATAAAAGCTTCCTGCTTTTGTGTGCGTGTGTGTGTGTGTGTGTGTGCGCTTTATAAGTCACGTGTCAAAAGCATGTTGATCTACGATCAAGTTCCTCAACCCGTTTACGTGCTACACAAATAAGTGCTCTGCCTTACTTTAAAAAAAATCATGTCATATCTTTTTAGAAATATACAAAAACAAACGTTGCTTAATATGCAAAAAAACAAACAAACAAACAAAAAAAAAACACATTCATCTAAACACATTCTCAATATATATTCTGAAATATATGTGAGATGTTTTGCTCTGTGCTTCGGCCTGTTCTATTATTTGTGATCGAATAAAATTGGCACGTCTCCGAGATATGAACTTTTTAGCTTCTTTAAAAACTGTCTTTCAGCGGAGCTGCTCAGGAGGAATCACAACGTGCTCAAAACAAACAGCCTGGGTCTTCCTCACGAGACAATGAAAGTAATGGAATGAGCGCATTGTTTGAAGCAGAAACCTACCTGCGGATTTAACTTCTGATTGTCCTGAGATGAACACTCCCAAAAAAAAAAAGGTCCAGAAAAACTTTTTTTTTTTCTCTCTCTCTCTCTCTCTCTCTCTCTCTCTCTCTCTCTTTTCAAACAGCGCAAATTGTCGCAGTGACAGCAGCGTCGCTTTGTTTATAACGTGCGGCGCCAGGCGGATGTATGAGGGAATTTTATAAAGGCTCGGGGGCGTGCAGCCCGGCCCCCTTCCCCCGCCGCTCTCTGGATTGGGCCACAGCAGCTGGGAGGCTGATAACGCAGCTTGATTCCTTCCAGCGGTTGCACGATGAGGAAGACGATGACAGCAACTCTTGGGTGAATCGCTCGGGGGGGGGAGGAAAAACCGGATTTTAACCCCCATTAAATACCACCAGTCCTCTCCCAGTGTCACCACACTGCCTGTGATGCTTTCCCGGTGGAGTCACAGTGACTTCCATGGCTTTTTCCCCCCCCCTGTAATGTTTCTTTCTGGAGCTCACTTTTGCTTTTCTATTTTTTAAGTGTCATGGGGTGTGGTGTTTTTTTTTTTTTCACAGGGGTGCTGGCCAACAGTTTAGCTGGAAGTGAGAGGTATCAAAGTTCATTATTCTGTAACACCCCATATGTGGGTTGTCACTGTGCCACCATTACACCTTCAGATGTGACACATTTGATAGTTTACTTTCATGGTTAGGTGGTAATTAGTTCGGTATAACAGAGCTCCTTCTGCCACTATGAGCTGGGTGTGGACAGGAATCTTGGCACGGCTCTTTTTTTTTTTGCCATCAGTCCGCTGCAAATGATAGTTTATCTCACTCTAACTGAGGGGTTGAAGTCACAGTGCTGTTTTTTTGCGCTCTGCAGCTGACATATTTCTAAGACGTGTCTGAGCCATTGTCGGCTGTGTGAGGCTAAGGGGCTAGGAATGCAGCCAGGCTTGCAACCTTGATTTGAGGCCAAGAGGAGATAAGTCTGTACAAAGGGAAGCCCTTCCCTCTCTTTGAATCGAACCGCTTTTCCTTGATAGCACGCTGCTAATCAAAGTTTGCGTGTCCTACGGATGCAATAATCAATACCACAACAGAGACAGTTTGCTCCTTGCATGAGCAGCTGCATAGATGTTACTTTGCAGGAAAGACATATTGTCCAGCGACAATCCCCTCAACAAGTGGCTTCAAATAGATATCTAATCTGAAATGAAGCCTGCGTTGAATGGCCTCTTTGTGGTTTGACACCTTTTAACAGCACCCAACACATGTAATCTGAGTGCTGAGGTTTGTCCATATAAATGCCTGTTTCAGCATCTTCCAAGCGTTTTGTTTATGATTCCAGATCAATTCGTGTCACTTACTAGCCATTTAGTACAGTGCAGGGCTCTAGATGGAAATTTCCACACCTGCAAGAGTCTGACTGTTACACTGTGAATCTGCCAATAAGTGCTGGTATTGGCAGTGAGTGTGTGAAAGGTCCTTGTCAAGATACAATAGCCGCACTGTGGGCTTGTAATGTGAGGCCCCTCGATAGGAACACATCGGACAATAGGCGCATTGGAGGGGGAAATAAAAAATCACTATGCTAATTTCAGGTCAATCACTTGGTACATTGCAAAACATGGGGAGCAGTACTGATGGACAGAAGTCGATAAACAAAACTATTCTCACACATCTGGCCATTAATAAAAACATTACTTAGCGAGCATCCGTGTGTGAGCGTGAGTGAGTTCACGTGTCTGACTCTACGGCTCCTGTCCAGCTATCATTGTGAAACAGAAATCGCATTTGGAATTGCCAACTATGACAGATTGAGTGCAGCATGTGTGGGTCGCAGAGTGTCTCAATGCTTGATAAAACAAGTGGACTTTCACCTGGCTGATTGCAGTGCTTGTGGGAGCAGCTGCCCTTTACAGGGCATATAAAACAAGGCCAGACCTCCTCAGGTCCTCAGCTATGGGCTCGGCTCCTTTATTCCTTATGTATATTGTAACGTCTATCTGATTTAGTCTTATTGTGTTCTCTTACTTTCATCCTTTGAAGGACTTTGTTGACTTCATTTTTTAAACATGCTGTACAAACAGTTATTCTTAGTAATGTTATGTACAGTGATTTCTGGGAGCTCGGTGTTGAGTAAAATGAAATAAATCATTATGAGGCGGTGTAAGGACATGGCATGTAAGACCTGTCATGACCAGAGAGGCTAAAACAAGAACATACTGTATAACTTTTTAATATGGAAATCTTCAAGGAACATTAGAGCAAATTAGATCCAGATTTTTGTGTTGTTCACATGTCTTGTTCCTTGTTTCTTCTTCTTCTCCATCTGCCTCTTCCACTGATACAGTAGGCTGCACACACTGTAGGCCTCCTCTGTACTACTGTACATCCATTAGTAGCACAAACTGTCTCCTGCTCTCTGTATCTTGTCTCTGCTGTATGCCAATGGGTCACCCAGTTCAAGTGTGTTTGATCTCTAAGTTCATAACCGCGATGCACTGCTGTTCACTGCAAACAGAGAAGATAATAAAAGACAGAATATGTACCACTGAAGGTCAAAGCTCAACCATTCCACTGCTAAATCATGTACAGCAAATGTATTTAATATAGCAGGATTATGAGCGGTTTCCTGCCTTGTGTTTTTTCTTCAACTTTATTCAGCACACGCCCATCCCAGACTCTCTGTGTGGCCCTCGTCAGAGGTAGAACTAGTCATGACAACCAGTGATGCAAGAGGCTTTTAGCAAAAATTGGTGATTCAGTCACACATGACATGAAACGTGTCTGGGGTCATGTAGTAAATGGTGTGTGAGCTGATGCAGATTTGTAACCGATGCAGAAAGGTGTGCCTGCATTGTATTGTCCGTGATAAGCAAGACAACGTTAAGGTTGTGGCACTGATAGTGTCTGATAACCTCTGTGGTAAATATTTACAAATGTTTTGTCAAATTAACAAAAAAAGTTGACAGGTAACTTTCAAAGGATACATTTTGGTGTCCAGATAAATCATTACAAGCAGTCTGTGGCCCAGTCTTGTTTCTTGGTTTCTTGTTTGATACCACTCTCATGTCTGATAATTAACACATTATCTCTCATTTGCTTAACATGTACAAAAACCAAAGTAAAAGCCAGGCTAGTTGTTTCCCACGGTTTCTAGCTGGCAATGCTGGATAAAAAGATATGAGAATGGCATCGATCTTCATCTAACTTTAAGCATCTTCATCTAACTTTAAGCAAGAAATTTAAGAAGCGTATGTGCCAAAATGTCAAACTGTTTGAATCTTTAAAAATTTAAAAATAAAAAAAAAAGAAAATGTGTGAAATATCACGTCTAATTTATTATCTTAACAAACATATCTTGTTTCTTTCCCAGATCATAATTACTGTAAACCACTTTCACATGTTTTGTGGTTTTCCATCCTGGAAAGAGATCTTTTTTCTTCGAAACAGCCAGCACCCAGGTGTTTTATGAATGTATGCAGTATGTAATTATTGCACCTCATCCTTGGTCAAGACAAGCAAACTTTATTTGGCTGTAAAGTGAGTTTTACACTCCTGCACAGTTCTGATGTGAAGTTTTCCTTGGCTTGACCTATATTCAATATTGATTATCTCAATAAGGTGCAGTAACTGCTGTGATAAGACTGTCCTCTTTTCCCTTGATATTGATAAGGTTGTTACTGAGTGACTAACCAGGGTAAATGTTAAAACGGTTAAACAGTAAAGCCTTAATAACATTGTTTGTTTGGTCTGTGAGCTCCTTGGAGCAAAGGTTAAACTAACTGGACACATACAAAATGTGAACACGCTCCTTAGGTCTTCAATGTTAACTGAAGCTCCACTTCTGTTTAATGCAGATGCTGTAATCTTGGAACATATGTAAATCATGATAAAGAAAAGAAAATCTTCTTCACTGTTGTTGTTAAAGGATGTGTATCAGACTTGTTGTTTTAGAGTCACATAACCACACTGACAGTCAGCTGACAAATTCTCAAAGCGGTGAGACAAACAAGTCTGTGTAATTATTAAAGGCCGTATCTTAAAAAGGCATGAACAACCTTGTGTCTTTTCTAAGAAAGGCAAGGGCACAAAACTAGTAACAGATTAGTTGTGGTGTGGTCATTCATGTATTCACATTGTCTAACTGAATAAGTGTTATGTACAATGCATTCAAGTGACAATCTGATATGCATAGTTGCCCTTTAATGGCAATTGAAAAATTCAGTTAATCTTGATAAAAGGCAATAGTGGCCAACCAGCTATGCAACTAAACACAAAGGAGATGGTGGTTGTATGAATCACCAGCATGCATCTGACTGAGCACTTTCTGTGTTGCATAAGAAAAGAGGATAGACAAACAATGAGTGGACTTGAGCTAACCTAATCTTCCCAGAGCTACAGTCACTGTTCGTCAAGTCCATCATGGCGCTAATATCTTTATCACCAGCACCAATTTTAGACACAGTAAACATGCCAAGGCACAGTGGGTACTGATGACACACCAAAACAATGCTGGAGTAGTGCTCTCAGTGGGTTTTTACACTGTGCCAACTGTAAATACGTACTACTCTACTGTAGCTGTACAGGCGGGGCATTGGTGTTACCCAGGAATCTCTGAATACAGATGAGATGAATAATGATGCAATTTAATTTCTTTAAATTGGCAACAAATTGATGCTGTTTAATTGTACCTGCCTAATTACAAAGTTTTTTTCTGCATTAGATCTGGCAGGAGAAACACATTCCAGCAGAAGGTCAGATAAAGTTGGACCGGTAACTTAAGTGGAAACTGCACCTAACCAGCCTCTGTTTTGATTCCTGGGGAAAATATGTGAGGTCAGGATGACAGGATGTTAGCGGGTGGGTGAGACTGCGCCGTGTTGGATTTAAACTCAGCTACAGAGATTTGAACTCGGCGGGCTATCAAGTGCACATTCACCCCTCAGCTTGATTCAGTTCCGATCAAATTGATTGAAAATATTGGAGCCTAAGAGTGAAATGTGATCCTGGTCATGGGCCTCTCCCTGGATGTATTAAAGGGACAGTCTGTGTCCTGTGACATACAGAGGAAAAACTGTGATAACAGCCCCTGCTGTGTCACAGGTGGGTCTCTGTTTTCACTCGTCCTCCACACAGGAACATTAGTTGATGTTCTGTGGAACAACAGGGTTTATATATAAACAGTGGACACAGCTGTTTGGATTATTACAGTGGGTGTGAGGGGTGTCTGTTGAAATAGATATAAGGGACGGTGGTGTGTATGTGAATAAGGGGAGAGGGGGCATCAGTAGAAATAAGAAAGGGGAGGCAGGAGTGGGCAAGGAGTCACGCGTGCATTTTTCGCTTGGGGGAGCGCTACCTGTTTTCCTTTGTTTCAAGTCTTATGCTTGGCTAATCTAACACACTGCTGGCTATACCTTTTCAACGTACAGCTATGAGAGTAGTATCAATGTTCTCATCTAACTATAAAGCAAATTAAGGTATTTCCCAAAATGCGGAACTATTGTTTTAACGAATATCGAAGGGGTGATACAGAGGGCAGACTTTGGAAGGAGACTGTTGCTTGGCTGCATGTGCTTGAAGGATGTTTTGACTGACCGCGTGTCCTCAAAGTTACCGATTCATTCATGGCCAAGGGAAATTTATAGCTGATTAACTATTTCCCCCAAAAAGTTGGATGTAAAAGCATTGTTATTGTGTTGCCTGCTTCACTGTCTGAGTTGTTGTTGTTATTACTTAGTGAAGAATTAGTTGGTGACCCAGATAGCCCAGCTGTTAATTATAACTTATTAACTTTATAGTGAGGATAAACAGTCACACACTGTTCAAAAGAAGATAATCCAACAATATCACTGTTGTAAATCAAAGGTCACTCCTACACCTCCTCAGGACAAACCATTTTCAGTAGTGTTTATAAAAGTTATAAAAAGTGCTTGGGGCCATCACTGTTTTTTCTACTTAGATGCCCTTTGTGAGACGCCTGCTCTTTTTTTACTTTGATACGTCAAAGTATAATCATATGTGCTGCAAAAAGACAGTTACAATATTAAATATCCTATATTTAAAAGATATTTAACAGCCTTTTTTCCCCTCGATGTCTCAATCCCTGTGTGTAGATGGAAAAAAAAAGGTAAACTCAGCAGCACTTTTTAAAGCACTTTGAAAGTTAACACAACTAGGGCTCATTGTGTGTGATGCTGCCTTCAGGGGCTGTTGTAAAAATTTATTTTATAATAAGACATAACATTCAATGATGTAGGGGCAAGATGGTGAGGAATTATTCAGATGTTTTACTTAAGAAAAAGTAACAATACTGCACTGTTGGACTGTAAAAGTCCTGCATTCTAAATGTTTAACTTGATTAAAAGTACATCAATATTATTACCAAAAACTACTTATATTCTATTATTATTGCAGAGCCATAATGTGAAAGTAACATTTTACTGTTAAAGTTTGTCAAGGTGAAGCACATCTTAACTAATTTATACACTCTTGTATATTTGGATTTATGACGATGGATCATATGCTTTGTGGGTAAAATTTCTAATTTGTAGTAACTATAGCTGTCATAAATAATGTTACTGAGTGAAAATAAATATGTTTCCCTCTGAAAGGCATTGGAGTAAAAGTAGAAAGCAGCATGGAATGGAGATACTCAAGTCCAGTGAGTTTTTAAGTATAGCCTGCTTGAGTTAAAGTACTCTGATGTTGACATTAAATACTAAAACATTAAACATTAGCCAAAATAGTGTGCATTTAACATCATAAAATGTTTTTATTCACGGAACACAGACACTTCCAGGCGCTTTTTTTCCTGCTCATTTTCCATTAGTCTATCGCTGCACTCACGTACCTTTCAAAATAAAACAACAGCCACAACAAAAACAGACCTGCTTATGTGTTTGTACCACGTGTTCGTGTGCAGCCTGAGTCAGCAGGCGGGCGGTGCAGTTTGCATGGAGAGCAGTTTGAGGGCGGCAGCTGCCGTGGGCGGCGCAGGGCGGGACCGGGACGAGGAAGACGAGCGCGACGTGACTGCCCCGATTGTTGCTTGTTGTGAACGGATGTCAACGTGGTGCCTGTTTATCCTCTGACGTGCGAGTGGGGCCACACCTCTGGGACACCTGCAGCACTTACTCAGGACATTATGGCATGAGTACAGTGAGTACAGTGAGCTGATGTGCTGGATTTCAGGATAAGAATGTGTCTGTAATCTACTGTACCTTTAAGCAGAATCAACACAACGTACCTGTAGTAGTTTACTCCTGTAGACAACCCTAACATATAATTTGGAGGTACTTATTTAAGTATTTCAACTTTTAAAACAACACTATCATTATCAACCTAAAGGACATTATGCATTGTTATAGGTTAAACCACTGAACGGTATATGTAAAATAATTAAACCAACCTTACCACAACCTGTTACACCATTCAAACACTTAACAGGATAATTATAAGTACTTTTACCTTTGATACTTTACATACATTTTGCTTTTAAATTGAGTGTCTTTATGTTGTAGTGTTGCTACTTTTACTTGAGTAAATGTTCTGAACACTTCCACCACTGGGCATTACTGCAATGTTCCTACTGTATGTTCTTGCTTACAGTATGCCAAATTGTTAAATTGTAGTATTTGTTTATTTATTTTTTACTAGTATTTGCTATTGTAGTACAAAGCATGAGACATTAAGTAATAATGGCATAAGATATTCTTTCATTACTCTACAGACTCCACTGACAAATGGGAGGAAATGGGGCTAATTTTAGTGCACTTGTCCTCAGTGCAGCAGGCTCCCATGGTGTCTCCTGGCCTGTAAACAAGCTGCGGAGCAACTGTCTAAAGATAAGCCTGCACACACACAATCACACACTCATACAATAGGCCAGCTCAGAAGCACGGGCCAAAGGCAATCAAGTAAATTCTAGTGCAACAGAAACTTTATTACTGTAACAAATCATCAAAATAACAGCATCATTTGAAATGAGAGGAGAGTCATATTTTACTTCAGGGGGAATTACTAGCCAGGACTGCAGTTGTAAGGTTACATTTTGGGTTAAGGGATTTGTTACAGAATAGAGTAATGTAAAAACACTGACAGAGACAATCCAGAAAAAGGTCAGGAAATCTGTGACATCCAGAGCAATACGAGCCTGTACGGCAAATGCAGTGAGGATCCTCTGCACAATACAACATTCAGGGGGATTAATGCTTGAACCAGTTTACTTAATCAGTAAATACAAACCAGCAACTGAAGTTAATCCTTAACAGTAGACTCGCAGACAGACAAGCTCCAGTTTCTTCTGACTGGACAATTAAAGGAAATCTTGTCAGCTCAAACCCCTGGTCTCACTTTTATGAAATTATGTTTGTCACTGTAAAATCTGGGGCTTGTAATCATTCATAACGGTGCAGTTGCTGTGCCTGGCTAAGGCCCTTTTTCATCCAGGGATAGGACTGAATGAAATATCCCCAAAGAAGCTGCTCTGGAGCTTAAAAGACAGTGTGTAAGTTCCACATAAGTGTAAGGAATTAGGTAGAGGAGAATAAAAAGAGAAGCAGTGAAGAAAAGGAAAGAGAAGTGGTTTTTGTCTCCCGTCCCTCAGTGTGTCACTCAGTCAGTCACATGCTCAGCCGTTCTGTCTGACTGCCAGGCTCTGCTCTCTCAGTGTAATCTCTGTTGACCAGTCAGCGAAGGGGGGGGAGAAAAAAAAAAAAAAAAGATGGAGGGCAGGATGTCTGCGTCGCAATTTAGGTCGTCCACTAGTAATCCCACGGGGTGCAAGTATGTCGTGGGCAAACGATGCCAAATGTTGAGCTCACCCAACTCCTCTTCCTTGCCCTCTGTCCGGCCAAGTTCTTGTCTCGTGACAGACCTCCCTCAGTTTGCCTTCGACTACAAAACTCACATGCTCTGATGTTATCTGCGAGAAATTCCTGACCTTGAAAAGGGCTCTCAAGTAGGGGGGTAAAATTAATAAGAATTGATAAATCTAAACTTGACCTCAGATGATTCAATCTATTGAATTGCTTCATAACTCAAAAGTGCTGCATAATGATTTAAATAAAACCCAATCTTCTCTGACTGAGACACTCAACATTTCACATTTGGATACACATCATATGATTTAAAACCTATTTACCACCAATTAGCTGTTGCGACTGAATTTGCACTGTATCATCTTGTGAACATTATCTTATGGTATGGGTGGGCTTATGGTTTAAATCAATATCCAAGTTGAGCCTCCCGCTTTATACCATATAGCTTGGAATAAGAAGAATTAAACAAACTTTAATGTGGACCAGTGGTTTGACTTTGCTAGACAACATAACTCTGAATGTAGGTGTAAACTTACGTGTGCATTCTTCAGTCAGTCAGATGACCCTGATGGCGGCCACAAGCCACAATGCTTTTTTTTTTTCAGTCTCCATCCTTCAAGTATGTGAAACTTCAAGTATGTGAAGTTGTGCTGGAAATCTGTACCCTGTGCACTCTTCTGTGTGTTCCTGGCTTTAAACATCTCAGGTAATCCCCGGCACTTGCACAATGTTTACAGTCTGCCTCACAACTTGCTACCAAGCCTGTTCATGAAGTTGAAATATCTTGTGTTGAGTGAGTGGGGCAGAGAAAGGTGAATGTCTTTTGTTGATAATCCCTGACTCTTGGCTTTTCCATTCTGACTAAATCCTATACGGTTGATGGGTAAACTAATGTGACTCCACCCCACATAGTCCACAAAGTGAGTGTTTGAAGATGCAGAACACATTGTGTTGCACTGTGCATCATGTTTGACTATATTTAGAAATGCATCCTTCAACCTTCAAATTGAATTACTGGACGTTTATTCTGCACTTGCTTGCTTAAAGGAAGTAGGTAATAGTTCAGTCCATGTACCTTTTGGCACAGATGTGGTGCTACTAGAAAAGCAAACAGATTTCATCTACTACATATTTGCTCAACTCAACCTTGCCACTGTGGTCAGTCAACTCAGTCTCGGGTCACCCACCAAAATAGGGTGACTGCAACTCAGGAAGAAGGTTTAAAGTTCAAATTTAACATCTGCAATCTTTACACACTGTAACATGGTGAGATTAGGAGGATGACTATAAATAGACAACTAGTGATCATAGAATCGTATTAAAATGTCACAAAATGTTGGAGAAAAGTGCCAGGATGCAGAAGAAACACCTTTAATCATTTTGAGTTTGATACAAGGGAGTTAGTTGACAATGATTGTATTTCAGTCTAAACTTTGAAATACTGTAACACCCTCTCTTGTGGTCAGATGCTGACCTCAAACACAAAGGAAACCATGTAAAAAAATGTATATATATAAATGTCCTAGTAATCATATTACACACTGCTCATGTGCTGAACAAGATCATGCAAGTCTTTATTCCCACTGAGCTTACATCAAGGAGAACATCTACCAACAAAATAAAGCCACAAATAAAAGAGATATTTATGACACAAGGAGGCACACCAGACCATTTAGTCCTTGTGTGGTTTCAAAGTGTGTGTCTGATTTTAAAGAAAATCTCTCTGAAGTGTAGGCTCCAATTAAAAACATAAAACATATAAAAGTGCAATTTGGAAGCAGGAAAAAATATTTTTACAAACGAAAATGTAAAGCATCATGGGTAAATGTGGGTACAGAGTAAGTGATGTAACTGCTGTGTGGGCTGGTGAAATGAGGAGCAGCACCGGCTCCTGTGTAGACGGGGAACGAGGACTCAGTCCACACGTGCATCCTCTTGATGGGTTTAGCAGCTCCAGCAGCAGTGAGTCCATGGTGTGTGCTGCCCCCTGTTGAGCAGATGGGGGAACTTCCAGCTGAAGCTTGAAGGAGGAGAGGCTCCTCAGGCTCCCAGCTGAAGCTCCTCTTGGTCCCAACTCTGTGTCCGTGTGTGGGCCGATGCTGCTGCTGCTCCACTCTGACCGGCACACTGGAGAGAGGAGAAGCTCTGGGGGCCCGAGCGGAGGGACCGTCTCTCTTCAGGAGCGATTCGATGGAGAAAGGACTGCTGAACTTCACCTCACATCTGATCTGAACGGCTCTGCAGGCCGCAGGTTCAGGAGAGTGGAGAGCTGAGCAGTGCTCTGATGGTCTGCTCGTGTTCTCCGTTTCCACTTTGGAGGCCAACTCGGGGAAGAGCCGCAGGATTCCTTTGAAGTGGCGACGCACCATCTTTGCTGTGATGTGACTGGGGTCCAGTTTCCAGTAGTTTCTCTTACTGTCCAGTGAATCTGGAAGCACTGGAACCTGAAAAATACAACACAGGCTTTTTTAGGTTAAGTTGTTTCTTTAAAAATAAAAAAAGAAATGTGTTCATTTGAAATATCAGAAGTTTTGGAATAAACCTCACCTTGACAAAACATTTGTTGGCTGATAAACAGACTCTGATGTTGTTCTCAACAGATTTTCTGTCTTCAGAGATAAGTGGTGCCAGTCTGTCCATCAGCTGCAAATTGAAATTAGAGGTTTTAAACTGACAGTGTGTTTGAAATGGCAATTTTCTTAGAGATGGTTATCGCAGATGTTTTGACATTCTTAAGCATAGTTACTGAAAAAAAACTTAATTCTTTCTTACCTGAGCAAAAGTGAGCATCTTGCCTGGAGCGTCTTGGAGGACGACAGCGATCTTAGCCAGGTAGGTGGTGCTCTTCCTGAACAGATGTTGCAGAGAGCTGCTGCCTGGAGCAGAGAGAGGCCGCTGAGCTCCAAACCTCTCAGTCCTGTTCTGCATCTTGTTTGTTGAAGGGTCAAGTCCCACACCCAGAGCAGTGTGATCACCCCCTCGCTGAGTGCAGATGTGGCCCTGAAGTGGTCAGCTGTGGATTTAAGTCCTGTGGGGACAATAGGACATTAGAAGGTGTGCACTGCAGGTTAATGAGGACCTTTTGATAAGTCGAAGATGAGCCGTTACTGCTGGAGGTGGAGCCAGTGATCATGGAAACAGATGTATACTGTACTGTATGATCTGAGAGTCTGATCAGCCTCTGTTCACATTAGCAGTTACATTTTTAGAATTTACATGTAAACTAACATAAAAATAATTTCTTCTGATGGCATTCAATTATTTGACTCTGAAAGTAACATACTATATTGAAAAATATACATCTACCTGTATTCAACTGGAGGAAGCTTTTGCTCAAAGCAAAGTACAATTGAAGTACAATCCAAGCCACAGTGTATCTACTACTACACAAATATACTAAACACACACAAAGTGTAACATTTTGAGGCCATAATGACATTTAAAAAAAAGCCAATACATTATACAACCCAACATTTAAAACATTAATTACTGACATCAGTTGTATAACTTATTTCAATAATTCACTTTTCAATCACCTTAAAAGTTAACTCACTGAAGTTTTATTTGGTGCATCCAGTTAGTGCAGCACTCACATTGAAGATGTTTTCACAGTGAAGCAGCAGACAAACTTCAGCTGATTCTCATCTATCTGCAGGTGTGTGTTGTTTCTGCTTCAGCTTGTGGTGCTGTGGACATTTTAACTTTGGTAATTACTACATGAACTTGAAACTGTAAGGTTCCAACTTAAATTTTGTTTAACCTTACTTTTTACATTGTTGTAAGAGACAATATAAACGTGCTGTTGTTCAGCTTCTCAAAGGCTGGTCCGATAATACACAACTGAGTGACACACACATTCCAATGAGCAATCTAATCACATTCCAGCAGTTTGCACATCACTCAACGCTCCTTGAAGTCAAACTTACAGTATTGCCTTTTGTCCCACATAATGACAAAGCTCATTTACATCAGTGATCCCCATTCACATGCATCAACACATTACCTGGACTGAATGCTTTGTGCAAACACCACTTGAGTCTGAGGGGTGCTGCCACTGGGAGTCTGCAGGTTTCCATTTTGCCCAAACACAAGACCAGCTGATTTCACTTGTCTTTGATTGAAGCTTTGCCACTCAGCTGCTCTGGGGTCTGTTTCAAGAAGCAGGTTAAGTAAGGTATCTGGAAAACATTGCTGAACCTGAATGGGTCATTCCATTGCCCCTTGGCAAGCCCCAGGGGGGGCCCTGTGAGAGATGATAGAGGAGCGAAGGTAAAGAGAGAGGGAGGGTGGGGCAAGGAAAACAAGAACAAACGGACGTGCAGGTCAGGAAGGCATGTATAAACATAAGGCAGGAATGAGGAGTGCTTGAGGTTCAGTCCTGCTCCTTCAGATTAAAAAAAAAGAGGCAGTGTTCACTCATTATAATAGCTATTCCCCTCAGAAATCACCACATGCCTTATGTAAAGTGAAGTGAAGCAGCAGCGAAACAACAATATATTCAAATAAAATAAGAACCCCATAGAGAAGCAAATCATTCACTGACATTTTAAGACTTAGTTATTCATCTAATAAGGCAAGAGGTAGACATTCAGTTTTCTTCAGACTGTGACATTTTCTCTCCAGAACAACCAATTGAATTTGCTTCAATAAAATACAGATGCTGACTATGTTCCTCAAAAAAGATGGACAGCAGACCAGTAAACATACACACATAAATTACATTTTAATCCATTTATTGTTGTTGAAATGAACATGTTTGCCATTAATTCATGTAGAGAAAGAAAATAGTATCATCTTGGAACTGAAAATGTGTAAAGTGTACTTTAAAACGTGTGTACTGTGTTAGTGTACTGTGTTAGTGAGCCAGTGATTTGGATTGAATGTGAACAAAGCTCAGAAGTGACTAAAGACTTTTCCAGTTACATTCCAGTCAAAACCATTGTGATTGTTGTAATCACCCATTTAAACGGTTACATTCCAGTGATTGTGGCCTCTTTCATTACAGCCTTTGTCTATGAGAGTGAGTTACTAGTTTGTGAAGGTGCAATCTAGATTAATCTGATAAATATTTATTATGTATTCTTTAAATAATCTCTGTATAAATATTAGAGAAAGTCAAAATATGACTTGATGAATTAAAAAATGTCTATAAATAATAGCTTCTACTGATCTTAGTATTCTCTTGTTTATCAAAAGGAGTATCATCAGACTGTGTAAGTATTCGTTAAAGAATGCCCAACATCTTGCCAGTATCTCAGGTCATTTTAACTTGTCTGATACTAATAACAAAAGGAACCCCTTTTTTTTCAAGAAGGAATGTTGATTTGTCTGTATACATGAAGCTATGAGGGGATACTGAAGTCTGTCTGCAACTGTTTTAAGTCCTCATAATCTTGATTCCATGCAAAGGCACATCAGTGAAACCTAGTGTTGGTGTTTGATTTATTCTTATCTGGTAGTTTGAATATAAGATTTAAGGGCTTAGGGGTCATCAGCAAAATAAGTAAGAATATTGGTATTAAGAGCCTCAGCTTCAGATATCTTTGGATATTTAAACATTTTCTTGCCAAATTCTTTGACAGACAGACAGAGTATTAATTCTAGGTTAATAAATCACATGTCTAAATCTACCTGTATAGAATGGATCATAGGATTTAGAGCATTTTCACAAAATGTGCACTGGCAACCACCTCAGAGCGAGCACAGTTCTTTCTGTGACTGTGACACTGAAATAAGATTAGCACTTTGATGTGACAGAGGTTTCAATATCATTAAATTACACCTTTTATACTTATCAAATGTTTTCTGGTACTGTATGCAGTAATGTTGCAATATGCTGTTTTGTCCATTCTGACATAGAATAAATGATGCCAGTTGAAATGTAGATATAAAATCTGTTTTGGTGTATTACTTTTTAAAATAAATAACAAAGAGCAACAACATGAGCACAGGAAAAATGCCACATTTTTTTCCCCACCCATGCACCAGCACCACATTCACACTGCTAGACTGGAGTTAGACACACAACTAAACTGAATGCACAATCAAAAAGCATAATGAGATTTAGAAAACAGAAATGTTTAATTTCAAGATTATTGTACTGTTCACAAACACCTTGAATGTCACATACAGTAACACTTTAAAATGAAATTTTAATCTGAGTATAACCTTGTGTACACCGTTGTGTAAAGGAGGCCTCAAAATAAAATTGGAGCATGCCCTGAGCAGAAAATGCATTCAAAGAAATGTACATCTTTCAGTACTGATTTAGCAGTAATTTATTTTCCAATAGGAAATATGACATTTAGAACCACTTTGGACCTTGAGTTATTTGATGTTTAGGGAGTGATTGGAGAAATGCCCCCCCTAATGTGAACAAAGTCTCAGAGCATCCACTTGGACATGCTAATGAATGTTAAGAAATATACTATTACTGTGATCACTGGCTCCACCTCCAGCACTAATGGCTCATCTACTTATCAAAAGGTCCTCATTAACCTGCAGTGCACACCCTGTAATGTCCTATTGTCCCCACAGGACTTATATCCACAGCTGACCTCTTCAGGTCCACATCTGCTCTCAGTGAGGTTGGGATCACGACTCTGTGTGCGGGACTTGACTCCTCTGATATTTCAACAAACAAGATGCAGAACAGGACTGAGAGGTTTGGAGCTCAGCGGCCTCTCTCTGCTCCGGGCAGCAGCTCTCCGCAACATCTGTTCAGGAAGAGCACCACCTACCTGGCTAAGATCGCTGTCGTCCTCCAAGACGCTCCAGACAAGATGCTCACTTTTGCTCAGGTAGGAAAGAGTCAAGTTGTTTTCAGTGACTATGCTTAAAAATAATGTCATATGCCAATCTGATTTTTTATATCCAAAAAAACCTTTAATTTAATTTCAACCTGATGTTTTTCTAGTTGATGGACAGACTTGCACCATTGCTCTCTGAAGACAAGAAACCTGTTGAGAACAACATCAGAGTCTGTTTATCAGCCAACAAATGTTTTGTCAAGGTGAGTTTTATTCCAAAACTTCTGATATTTCAAATGAACACATTTCTTTTTTTATTTTTAAAGAAACAACTTAACCTAAAAAAGCCTGTGTTGTATTTTTCAGGTTCCAGTGCTTCCAGATTCACTGGACAGTAAGAGAAACTACTGGAAACTGGACCCCAGTCACATCACAGCAAAGATGGTGCGTCGCCACTTCAAAGGAATCCTGCGGCTCTTCCCCGAGTTGGCCTCCAAAGTGGAAACGGAGAACACGAGCAGACCATCAGAGCACTGCTCAGCTCTCCACTCTCCTGAACCTGCGGCCTGCAGAGCCGTTCAGATCAGATGTGAGGTGAAGTTCAGCAGTCCTTTCTCCATCGAATCGCTCCTGAAGAGAGACGGTCCCTCCGCTCGGGCCCCCAGAGCTTCTCCTCTCTCCGGTGTGCCGGTCAGAGTGGAGCAGCAGCAGCATCTGTCCACACACGGACACAGAGTTGGGACCAAGAGGAGCTTCAGCTGGGAGCCTGAGGAGCCTCTCCTCCTTCAAGCTTCAGCTGGAAGTTCCCCCATCTGCTCAACAGGGGGCAGCACACACCATGGACTCACTGCTGCTGGAGCTGCTAAACCCATCAAGAGGATGCACATGTGGACTGAGTCCTCGTTCCCCGTCTACACAGGAGCCGGTGCCGCTCCTCATTTCACCAGCCCACACAGCAGTTACATCACTTACTCTGTACCCACATTTACCCATGATGCTTTACGTTTCTATCTGTAATGTGTTTTGTACCCCTTTTTGGAGCACTTTATGTTTACAATAAAATGTAAAACCAAATTAAGCTTTTAGTTGTGCTTGTCTTTAAGAGTGCAAATTTACATTAACATTAATTAATATTAACATTAATATTGCTTTTCTTTCACAAACCAAATATGGGAGTAATCACCATATGCATAGTGCACCTTTTGTGGAGCATAAAATGGAAATACTCAAAATACTCAAAATTTTACTTAAGTACAGTACTTGAGGAAATTGACTTACTTTCTGCCACTGCTGCTCCTCTAGCTGTGTAAATATTATATATATATATATAGTGAGTCTAGAAGATGCTGAATCCAGCGAGCCTGTGTCTGCAGGGTTTTATTCCAAACAACACAGCACTTATTGAGATAAGACAATACTAAGCAAGCATAGTATTGTGTATGTTTACTGTGTGTCTGGTCACTTAAAGGACATATAGGACACATAAAGGAGCTCAGATGAGGTGAAAATCACTGCAATGTTGCCGAAAGCTTTCCACTTAAAAACTTCAGTCAGCAGCATTGTTCTTGTCTAATCACCCTCATTCCAGTGTCTGTCACCTCATTCACACAGCTGTTGTCTCTGATTGTGATTTCTTTGTGGGAGGACAAACTGGCTTTTGCATCTGCTAAATATGTATTAATTTCCATCTTAAACTGAACTCAAATGTACTGAAGTGCAAATATTTCCACCTAGACATGTTTGTTATGAAGTATATGCATATGTTCTCAATGATGACACATATGGGGGACATTTTAATAATTTATTCAGTTTGTCTGATTAGTCTAAAATGCTTGCTTTGGCCCCCTGAATGTGTATAGTTTAGCTTAGTATGCTTAGTATAAAATCACACTTTGGTAAGAAGTGTCCAGCTTTTTTGTGATATTCACAATCATTTCAACAGAAATGCTTTTTTGTTTTTTTGTTATAACTTTTTAAATTGTGCAAATGTGCCCAGTGACAACAACCTACTGCCATCTTTTTCTTTTTCAGAACTTCATTGTAATGTTTACCAAAAAGCTGTCCAGACTGTTATTGTATGGTATGATTTCATTGTGAATTTGTATATGTTTCATGCCTGGTGAAATAAATAAAGCATGCGTATTTGCATTTTGTGGTTTCTTTTCCTTGGTCAGTATAGTAATTAATGATTCATTTGCATCAGTTGGTCTTTTTGTGCTGCTCCCTGTTGAGCAGATGGGGGAACTTCCAGCTGAAGCTTGAAGGAGGAGAGGCTCCTCAGGCTCCCAGCTGAAGCTCCTCTTGGTCCCAACTCTGTGTCCGTGTGTGGACCGATGCTGCTGCTGCTCCACTCTGACCGGCACACCGGAGAGAGGAGAAGCTCTGGGGGCCCGAGCGGAGGGACCGTCTCTCTTCAGGAGGGACGCACCATCTTTGCTGTGATCTGACTGGGGTCCAGTTTCCAGTAGTTTCCCTACTTGACTCTTTCTTACCTGAGAGCAGATGTGGACCTGAAGTGGTCAGCTGTGGATAGACGTCCTGTGGGGACAATAGGACATTAGAGGGTGTGCACTACCGGTTAATGAGGACCTTTTGTTCCTTTAATGAGGTGAAAATATTGGGGTGGGGCCAGTGGGGCCAGTGAAGCCTTCAACTATGTGAATATAATTTCTCATTATTTTGTGGCCAATTTAACTATCTGTAGGTATATATAATCAGATTTGTGCTTACAACACAATTAACTTTTTTTTTTTCAGTACACTAACACTAACATGACTTATCATGACATGAACAAAGGGAGAAAACAGTTGTCACGATGTACGTGACCGCACCGGAGGATTTAGACCTCATTCACTTATGAAACGGTCCTCATTAACATGGAATACACACATTCACTGCAATGTCCTATTGATTTTAAAGGCCGGTCTTAAGGGCCTGAAATAATGGATCATTTCTAAAGTAGCTGTGAGAGTCAACACCTTTTTAAAGCCATAAATGCATTAAAGAATTATTCTTTAATAAGTATTGACACATCACTGAAACAGACTAATGGGTTTTGGGTTAGTAAAGATAAATTAGAGAAATCTAAAACTGTGGGCGTATTTGACAGATCATGGATTTCCACATCATGTATGTCCTACTTAAATCCAATGGCAGATTTATAAAAAACAGAATACTTCTACTCTGAAAGCAAATCTTCCTGCCACTGCAGCAGTTAAATGCTGCTCTCAGTCAAGTGTGATTAGCCTTACCAACCTTCAATAATAACTTGAAAATATTTTTGAAAAGTGAACTTCAATCTTTCGCTCCTTAAATCACTCATACCGACTTAAAACTTTTTCTCGAGCATGTCTTTGTTACCCCTCACTCCTACACAAGCACTGAAATATTGTTGAAGCCAGGACTCTTGATACACCTGATATATTACCTTGAAGAAATGAAATTATGAATACATGTGAAAGTCTCTTTTGAGGATGGTAAAGCTTGGAGTCTGCCCTTTAGATGAGTCTGTCAAGTGCTTTCGTTTAAGGTGCGCGCTCCATTGAACAAGTATGCTGCTTAAATGTTTCTGAAATACACAACAGATATTGACCCCAGAACAGATCATTCGACTGGAGGTGCAATGATGAATGAAATAAAACATCTTAAACCAACATCAAGGCTTTCAATTTAGATACTGACAGAGATGAATTCATTTTAAGGCATTATGTACTTTGTCTTTTAAATAAAGGCTGTGGTTCTATATGCTCACTAAACTGCTCCCCAACATCTTTAAGTGGGATAAAAACCAAAAAATAAAAACACACTTTGATTGTATTTATTGGATGTTTTTCCTTTTCCCCGCAGCTGTGTGTTATTTCAGAACTGCACCTCTAAATTAATTACAATTTGGTCACAGATTCATTTTAAGCTTTTACATTTTGCTTAGCTTTCAAACTGGTGTCACCATTTGAGCGCTAATGATATTGACTTAAAAGTTGAGAGCCAAAGATTTGCACTTTTCCCAATACTACTTGAATTCTGATTAACGGAATTAATATCAAGATAGTATGACACAACCCTGAAGGTAATTTCACAGGCTATAACTGCATTCATTTCCCCTTCATACAGTAACAGCTTGAAAACACAGGCCCATCTCTGTCAGAGAAGTAAACAATCACTACATCACATTGATGGACAGAAGACACAGGACAGAGACTAAATGAAATAAAATGCCATTTTATTGTTCAGCCGTGTCATAACCTCGTCTCCAAAATAAGCACAGCAGGACTACAACTGGTTCATCAACCTAGCTACCCTTGATAGCACATAAAACTGGGTTTTATTAGACCACCAATGATAGCGTTAAAGACTTTTCTATCAGACATCCAATGATAGCATACAAAATAGTTGTTAACCTACCAGTGATACTGTATATAAAACACTTGTCTCTAGATTTATCCCCAACCCACCCTCAATTTCACCCATATCCCTCTTTAGAACATTTGTGACACTGACATATTTTATGCTTAAACAAGCACATATTAAGAATGCATAATTCTCCATTTTTGAGATTATAAAAAAAAACTACACAATGTTACACTTTAAGTCAGAGTACAATTCAACTGATTATTAGTGTTCTACACATTCGGCCATTAACCAAAGGAACATTGTATAATATCACTATAACTTAACACTACATGTAATATACGTTTAAAAAAAAAAAAAAATTACAAATGATTAGCATTGAAGAGAAAATGAAGATGGCTAGTGCGAAGGCAAGCTGGGTCAGTACCATAACAGAGAATGAGTAATACAAAAAGAAATAAAAAAATAGAATAAGAAAAATAGAAACAAAAAACTGATAAGTATACAGGCAAGGCTAAAACATATGTGTTTCAAACTTTTAAGATCCACCTCATGTGCACTCATCCATTTAGGTAACCTGATCCAAGACCTCCATTGTGTGATTCCACATCTCTGATACTTTAACCCCTGCTTTTCCCCCGCTTCAACTTGCTTAAACATTCCCATGGCAACCATCTTCTTTGTTTTCTTGTGTCAGGCACTTTCCAAGACCCCTTATTCCTCTCTTTACCTTCAACAACTCTACAGGCCAATCATAATGCTGATTCAGACAATACAGGCCAATCACAATGCAGGTTCTATCAGAATACAACTGCAAAAAGAGCACAGGAAAAAATGTTCAGTCAATGTGTTGCCATTTATATCAATATTGCTTTTACAGTGAACTTGCAAGTTTTCTGTGGAATTCTGTCTTACCAATCCTACAGGTCGGTGTCAAACCAGGCCAGCTGGTTGCTGTCCATCAGGTCCTGGGTGTGGCCAAGGTCTGGCAATGGATCAGTGTGGTGGCCCAGGTCGGGCAGAGTGTCAGCATGGTAGTCAGCGCCTTCCATCATGGGGTCCAAAAGGCTGTCCTGGCCATAGGCTGATGGGTAGGCCCGGTAGGCTCCATCTCAAAAGGAAAAAGACGTATTCAATTGGTGCAAGTTGGTTTTATTCTAAACAAATGCAAAGTGATCAGCTGCCATTACTGGGTGGCACGGAATGATATACAGCAGGGAAGAGGCAGGATGACATACAATCAGTTTCATATTACATGACATATATACATTTTTTTTATGAACTCATGGATTTCTCCTAAATAATTCTCAACTGAAGAGACTAAAACCTCTACGCAGAAACACTGTTTTGTTGCACAACATTCAATACAGTTATAATGTATTTTTTGTATTAACAGAAACCACAAAATCAGAGGCTTTTTAAGATCAAATTACTAAACCAAAGGATGATGAAATAAGGTGAGAGACAGAGTAGGGAATTCATTAAAGATAAAACAGGCACTCACCATCCTGCCTGTAAGCCAGAGGGTCTCCCTGAGCTCCCATATCCAGTCCCAGATCTCCAGTCTATAAAAAGGCAAAACAGTGATGAGTGAAGCCTGACATAAACCAGCCAATTTTATAGTACATCACTAATTGTATACAGTATATACACACTATAAAACACTGACATTGTTAGGTATATTTATTTGGTCACTTTTTGAGTGTGAAAAAAACAACATACTCAAAAACTGCTAAAAAATGCAAGTTGTACTTGGCCATAGCTTGTTTGTTTGTGTGTGTGCGTGTGTGTACCTCGTTCCAGGCCATAGGCTCAGTTCTGAACAAAGAGCTGGTCAGCTCCACTGACAGACGTTTCTTGTAGTCCTGGGGCTTGTCCTCAGACATGCGGAACAGGACGGCTGCAGCATAGGTTGCTAAAGGAGACAATGCAGGGCAATGCAGGTACATTAAACAGAGTACACAAGTGGCTTCACTGTATCCAATCACACTGACAATCAGAAATGTGTGCAGTGTCCATATTTGTGCACGTATACTCACCAACGCCCTCATTACGGGAATGCAGCAGCTCAGTGAGAGGTGCAGTGGCTCCTTCAGCTTCGATTGCCTCAGCAGCTTCCTTGTCCTGAGCCAGTTCACACAGCACACCTGCTGCCACACGCTGGATGTTCTCCACTGGAGAATACAGCAACTGGAGACAGTGGATAGTGGAGAGAAAGATGAGATTCAAACAAGTACATTTACATGCAGCTAATGTGTGACTGTAAGAGTTTGTCTGCATAGTAACATTTCACAGAGAGGGTTTAGCTTTACCTGGACAAAGAGTGGAATGGTGTTGAGCCCTCTGATGACAATTCTGTTGTGGACATCCCGGGCCAGGATGTGCAGAGCTCCTGTGCAGCCTTCCACTATTTCCTCCATACGCACACCCTCCTATTTGTGTTTGAGTAGGGAAAAAGGAAATCAAAAAAATAAATAAATACACAAAAAAAAATCTAAACATTAAAATAAAAGAAAGCTTGAGGGATCACTGGCTTGGTTACACACCACAAACTGCTGCTGGTTGCCTCCCATGCTGGTGCGCCTCTGGGTGTCCTGGTGAGCCCTGACGAGCAGTTGGACCAGTCGGGGGATGGCTCCCTGCTCCCGCAGAGCACTGTGGTTGGCCGGGCAAAGAGCCAGGTTGCGGATCAGACCAACTGTGGCCTAGAGGGAAAATTAAACATATTTTAGTTGGAACTGAATCCTGTAAATCAATGTTGTCACTATATGCAAAGTTGATCCAAAACGATTTTGTTAGTCTGGGAAAAATGTGTGGGTGCCAAGAAACAGAGTTGCAAATTACCTTGATTAGTGGCCAGTGGGACGGAGGGTGCAGTAGTTTGACCACCACAGGCAGGCCGTAATGAAGACGCACAGCATTCTGGGCCATCTCAGCATCCTGGTGGCGGGAGGTCAGGTGACGCAGGGCACAGACTGCTGGCTCTGTTATGTCCTCTCTGTCGCCAGCCCTAAGCACTGTTCGCACCAGAGCCTCAATGCCTCCAACCTAACATGTGATGAGATCAACAGTGAAATACATGTTATTACTTTAAAAAAATAAGACTGCAGACAAAGAATTTAAATGAGAATACACCATCTACTTTCCACAGAGATAAATAGTGATGTTCAAAAGTTAATAATGTCAAGTGTGGTCGTTTCTTAGACACAATGATACATTTCCGAATAGCTGAGTTTAGAATACATACCTGGCAGACCATGAGTTTGTTACTGTAGTTGTTGCAGGTCAAGTTGGAGAGGATACCAGCAGCACATGTCACTACATTGATGTCATCACTGCCCAGCAGCTGGACCAAGGTCCCCAGGAGACCCTCCATTCCCTCCTAGAGAGAGCAGAGGATGGGTTTTTTTTTTTTTTTTTTTTTTTTTAAATCTAATACTTTATATCAAATATAATTCCATGAATGGGCAAGGAGTTAAACTGTCCAAACTCAACTGGAGACTTATGTGTGCTGTATGTATTTTTGTAGTTATCATACATACAAAAGACATCACTTTATATTATTGGGGAAAGAAAGGGTTTGAATACATTGGACATTTAAACACATTAATTGCTGAGCAACAGTTCTTAAGACTGAACCTGGGGCTCATATGAACGGTTTGTGACTACTGAGACTGTGTGTTGTACCTGTTTAGTGGCAGCATCTGAAAGATTCCTCAGTGTCCAGAGGCAGTTCTGGACCAGACGCTGGCTGGGGTCTGTCAGGTGAAGCCCCAAGGCCTGCATGCCCCCTACACATACACACAAGCCAGAGTACAACAAACAAATTCCTTACACCAGAGGACTACCACCTCCACAAATACAAAATGTATCAAAGACCAGTAATAATGCCCACAGTTGTACTGCAATTGACCAGAACATTGATATTTATGTATTTTTCCCTGCATTGCGTTCCCATTATATTTTTGTACCATGAGTATGTACGTACCAGCCTCTACGATGGCAGGCTTGTTGCTTGAGCAAACAGAGAGCACCTTGAGCACTCTGCTTGTGGTCCACAGCAGTTTCTCATATGTGAAAGTCCTCATGATGTTGACCAGGGCCTGGGGACCACCACTGGCCAGAATGATCAGCTAAAACAAAGACAGGTTTATGTTTAGACATACTACTGCCAGCCAAGTGATGTGAGGGACTTTATGAAGCAATAAATTAATTAATGTATGTATGCAAATGCATGCAAACAAGTTGATGTTCCAATACCTTGCTTTCCTGGTTGCCATATGCCAGGATCTGCAGGCAATCAGTAGTGATTGCCAGGAACTTGACATTGGTATTGGACAACAGGGCCACCATCTTCTGCAGTCCTCCAGCCAGGCGCACCGCCATCTTTGCCCCTTCCTGATGCAACAGCAGGTTGTGGAGCGTGGTAATGGCGTAGAACAACACGCTGTCCACTGGTGAGCTGGAAAAATATACAAAAAAAAAAAAAAAAACAAACAGTCAAAATCACCATCAAAAACACCCTTTAAAAAACACACACAGTTATCTCATAAATTCACACACAGTGACAGGTTTTCCCACACTGAGCATTAAGACAAGACTAAATCAGTATCCATCAAGGGGGCTGTGCGTTGCTGTCTGTTTGCCACTGCTGAAGCCATACTCACAGGAAGGACGAAGGAATTTCTGAGCCAAGCCAGCGGCTGAGTTTTAGCTAATGCTAGTAAAAACACCAATCTAACGTCAACCAAGACAGTGAAACAATCCCAGTTATACTCTCTTAGCCTACACACTCACCCAGATGTGCTCTCGATACAGAGTTTGGTACCCTACCCCACTAACAGTACACATTGTAAATTTGATTGATGGTAAATAATCAGTGCAGAAAGTTGTAATGTCAGAACAAAACTATTCTTGAAAACTGCCAAGTGACGTTTAAGACCAACAATGAAACTGGCAACTAGACATCACCAAAGGAAAGCACGCGAACACAAATAATTACGTGCCGATCTGACGTGCTACTCTCAACCACCGTGCAGACATCTGCAAAACACTGCTGCCCTAATAATCCAACATTCAAGGAACAATTACCATATTGACTAAGTTTTAAGAGCACTCAAAGCACAAGGGAAACTCAACCACTGCACATTATTTAACTTTATCATTACTTTATTATGTAAACCATCACTACACTTTTAAAAAGGTTTCCATTTTCCACTCAGATGGATAATTAATCCACATTGCTGTCTCAATCAAATCTATTTGGTCACTTGTTAGTAGTCTAATAAAATCAGGCAGTTCATTATTCGTCTCCTGCTGCTGTTCCATTCTGTTTTGTAAGTGTGGTTATGTGATTCCAGGTGCAAATTCAAAACACACTCGTGACATCCAACAGGTCACAACTTGCCAGCCAGCTAACTGCTTTGGCTGTGTGCTTTGGCTAACAAAGAGTAAAGGAAGAAAGGAAGACATTTTAATGGTTTCAAATTTGTCACATTGTGAAGCATTCTGTTCTTTGGGAATGTAGCCGGTTGGTGTAGATTTGGAGTTGGTTATTTGAGAATATAGAGACTGTTTGTCATAGTGCTTTTCTCACATCAAAGAAAAGTGAGTCTGTTTTGGTTTAGTCTAATACTCGCTGGTCTGTTATGATTGTTTTAAGATGTGCTTCTCTATACAGGTGATGGTTAGCTAACCAGGCTAATGTTTGATGAAAAGCTATGAAAGCTGCCTTTATTTGCAGTTGACTCATTATTTGCTTAATCTTGATTGATAGGCTCATAGCTGTTGCAGCAGAGTACATTGCTGCATTTTGTGAAACTGTGTCCAGCCTGCATCCGTAGCATAGAGTGAGAGAAAGAGAGAAGGAAAAAAAGAGGGGAGCGAGGGAGTATGGGCAACACCCAAATGTGAACGCACTATTGTTCATTTGTGCCATTGTCATACAGGACTCAGTAAATTAATAGAACAGCCTTCTTAATATATTAAAACCCATAACAAACATGTCTTGCCAATCAGTGGCCAATGGGATGTAGTCAATAGTCAAACCCTATAAAATAGTCTTAGGGCCTTCCTATTCATTGATTCAGCGCAGTATTTTATACCAACACAAGTTTGAGCTGTATGGAAATCTAAAACAACTCTCTCATTAAATTCAGATTCCTTTGCAATACACCCCAACACAAACCACTCTAAAACACCTTCTGTCCATTCTTGTTGCTATCATCAGACCATCTTTGATGTGTGCACACATTCCACCACATATGCAGTAAAGCGCATCACAATTCCTCCGGTTTCTTACCCCAGCATTTTGACCAGGGCAGGAATGCCTCCAGACTTGAAGATTGCAAGGAGCCCCTCACGATGGTGGGAAAGGTTGTGCAAGGTGCCAGCAGAGCAGCGAGCTGTCTCCACATCACCAGTGTTTTGCATTGCGCGGACAACGGCCGAAACCATTTGTGGGGAGCGCATCAGGGCGTGGCGCGATGCTTCCTTCTTTGACAACTGATGCACCATTACAGCTGCTTTATTCACGACAACCTAAACAGAGGTAATGTTTGTTAAGGATGCGTGGTTTAGGAAGGGATGTAAATGGCATTTCTAATAACCTACATGATACGACATCATCATATATGCTAAACAAGTAACCCTTTGGGCCTTTTGAGTCTGTTAATGTGACAATTCACTCATTTGTACACATACCTGGTCCTCATCATTGAGCAGTTTGGTAAGCTCAGGGATGGCACGAGTGGCCAGCTCAGCATCATCTTGATAGTTAATGAGGTTGACCACAGCATGCTTCAGCATCTGAGAGGGCTCTGCCAGGCGCTGCACTGCCGTGGGGTGGGCAGCATCGAGCTGGGTAGGCTGGATCTGGATGCCCTCCTCCAAGGTCTCTGGGAACATGGCAGCACGCACACGCTGGGCCCGGGTCATGGCATACCCCTCAATGTCTGAAAGTAATGCGATAGGACGATTAATAACATGAGATTCGAATCATTTTTGTCAGAGATTTAGCCATACCATTTACTCTGTAGTAGCTATAGAGATATATTTATTAATATCTCGTATACCTGTAGTCTCAGGAGTGAAGGGCGGGTTGAACTCCCAGTCATAGAGAGTTGGATCATCCTCCTCGGCATCAGGGTTTCCCTTGCCGCTCAGAGATGGTGCTGTGGTGGTGACGCCAGACTGAATGCCTGAATCCAGATAGGACTGCTGCTGCCACTGGCTCACTGCAACCTTGCTGTCTCCCATTGCCATGTCCAACTCCATCAAATCAGCTACACAAAGGGGATTTAAAAAAAAAAATAAGGTGAAACACGTGACAGATTAGAAGAGTAGTCTTTACTTCACTCACGGCAATTAAGTTTCTCACTTTAAGCCAAGAATAATTTTAAGAATAAGCTCTAAAAGGTTTCAGTAATCGTATACTTAATATTATAATATTTGTAATATTGAGTTAATGCAGATAGGACATGTAGGAATTCAAATAAATGAGAGTAATTGGTTAGAAAAACAAAGAGGGACACTTTTAGAGTGTGACAAAACATTTTTAATCCTTTTTAAGCTAATTTAAATGAACAGAACAAAAAAACGCAAAAGGAAAAGCTTGTGTTCCTTTATGCTTTAAACCCTCAGGTACTGATCATAAATTGATTACATAAACATCAAATTCCTCTTGCAGTCCCCAGACACGCTGTTTTCCTGAAGGAGAAGCTCAAATGTAACAAAAGACGAATTATAATTACTTGGGATACTGTGACATGTGCTCACCTAGCTCCCACTTTTCCAATTTCCACAGTGCCTCAAAGCTCACAGTAATTCGTTTATTTACGTACAGAGAAACTCTTACGTTAGGACATGAAAGATTAACCGGCGTGTTCACATCAACACGAAACTCATTTAGATGAAAGTTAAAAGTTTTTCATACTTACACTGGGTAGCCATTGTTCTTGCCTGCCCTCAGCCCGCACAGCAGATATGTCTGTGTAGAAGGAAATAAAAGTACACAGGGGGGGAAGTCAGAGGACTCGCACTCAACCTTGAGTTTATCTTTCGACAAAGCCAGACCTAATCGCAGTGTTCACGCGTTTCTCCGACGTGGTCTCGACAATTTAAACCGCTGTCTCCGGCGCTACCTGGGCCGACTCGGACGCTTGTTTGGCTCGTAGCTCTGGAGGGGAAATGCCGAGCCTCCACCTCCAGCCGAGAGAGAGAGAGAGAGAGAGCAAAAGCGGTGGGTATTTCCAGGGCCAGCGTGAACACAATTCACCATTCAGCGGCAAAGAACATCAAAGGCATATTTCTCCCCCTCCCCCTACCACGGCCAAGTTCCGACCTCGCAGCTTGGGTTTCCAATGAGAGAAACTACCCCCTCCGCCCCGCAATCACTTCCATGACTCCTCCTCTCACGGTGGGTCCGACAACGAGCCCAACAAGCTGCTTCAACAAAACCAAAACAACAAATAAAAAATAAAAAAACCCAGATGTATAGCTCACATCAACCAATAAATGT
The DNA here is from genome assembly GCA_031216445.1 of Lateolabrax maculatus. NCBI lineage: Eukaryota > Metazoa > Chordata > Actinopteri > Acropomatiformes > Lateolabracidae > Lateolabrax > Lateolabrax maculatus. The sequence goes on from CM062218.1 coordinate 13,629,812, forward strand.
TTATTTTTATATATATATGGAAATATAACTGAAGCGCTCGCGTGCATTAGCCTCCTTGAAGGCTCGCTAGGCTAACACGCCGAGCTAACCAGCTAACATAAACAAACAGTGCTCAGCGCTTCACTCGCGGGGACTAAATCGGGGGGGAAAAACTCGTCCCGAGGCTCCGCCGGCACCGGACGGCGTTACCGTCGCGAATCACTGCATCGTTAAGGGGGTCGTGACTTTCGAGCAGAAACCCCCACCCCGTCCAAAATGTTTAATTCCGCCTCGATTAGCTCGGCTAACCGGGACGTATGAAAAGTAGATCCAAGCGCCGCCGAGCAGGAGAGAGAGAGAAAAAAAAAAAAAAAAAAACCTGCCCGAGCCGCCAGCCGGACCAGAAAAAACCCCACCGGAGCCCCCCTCCCCGGCCAAAAGATGGTTTTTCTCTCCGTGAGGCGAGGTGTCGGCGCGCTTGCGAGTCCGTCGTGCGACAGATGTGGCGAGCGCGGGGCTCCTTACCAGAGTCGAGCGGCTCCTCCGTGGTGCTCGTCAGGGGGAATTTTCTCCTTCCTCTTGGCCGAAAACGGGGACTCAAACGGCGGCTGCTAGGTGAACCACCCGTGGAAGTCCGAACCACACCCGCTGCCGCTCCGCCGAAGATGTTGCTTCCGCCCGTGCGACCGAACGTCAAGATGGCGAAGGAGAAAATCACGGTATTCTGCCGCACTCTGGAAAAATAGGGCGCCGCTGGAGATAAAGTTTCGCCGTCGGAACGGAATGATTTCGCACTCGCTGACGGGCACCGGCGGGTTTTCGTGACGAGAGCAGCCGGCTGTTTCGGTTTGGGGATTTTTCACCCGCGTTAATGAAAGATGTGTGATACTAGCAGCAGCGGCGGTGGTGGGGAGGGCGAGGTGCATTCATTAGAAAGGAATGTGATTCATGGGCTGCTGTGATAAGATAGAGGGGGTTAATGCAGTTAACTCTGTTACACAAACGTTTCACCCCCCCCCCCCCAACAGCTCTGTGTCAGGCATTCATGTATCTTATTCATAAAGTCATAATTTGGTCAACCATCTCTCTCATCCACTTGCACACAGTCACACTGGGACTTATTTAGCAAATGCTAAACTGCAGTATTTAAAGGAACGACAATTGGACCATATAGGAAACTGTAGAGTGTCATGATTGAATTTCAGTTTTTCTATAGAAGCCTATAACTTGATCCCATGACACATGAAGTGGCCAGCTTTAAAACAAAACATTTATTGTAAGAAAAAACACAGTGGCCACAGTAAGGTGATACTTTGCTGTGGTTTGAATTGCATTTGATCATTTGTCTCTGTAGCTGTTTTTGTCTGACATAAACCGCACAACCTGTGACAACTGTGTTCATCCATCTTTAACTGATTTAAGGCTGACCGTAAAACTCAGACGTACTAGGTTATATCTAGGCTACTTTGTGTGGCTGTATAAGGTTGAAAACATTGTACATGTTTATTCTTGAAATTGCCTTAACATTTTTATGTATGCAGTTCCATTTGGGGCAATTAGGGTATTGAATCAAATTGCAATGCATACTGCCTGCATGACAACAGTTTGATTTCTTACATCCACGTAAATGCATCTATTGTACTTCATTTCTTAGCGTTACATACACACAAGCGTAGCAACAATTACATTTAACCTCGATTTGACTTATTATGGCTATATGAAAAGAAAATTCATTGATATTAAATAAAAACCATCAAAACAGAAACTGTCACACATAGTACAGTGTGTTCATGTGTCTGACACGTGCTGTAGTCTAGACAAGGTCAAAGTCCAAAGTGTCACTGGGGAGCTTATTACTGCAGAAATGGAAAAGGAAACTTATGATCAATAATAATAATTCAATCAAAAATAATCAGTTGGAACATTTTCTATTCATATCATCTGAAATAGTGACAGAACTGTGAAGTGGGGTAATGAAAAATAGGGGTATAAATAATATCAGAATGAACACAGTTATAAGATAGACCATATGCTACCAAAGCAAATGGAAGTGTGACTATATATTTTTTCATCCACTGCTTAAAAAATAATCTATCACAGAGTGATAACATTGATTCCAGTGACTGCTTTTGGATTTTAATTTCCTGCTTTTTTCTGCAGTATGTAGGATTAACCAACTTTGGTGGAAAGAGGAGCAAGTGTATTTAATTTACCTGAGTAATAAAAATGTTTGCATGGTAAACAGTAAAGACAATATAAAGCACAACTAATGTATGTCTGCAAAGTATCATCAGAAAATTAGACTGGCCATCAGGAATGTATTGTATTTATCTGCTTAGAGCTCATGAAAATACATCAATTATGATGCTGTAAAGTAAGTTGTAACAGTAAACAGTTTTCTTATGAAGATATCAAGAGAATGTATTCAGATACAGTGGAAGACTATAAACTGTACATGAATAATATAAATCAATCCATTCGCCCCTTCAGGGTGCTTAGAGATCAGAATCGGCTAGACAGCAGCTGCCATAGTGCCTACACAGGGTGGACTAAATATCAGAAACTACTTACGATGCTGCAAAGCAATTTCCCTCAGGATAAATAAAGTTCTATCTTATCCCTACAGTAAATACCTTAGTGGTGAGGCTACTAATAGTGCCTACAACACCATCTACTTGTTATATTTCAGCCACTTATATGTCCATTTTCTGCATTCCATTTTGGACACTTTCTAAATAATTTATCATTTCATTGTTTTGAAAACAAGAAAGTCCCAAAATTCAGTGTTGTGCACATGGTCACTACAGCAGGTGGATGATTATTCTAGTGTCTAATTAAACTATTCACTAAACTAAAATATCTTTTTATTCAGAGTGAAAAGAGGACAAATGACTGGGAAAAAAATGCAAAGAGAAGCCAGGTGGATGAATCCGAATAAATACACCTTTTATTTGACTGATTAACAGATCTGATTATACAAACGCCAACACAGAGCTCTGAAATAACGGGACCAATCAGCGAGACAATGACTGTACATTCTTGGTGAGACCCTCCCTTGTTCTGACCCCCTGTTCTTGCCCACCCACCACCCTGCCCGCAGTAACTATGAATCACTAGTGCTTCTTTCTGTACAAGTAAAGCTCAGCTACCCACCCCCTACATCCCTCCCTTTTTCGGTGCACTGTCTGTTATCTACAGGTCTGAGCAGTATGTAACACGGGGGAAAGTTTGGCCAATTGTAGAACCTGGTACCATGATGGAATTTAGGTGTCTCCTACACAGGACGAGAGCTTTAGTGTGAACGTTGACTCTTAAGTATATTTTTTGTCATGTTTTGTTTGTGTAGTCGAGCAGACAGGGCTGCTGTAATAATAGTGTATGCACTGTTTTGAGAGCTTGTAGTGTAAAAGCATAGTAATGTTTTTTGCCTTTTGGTTGAAATGCAAACAGCCAAAAAAATCCCTCGACATACAGGTCTAGGTTGAAGTAACTTACTAAATTTTCTGCCTCACTCTCTCGCTCGCTTGCTCTCTTTCTATCTCTCTCTCTCTCACTCACACACACTCTCTCTCACACACACACACACACACACACACACACACACACACACACACACACACACACACACACAAATACTGGTAATGTTTGTCCCTTCATCTTAAAAAACAAGACTGTTTGAAATTGAGTTTCAGGCATATTTTTCTTGTTCTGAATCTCTTCCTCTGGCCAAACGTGACTTGCCCCACATATATTAAACACACAATCACACAATCATCCCTATAGTTCCTAAGTGCAGTTTCTTCAACATGCATCCTTCAGCAGTTCCTAAAGTAAAAACACTAACTGTACCATCACAAGAAATGGATGGATAAAACACCCTCACTTTCATTATCGCAATCAATCTTCTTCAACCTGCCTCTCACTTCTTCTCATCCCAACCTCCACACCCCCATACCCATTTACTCTCATGTAACAGACAGTCTTGTATGTAACAGTGACAAATATTTGCCCTCAGCGCAACAGCCAAGAAGAGAAGAGAGAGAGGGAAGGAGAATGAGGTGGGGAAGAGAGGGTGAGCTCTTCTCCTGGAGGAGAGAGAGTGAAAGACGATGGGGGAGGGAAAACTGTGTGCCCACCCCTCCTTTTCCCCTACATCCCTCTTTCACCCCGCATCTTTGTGATGGAGTGGAGGGCGAGAGTGTAGGGAGGGAGGACAAGGGAGGTGGAAGATGCTTGAGATGGAGGCGGGGGAGAGAAAAAGAGCAGGGTGAAGTGTGTTGGTCTTCATGTGTCCTGGCCGTCGGTGGCTGGGGTGTCGTTGGCATTGGGCAAGTCTGAGTCAGTCTCCCGGCTGGATATGCGGTCCAACTCCGCCTGTACATCGCCCAGGCCCAGCTTCGAACCTGCATCAAGAGTGGGCAGACACAAGTTAGTACTAAATCACAGCAAAAACAATCAAATAGTCAAACAAGTGTTTTAGCCAGTGCAGTAAATAACAGTGCATTTTCACAGCATTGAATGGTTAAGGCACAATGCAATAAGCAAAAAGGCATTGGCACATGGTTAAAATAAGAGCTGGGTGAAATACTGAATAAATAGGGAAACATGTTTTTTTACAATATCGCCCAGCCTTAGTTGGAATCATGTGCAATGTTTATGGCAGATGTTAGTTATGAGAAATGCAATGCAACATGCCAAAAAAAAGTAGAGATGCAGAAAGGAGACAGGGTGTTAGAAGGAGACACATTAGGGGTGCAATTGTCATAAATCATCAGTCAGTCAAATTAAATGATCCTGGCATGGCTAGCACTTCTTTCCCTAACCAAATAGGTGGAAAATAAAAAGAAAGAAAAGAGTACACCTCTCAGACATGTTGGCCTTTCTGCTGGCAATTTCTACACAGTTCTGGATCTTGCCCCTAATATGAAATATTATACACTTATTCTGATACATATAAGCCAGGTGAAATTTCTCCTGAGGTTTCCTTTTCACATGGTTAAGGTTACCCCTGAAACGCATATGGTGCAAAAGTAATTCAATAGCCATGGGATCATCTCCTGAAACACAACTTCAGTTCTCAGATTGAGTAGGTCCTGATTTAACAAAGACTTTCATATAATGTAATTTAGTAATCTAAATACACAAATTATAATTGATAGCCCACAACCAATTCTGTGTGCGTTTATACAAGAAGAAAATGGGTAAAACAGGAAGCTTGATCCTGGAATTGTTCCTCCCTGGCTGCTGGAGTAAATTGGAGGCTCAGGGTAAGGTGTCCGTTACTGTGGTTGTTTTTGTTTTTGTGCAAATAACAAATTATTACTAATGAACTATTTTAATCATGTCTCCCATAGAGATATATAGGCTGCCTACTTAATAAATATTTGTAATTTTTCTCCACTGTCAGCAAAAAAAAAAAAAGATAAAAGCCGATGAAGAACAGTCACTCTGTGAATGTTTGAACAAGTACGTTTATGTGTGGTATCGGAGTCTTAGAAAAATAAAAAAATAAAAAGAATATATAAAAAAGGGGGGTGGGGTGGGGGTGGCAAAGAAAAGATAGGATGCTTCTGAGAATGAACAATGACATACACAAGCAATAATAAATGAGGAATATCTCTCTCACACACACCTTAACGTGGCCAGCATCCTCTGACTAGTGCATACACATATACACATTATGAATGATGTTAACAGTGAGACTGCACAACACACTATGAGCATTGTTAAGACTGAAAAGAAAGTGACACAGAGCTACAAACAGGCATAAAGGTGATGGGTGTTTGTTTGGTTGGTAGATGCACTCAGACCCTTTTATGATTCTCTTTACCATGTGTTATGTTCATGTCTGGAGTAGAGGACAGGAGAGTAAAGATGTGAGAAAATGAAGGATGGCAGATGGGAGGTGAAAGCCAAAAAGAAGCTGAGTGATGACGAGTAACTGAAAATGGCATTAAATCCTAACGGTTGAATAACTTATCACTTTTTGTCTATCCAACAAAACCAGAGCATCGTAACCCCTGGTGTGTATTCGCACCTGACTTGCGTACTGTTCCTGGAGTGTTGTTACCGCCGCCTGGCGTCCCGGGCCCCCCTGTCCCGGCTTTCTTTGTCAGTAGACTGTTGAAGAAGTTGGCCAACACGCCCTCGCTGGTCTGACCTGCAGCATATTGAGACAACAGTTAAAACACACACACACACGAAAACAAAGCCCTGCACTGAGCAATGGTCATGTGTTGGTGTGGCAGTGGGCAGTGATGAAATGCAAGACGTACCCGACTGTGGCATGGCGTTTGCTACGTTGGCCGCTGCCGAGCGATTACTCGTCCTGGGGGAACCAGTGGGTGCTCTGCTGGTGGTGTCCTGTGAACAACGACAGTTTATTTCACACGTATGGACTCTGGAGGGACGTTTCCTTTATGTTATCAGCCAAAACTTGAAAAAAGGGAGCACTCACCACTGGTCGCCCTGCTGTCACAGCGGGCTGTTTGGCGAGCAGCGACTGCAAATTAGAGCACAATGTGCACACTCTCTCCAATTAGTATTTAATTAACATATCAAGACCCTCAAGTCAGATTTAATTGGGATACCCACAAGCAGCAAACCAAGTGGCATTAACACAACAGAAATGTTTTCTGACCTGCAGTTTTACCAGAAACACTTGGTCATCTTCTGCCTGAATCTCCTTTTCATGTACAATCTGGTGACAGGCAAGAGAAAATAAATAAGTCTTTTTTGCTTCCAGACCTTCTTTCCAGACCTCAACAGCTAATAAATGAGATCGGATAAAACCATCATCATCCCTGCAATGATATTGGGTAAAGCTTAGTGCACTGGCAAATGATTTTGAAGGTAATGATACATAATATTATGGCACTAATCAATCTGTTCCACTGGAAGCTTAGCTTGCGTAAAAGTTTTCCGAATTTTTTTGAGGGAGCCTGTACCTTTCTGACCGGCGGTTTGACTATTACATCCTCAAAGGTGTCGTCTGCTTTTACTGTCTGGAAGTTCTCGTGAAGAATGGCAATCTTCTTCTCATTGTCCCAACCTGATGGACTGACGGAGCAGAGGAAGGGTTACAAACCAAACACAAGTAGCCCCCACAGTCCTGGTACATATATACACATAAAGGCAGGCTTACATGAAGACGGCATCTCTTTCCACCACTTGTGCCGGGCAGAGGAAGGGAAAACCGTAGAGTCTGTGGACCAGATATTTGTACAGGATGTCCAGGTTTTTCATCTCCTTCACTGATGTGTAAAGCAGAGACGCTCCGTCTGACATGGCTGTCAAGGATATTTTCAAAACAGACACCACAGTGACAAGGAAAAAAAACACCAATAACTGTAGAACTACAGAAAAACAGATTCTAGCTTTGACTAGTTGCTACCAGTTCACAGAAGAACTAAGTCAGTGTGTACTCTTGCTCATTTTAAACACAATAACCTTTAAAAACATAATACTATTTCCACTCAGAATTGACTGAAAAAATGATTCTGAAAAACAAACAATTTCCAGCAGTACTGGGGAATCTATGGGAATCTCTTTTATTGAACTCTCCTTGCAACAAAAGCAATATCAACAACAACCGCTGAGATACAGCTTACAGTGGCCAAAATACTGCAATAACAATACTGCTGTGAAATTGGCCTTTGAGAGAACAAAACACCACATCATGTCAATCACTCAGCTGCATCACCATCCTTTATCACTGAACAGCAGGACATTAGGAGAGCACAGAACAAAATGTGAATGAAGGCCTGAAATCTCAGCATCTGACAGGTAAATTGCAGAGTTGGTGGTACTGATCAGCAGTCCAATTAAAACCTGTTGTGTATATTGTACTGAGCAACAGTTTCATGGTTTACACTTTAAATGTGTTGTTTGTGCACCTTTAGCTCATACCAGCCAAAGGCAGAGACAATTTTTAGTGAAGGATACACTGCAGACAGAAACGCCTGATGTGAGACTGGATGAAGTCCAGGTGTTCGTCTCTGTAGTCGTGTTCCTTCTCCAATGTGCTGATGGCATCACACTGAGGTCAGATAAGCAGGTGTCAGACATAGGTGAACGTGTGTACGTAGATGCAATGAAAAAAAAAAAAAAAAGGAATTTTCTTAAAGAATTTTTAAATGGATTAAACAATGATTTTTCCCCAGGTTTCATTTTCTTTTTCAAGTCCCAGAATAATGACATTTGTACAGCACATAGAGGATAATATACACTTAGATTTTACTTTTACCTTAAAAATCTGTTTCCACACATTAGCTATGTTAATAAGCCAGCAGAGTGTGTGTGTGTGTGTGTGTGTGTGTGTGTGTGTGTGAGTGAGTGAGGGTACCTTGGTGCAGACCACCACCACTGGTATTCCCAGGTTGTGTGTGAGTGTGTTGTCTCCTAACGGCAGCAGCACACTCTCCTCATCTTCACTCCTCCTCTGCGGGGTGCCATCCTCCCCACTGCCTGGCTCTGTGTACTCCTGGAACTGTTTTACAACTACACATCCACACACACACAAAAACAAACAACATTAAAGTACTCAAACAATGAGAAACAATTAGTGAGACTTGGCGGGGGTTACAATTTGATGAAACACTTTTGTGTATTTTGTTTTCAACTTTATTTACTAGTCAGTGTGACTGCTGTCAGTATGACTCACGTCTGTGCTCAAGCTCCCGCAGCGTTTCCGGGGCAACCCGGAGTTTGTCGATGTGTTCCCTAGCGACAGCGGCCCACTTCTGGAGAGAGTCCAGGGCGTTCCATGGCCGCGACATGTCAAGTGTTATCAGCAGCAACGTGTTGCCGATTGAGTCCACTGGCACAGCTACTCCCTGCAGACCTTTGTGGTAAAGGTCTCCGTCTAACACCCAGGCATTACACCTAGTCTGGTCTAAACACACACACACACACGCACAACAGATAAATACACAATCCTATACAATTGCACTGCTGAGTTACTTTAGAGATACTTTGTAGTGGGGAAAAAAAGGACTGCAGACATTTATCGTCTATGAACAGCAAGCAGTCGCTGGTTACCATCAATGTCGTCGTCATGGACACTGAAGTAGAGGTATTCCAGGCCACGCCCTTTCATGTACTCTTCAATTCCCTGTAGCTTTGCCACCAAGGTGGTCTTCCCCGAACCCACCTCGCCTAAACACACACACAAAATCAGTAAATAACAGAATTATGCAGTAGTAGACTCGTCCATGCCAGCATCCACTGCTATAATGACAATAACATAGCAGCTTAGCACTTAAACCATAAATGCGTTCAGTTTGAATAACAAATGACAACGTTACAAAAAAAAGCATCAGATCCAAACAAACTATTGAGAAGCTGGAAATAGGGAATGTTTGACATTTTTACTTGAAAAATTACGTAAATGATTAATTGATTGGCAAAATAGTTGCAGATATTTTCTGGCAGTCACCTAATCGATTAATCAAGTAATCTTTTCAACTCGACACAAATATGTGTAGTATACTGTAAACAATCCAATCCCCTTGAGACAGAACAATGCCTTAATTATTATCAATAGTCTGCAGTTTTAATGGAGGACCAACAGCCCTAATATACTGTGTATCTGCTGAAGATGGACTGCATCTGTTCTAGCAGTATTACTGACCTCGGAGCTGACAGCACGACATTGTTATTGTTATTGTGTCTGTTATGAGGTCGAGGCTGCACCCATTCTCGCACTAGGCCATGCTTTAACCTAACCGACAGGGGGACTCGACGCATCGTACGGCGGAGCTCGCCGATGTTGTCACGCGTGGCACAACAGAGAAAATGTCTTCGGAGCCGCACTGTGCATCGGCAACTCGCTGATTAGCTGCACTGGAGAGCAGGCTGCGGATTATCCCGGGCGGATGTGTGCACAGTGTGTCTGTGTGTGTCCAGCAGCGGGACACGAGGACCGAGGCAGACAGGGACGCACCCTGTCTGCCTCGGTCACGTAAAGCCCTGCTGCTGATGATGATGATGATGGTGGTGGTGGGGTGGGGGGGCTGCTGGTTGGTCTTGTCCCCTCAGCATCATCTCCACCTAGCTGCTGCTAGCATCGCAGGGCGCTACGATGACTTGCAGCGTTTTACAAAGCGGCCCGACTCACGAGATGAGGATGATGATGATGATGATGTAGTAGCGTGTGTGTGTGTGTGTGTGTGTGTGTGTGCGCCACTGTGCTCGTGCGTCTCTCGGAAAAATACACCTGTCTCTGTCTGTGTCTGTCTCTGTCAGGCTTCAACACAAAAAGCACCGTCCGTCCACAGCGGGCAGGCTAAGCTACCGAGCAGCATTAAGTCTGCCGGGATGAGACGACACACACACACACACACACACTCTCTCACACACACACACACACACACACACACACACACACACACTCTCTCACACACACACACACACACACACACACACACACAGATACCCACCCATGACCAGGACATTTCTCCCGGACGGTAGCTTAGATCGTGAATGGGTTGACACTTCGCTCAGGATGGTGGACCTGCAGACAGAACAGCAGCGTTACACCGGAGCTCGTCTCGTTTAACACACACACACACACACAGGAGCTAGCCCCGTTAGCCTAGTAGCTGTCAGACCATCCTCCTCCTCCTCCTCCTCCTCCTTCCCCTCTTCTTCCTCCTCCCGGACAGCCCCGCAGCGCCCGCAAACCCCGCTCCCAGCAAACCCGGCCGTAATAACGGGTCGCCCACCACAAGTCCTGTCCGTCGTCCTCCTCCTGGTTGGAGGTCTCCAGCGCGCTCCTGGGTCCGGCGGAGGTGGAGGATAATAGAGCGCTCCTCCCTGAAGTCGCCATCTTCGCAGGGTTTGTAAACCGAGCCGAGCGCCCGGATGTAGCAGCCGCGTGCTAACCGCGCCGGGGCCGGGGCGTGGTCCGCCCCCCCCCCCCCCCAGACCGGAGCCGGAGTGAGCTCATCCGCTCAGTGCCACATCTGGACTGCACATCCTCCCCAGAGTTGTGTACAGGGAGAGGGTTACTGCCCCCAAAATAAATCCGCAACGAATAGATACAGATAAATGCACTATTAACGTCGTCTGCGGTTGTAATAATCGGGACTGATGCATAAATGATGAACCAAATAGTCTCGTAGTGCAAAGCTATTATGGCACTTTTATAGGCTATTATAAAATATGATGCCATGGGCCTACTTGTGTGCGTGTACTGGCCGATTTATCGGAATGATTTTATCAGGATAAATGGGATTTCAAAAGAGCCACACAAATCCGTTTCAGATGAAAAAAAAAAATCCTTTTTTTAAAAATGGTCGCCTCCTAAATCAATGCCTTGATGTGTGAATAATATGGCACCGGGCCTAAGCCGGTGATGCGGGATAGAGATAGAAGCTTTAATACCATGTTTGGATGCACTTCAAATTGACTATTATCCACCAGTGATTTTAGAGCAGGTTTAGACAGGATTATATGATAACACAAGTAAAACAAGTCAATCAGTCCACAAAGTAATGAAGCCCCATTAAAGTACCATTAAATACACTCATTTAGTTCTGAGCAGGCTTTATTAGAAGTCACTGAACGTTCAGCACAGTTAAAAAAAAAAAAAACAATTAGTATTTATTTATTTGTATAGCACCTGTCATTCAGGTTAGTGCAAGTCCAGGCAGGCTACTTTAATAGGTGACTAACAACATGATAAAACGAACATAAACTGCAGGCTAAATCAACTGGAAACCAGTGTACACGAAAATAGAAATGATAAAAGTGAAACAGGCCCTAATAAAGCCAACAAAATAGACAGAAGAAATTTAAAAAATAAAATAAAGACCTATAGTAAAAGCACCTCTAGGACCTGGATTATTATCTGATTTTTTCCCCCCTGTTTATTTCAGCATTAAAAACGCCTCGCACGCTGTGCCCAAAGGTTTTGAATTGCAGTGTGAGCCGGGGAATCTGGTGGTTCACGGCGTGGACTTTAAATTAACTCCCGGCCGGTCTCAGGTGCGCCGTCACCGCTCGTTACGAAACCGCTGAGGCGCGTCGCGGCCAATCGAGGCTGAGGACCACGACGTCGGCGTCAGTTCGGCGCGACGGCCACGAGATGGCGCCGGCGCACTGCCGCTGGGAGCCCGCTGTCCCCCCCCCCCCACCCCTCCACCCCTCCGATGGAGCAGGCTGATTACAAACTCCGGTTAAGTGGCGCACCGTCCCCCCCTCTTCCTCCTCCTCCTCCTCCTCCTCCTCCCCATCCTTCACCCAGAGTAAACCCAGGCGCACGGAGCGCATCCTCTCCGTGCTCGCCCTGTGGGAATTAGAAAGCGGCTCTGCTTGGCTGTCAGCGCCAAACCGGCTGAGCTCTGCAGTGTGAGGGGGACTGAGGTGTGTGTGTGTGTGTGTGTGTGTGTGCGTGTGTGTGTGTTGATGGGGGGTGGGGGGGGGGGGACATACAGACTCAGAGAGTGAGGAGAGGGAGATGGGTCCGGAAGCGGCGAGGTGCCCGTGAATGTGAAGTAAACGCCAGTGAAGTTCCTCGGCTCCGCTCGGATCTCTTTCTCCAGGTCGTTGAGGTGAGTTTTCTCCCTGCAGGAGACGGCAGCATCCCGGATGGTGCAGGTCTCAGCCGGGTGCATGAGAGCTGCACGGGCTATTGCAAAAATGTTTTCTGTGTTGTGCAGTAAGTGAAAGACAGCAGATGTCTATAGGCTGATACACTGTAAGTTCATTGTGCTTCCATGTTTATTAAGAGCTTGTGGGTTCATTAATTATTCTGTGGGATAAAACAGGACCTGAAACTGTAATTTCTGCTCTCAGGCAACAGAATATTGTTCTCAAGAAATACACAGTGACTTAAGAGATTCTTTCTTTGAGAAAATATGTAGGCTACTCTTAGAAAGCCTTCATTTTATTCTGCTGGAGTGCTATAAGACAAGATAAGCCCTGTGAGAGGAGGATCCGCTTCATTCTCTGTCCCTCTCTCTTTTCCCCCTCTCCCCTCTGCTTCATCCACTCTCACTTGCCTGCCTTTTCTCCAGTTTTTTCACTGACTCCATCTCTCTAATCCCCTCTCTCACAACCCTCTGTCTCCCTCACTCTCACTGGTTCGCTGTCTCTGTCAGCTCTAATAACACCGAGAGTTTCGCAACACCAGGCTGCTTCACTTCTGATACTCCTCTCTGTCTTTTCTCACACCCAGCCGCCTTTTATGTGTCCACTCTTTCAGCCGAGCATATTGCTGTCACCTGTCACGGTTAATATTCCGTGTAGGGTTGCATAACATGCCACATAGTTATGTAGCTTTTGCTGCCCGCACTGTGGCTGGGTGGCGATGTTACCCCCTTTTTGACTGATAATCAATATGTGACAGAGCAATTACAGTTTATTTGAGTGTCGTGGACCGTCCTGCGGCTGAATCATTAATGTCACTCTACACACATGCACATGTGAAGGTGAATGGTCACACTCGCATATACACAAATGGTTTCAAGAGATATTATAGTGCAATCAATAGCTACTATTCTGGTTTTTGTTTGGACACACAAACCCTTTTGTTACAAAGCATTCAGCCTATCATTCTGCAATTTTCACTTTTTTTTGTTTGTGATGTTTGCTTCCATCAACAGTAGCACAGTGAACCATTGCAATTTTCTGCATGTTTCTTGTTAAATGTTATAAACATGCCATGTGACTCTATTAGTTTATATATTTGTGCAGATCGGGGAAGATTTTGTCAATTTTATTCAAAGTACAGATTCTAATACTTGAACTGTCCTCACCAATGCATTTGTTTGGTATTACAGTACATACATTTTTAAATAAACCAGTCGTCAGGCTTAGCAAAACCACTGTTTGGGACCTTTTCTCCCCAAGAAGCTATTACAAGATCCTGTGACGAAGTGTGATGTATATCATTGTCACCTCTGGCAATGTGCAACACATGTGATGGCTGTACTGTAAAGGAAGCTCTTATACAGTAGCTGTAGGAAACTTCCACATCCTCCGTCACTATCAGTGTCATCTGCTGTCAACCGGAACGGACAGGCATCTGCTGCTTCCCGCACACACACACACACACACACACACACGCATAAATGTACCACCATGCAGGGGGGGCACATACGGAAACACAACTAACTACACGGCACATACACACAGATCTGCTGCATGTCATACACCTGCTCTGTGGCTCTGACCACGTCCGTTTCTCTGTATACAGCCCATTCAGTGTGCTTAGCTAAAAATAATCAGCCAACACACACATGGAACATGAATTATGGAAGACAGAGGGAGAAAGAGAGAGACATTCAGGTCAGAGTCAGACCCAGTTCCAAGAGCTTCGCTCCCTAAGGATGATACTACTAGACCGCTGCATTAATATTCAGTTTGTACCATCTAGCACATCAGACCTGCGGTTATCCTGTAGTTTGGACTAACTGGACTTGAGGCTACCAAGGTTTCAGCCCAGTTCTCAATGAACGTTATGGGCTGGGAAAATGGATCCACGTATTTTGAGATTAATTATACATTCAATGCAGTGTTTTAATGTAATATTAATATATTTATAGCTTGGTTTAAGTAATTGTCAAATGGATCCTTTAGAAATCATTGGGAGGTTGTTAATGTATTATTGATGATTCTTTAAGTGGACTGCTGTAACAATTATTATTCGATGACAAGATCAATACCATTATCATATCTTTCCATTAAATATGAAGCTACAGTCAGGAAATGGTGAGCTTAGTTTAACATTAAGACTGAATCGTAGGCCAGTCAGCTAGCCTCACTTTGTCTAAAGGTAATGCAATCCACCTAAAGTGCACTTAAAGCTTTTCGTATGAAAATTAATTACCTTTTTAGGAGCTAGTAGGCAGATTTTTTAAAATATTTTTTTTACCTTTAGACAGAACCAGGCTAGTTACCTCCTGGCTGTAGATTCCTAAAGACAGACATGAGAGTGATATATATCTTCTCATCTTAATTTCAACCAGAAAGCCAATAAGCATATGCGAAAATATCCTGCACACCCACACAGGTGCTTTTAGTACTTTTGGATAATTGCATCTCTGCTCAGGTTGGAGGTGGGTGGAGTTACACTGGGAATTACATGAAGTCACAAGAGTGTATGTACCATTAAGAGCCATAACGGTGTATGTTATTCCACTTAAACAGGTGCAACAAAACTCAAAGGAGAGTCAAGCTGAGTCTGCACACGCCCACACAGTCCTGAAAAGGGCCTTTAAGACCAAGAGAGTCATCCCATGTAACACATTAAACATGATTGCCACGTGTAATTGATATTTACCACCATTGCTGTATTGAAAAGTTCCTGTGAGCTTTCCTGTAAAATGTGATTTATATTCACTTTTTTTCATGATTAACAATTCATTTCACATTATCATGGGAAAAACGTCTTCGTCACTGCGATTAAATGTTTGACAGCATTCTATTTAGGGACTGTGAACTCTATACACTCAGGTGGAAACCTGAGGAGAAACCCGGCGATTTGTTCTGGTTACTCAGCATTCAGTATGTGTGTGTGTGTGTGTGTGTGCATGTGTGTGTGTGTGTGTGTGTGTGTGTGTGTGTGTGTGTGTATTTGTAATTTTTTGTGCTGATCTGTAAAGAAAAAATGTGTACATACTGTACATCCAAATGTGTGTTTGCATTAACAAGCGTAAATGCATAATTGTGTGTGTTTTTGTTTATACTGTACAGTATGTGTGCGTATGTGTGTATTTGGAGACCTTGTGTGATATTCAGTGGCTTTGGAGTTCTGACCTTGAACAGTTTGAGTGCTGTCTGCTTAGTCAGGGCCACTGCATCTGCTCATAAAACAAACAACAGTTCAAATGTACTGCAGTGCATGGGATCTATCTATCTATTTGTCTATATATCTATCTATCTATTTATCTATCAATCTATCTATCTGTCTACAAAGTCACCCCATCTTTTATCCTCTCTCCCTCTCCTTTTAGTGTGAAATTGTGTGTTCAGCATGAGTAACATCTATGAGTCTGCAGAGGCCACGCTGGGCTTCATCAGCTCCCCATGCCTGACAAAAGTGGAGCTGAGAGTGGCCTGCCGGGGGATCTCAGACCGTGACGCCCTCTCCAAACCCGACCCTTGTGTGGTGCTGAAGATGCAGTCCCACGGGCAATGGTTTGAGGTAAAGTAATGGTCTGGGGTGGAAGGGATGATGTGGGGGGCAGGGTAAGTGTGTCTCCAGTTTAGAAAGACAGAAAATTAATATAATGATCATTGTTTATACCACTCATTTGCTTATTAGAAGACATTCGGAATTAGAGCTGCAGGTGTGTGTGAGTCTGCATGCAAGTGTGTTCAATTTGACATCAGCACAATTTAGGGTGTCATTTGAACTACTTTATTTTAAATTAGTGTCTTAATCTGCTCTTCAAGTGCTTTTGCAGATGAGTCTTTATGGATTTCTCTGTAGACAACACTTGAAATTATTAAAGCGGGTCATTGAATTCATGTTTGACTAAATGATTGTGTGTAATCAAGAACCTACGCTATCCTGGAGAGCTGTGATTGTGCTGCTAACCTTTTCAGACTAAATTGCGGGTTATGTTTGGTGCTTATAAATTATGAATGCTAATAGTCACGGAAGGCAACAAAAATCAAACATTTTGTGGGTTGGTGTATAGTTTGTATTTATCCATTCAAATGCTTTTGTCACTTTGAAATGGTGGTTTTGTTTCCCATCTCATCTCCAAAACAAGTTGTCTGCCCTAGTAATTTTGATATTAGATAATGAGAGCACCAAACTTTTTTTTCCATGGGCAATTTACACAATAAAAGGTCTCAAATACACAGAGACAACATCTTCCTAGAGTAGAGTGTTTAGCACTTGAAAATGGAGCAGAAATACTAGTAAATGTTCCACTTCCTCTCCTTTTAACTCCAAGACCCAACCTGCTCTTTCGGGTACTTTAGATGGAATCTCCTGCTTTAAGAAACGTCTTATTCCCATTGAAGTCTCTCCAGGTTCCGGTAGCAAAATGTATTAACTGAACTTCATAAGAACACAGCATGAGGGAATAGATAAATTTAGAGGAATCTTTCTTTCTCTTTCATTTATTTCTTTAAAAAACATGTACACACCCACGCATGTATGCATGCACATCCTCACACATACAGTACTACGGTGACCCACTCGACGTCTAAACACGTACACGGATTCCCACATATGTCACTCATTCACACAAGCTGTTCTACGCACACACACACACACACACACACACACACACACACACACACGCACACAAACACTCTATTTCCACAGGGTCTCAAGATCAAGTGCTCAGAAAGTAGTGCAGCATTATTCTGTCTTTGGAGACTTGACAAAAAGCTACTTTGTACAGAGTACTGGTTTGTGTGTGTGTGTGTGGTGTGTGTGGGGGGGTGTATTTGTGTGTATGTGTTACAATAAGCCTCTTTGTGGGAGTGCGGGAATGGACAAATGTTATCACTGCCCATCAGAGTCTCTTAATTGGATAATTGCTGAGAGAGAGCGTTCAAGCCACTGGGTAACTATGTGTGTGCATCTGTGTGTGTTTATGTGTATATGATTCTTTTTGCTTTAATGAGATGCCAGCCTATTGAGGCAAGTGTCAGAAAAAGGCCAAATCTGTTTGAGTTTGTGTGTGTTTGTTGAGTCTGCTGGTGTGCTATTCACTTTTGTGTCTGCATATATGTGTGTGTGTCTGTGCCAAAGGGTTATCAACAATAAAAAGGACCCAGTCGTTGCTGCTAATGTCAGATAGGTTTTGTTGGCACCGCTGCGACACACTTTTGTTTGGCTTTCTATCTCTTTCTGTGTCAGGCGTTTGGAGAGAAGAAAATGTTAGATCAATGTTACAACTATAGTCGCTTCTCTGTGAAGTCCAACAGCTTGTGTGATTTTAGCCATCAAGAAAAATCTATATTCCAGATTCTCTAGTTGATAAGTGTAAACAATGTGGTAATGGCTATTTGTGGTAATTGCTGCAATGCTGAAAAGTCTGCTGAGGTTCACAATCAATGCACAATGGCAGTGTGTTGAATGCTGAACAAAATCTTCATACCTCAGTCCACAGTGGAAGGACCAAAAATCCCCTCAATTCAAAGTGAAACAATAACAATAAAATAGCACAGTTTTATGAAACACTGCTTTCACGTAGCCAGACCCTTAGTGTATGAAAACTACACAAAATTATGTGGAAATATAAATTTCTACATAAGTCAAGGATAATGTAAGGTTTAGTGTTAATTAGATGTTTTGACCAATATGTATGAAAGACCTTGGTGGGCTTACATATTGTTATAAAGTAGTGAATGATAACAATAATTAATGAGATAATTTACAGATTAGAAATTAATATGTCAACAAATAAATTACATTATAAAAGTGTTAATTAATTTGACAATTAAATAGACTTACTCATGCAGAGATAAATAATGCAATTTTTAAATCAATTTAACAATATAGCTTTATAATTTTTTTATTTGTTAAAGCATTTCCACCTATCAGATGCTTTTCCATTTACCAACTTTGCTATCATTTATGTGATTCTCTGGGTTCTTGCTGTAGCAAAACTCAGTCCTTGATTCTCTGAGAAAATTGAAACCCACAGCAATAGCAGTTGTCTTCTTTTAGATTACAAAAATCATTGGCTGTACCAGGCTATTGACCCGGCATTGTGTGTGTATGTGTGTGTGTGTGTGTGTGTGTGTACATGTGGGTTTGCAGGTGGACCGTACAGAGGTGATTCGTAGCAGTAGCGGCCCAGTCTTTTCCAAGGTCTTTCTGGTGGACTTCTACTTTGAGGAGGTCCAGAGGCTCCGCTTTGAACTTCATGACATCAGCTCTGGCAACAATGGCCTCCGTGATGCTGACTTCCTGGGAGCAATGGAGTGCACTTTGGGACAGGTCAGTGCTCGGCCAAATGGGGAGCATAAATTTAACATGCAGGTTAAGAGTTAAGAATCAATGACATTCTTTGCTATTACTGTCTCTCTTCACAGTATACTATTTAATAAAACAGACATCTCCTAGATGTCAGGCTTATAGATTGAATATGAAACACCACGTTAGGTGGATCACTGCACAAGCTAAGTGCTGCGTGTGAGTGAAGTTTGGAGTTCATATATGGTGCACATCTGAACAAATGTTAGAGTGAGTTGACCATAAGAACCAAAAGTGCGTATGATGAGAGCATGCTCTGTGCATCAGTGAGTGCACTTGCAGCCAGCAAATTGCATTTAACCAGTGTCCCACATACAGTAGGTGTTATGTGTACCAGTGTAGAACATGCCAGTCTCTGTCAGACCTGTGCCATGCTTGAGTGCAGCCTGCATGCTGTGAGTGTAAGAATTACAGACTGGTGTATATAATCCTTTGTAAAGTGCATTGAGCTTGTTGGGATATTAAATATATGTATCAGGTAATGTGTAGTTTAATTAGGGTGAGAGAGCAGCTTTAAGATTAGAGATGGCAACTATAGCCGTGGATGGAATTCTAATGTGATTTTTTCACTTGAGGTCGGCTACTGTCACTATCTGCATTAACACTGAGCTTTGGTTGGGCTTGAGTCCTTAGTTACGTAAAGCCATGAGGGTGCTTTGAACTATTTTTTCAAAGCATTTGCATGTGTATATGCTAATACATACGGCCTTGTTTCTCACTAAATGTTGTCGTTGCCCCCTTAATGATGTAGTTGTAATCAATATTTATAGATTTGCTTTATTTATGTGCTCATATATATTCAAGAGCAGTTAAAACTAATATTGTATTTGCAGTAGTAATCATTAACAACTTGAGTAAATTGATTTGAGGAAATTAACAGTTATGTCACACTGAGTAGAAGTAAATAGAGGGAAAGCAGAGAGGACAGAGGTCTAAAAAGTTAAAAAGTGTTTGTTTCCACTTCCCATTATCAGAGACGTTATCAGCAACATAAAGCTGGTGGATTTACAATAGTTTGGAGAGCTGAGATAATTGACATGGAAGAAGAGGATTTTGAAGGCGAGAGTCAGGGAGGTTAACTGAAATGGGACACACTGCCAACATTTTGTCTGGGTCTAAACATTCTGGATGCTGCAGCCTATCCACAGCATTGTCGAAAAAGACCGCATTATATCAATGAAATGTGAAAGCACAGAAAACAGAAAAGTTGAGCTGAAATTGTGTGAGTCTTACTTAATGCCATTATTTGCATTACTGTGTTCTTTTTCAATCTTTTTCACAGTGGATGGCCCCCTGTTGTTAAAGGTGTCATCACTACGAAAAACAACCATGGGGAAGTCAATATCTATATACTATTGACAGATCCCATGTCTACTTATATGTATCTATATACTTAGCTGGTGAACATATTTGAGCATTTAGCAGTTAAAGAGTCATACATTTTTCTTAGGAGTTGGTGGAGACCAAATAGCTACAGAGTCAAAGGGAGAGTAAATATTGCACTTACATGATAGGTGGCCAGAAACACAACTCTGACTGAATTGTATCACTGACAAGCATTCAGTCATAGATTTTCTTCAGGCAAAATGACATACACAAGTGTTCATGAAAGCACTCCAGTTAATAGCCCCTATGATTAGACCTCTATGAATAACTTTTGTTCTTTTGGATATTAACACTGAATCAAATAACTCCCTGTAATTTCAAAGCATTGCTAGTGCCAGTCCCCCTGAGAATCAACACCTCACTCTGCATCTTTTTGCAGCTTCCAGGTGCTTTTAGCTCATTGTTTTGGTTCGTCTGTCCGTGTGATTGACACCCAGTGGATCTCACCGACCTCCCCATGTAAACTTGAGCAGTAACCAGCACAAAATATTAAAGAGTCAAGGAGCTGGCAGATCAAATCAGGGATACAACACAAAGAGAAAACTACCTTTGACAGGTAGCGAGAAAGGTGACTCCACCATCCTGCTTATGTCCATTGGATGTGTAAGTAGGCAGTTGTATGCTATCATTAAGGATAAGTGCTAAGCCACTCTGGAGTGACACTAACAGGGCAGGCAGTCCCTCTGAAGGGGAAACACGTGAGCTGATTTTGTGGAGTCATGTTTCTGTTTGTTTTAGATCGTCTCTCAGAGGAAATTGACCAAAGCTCTACTCAAACAGGGAAATACTGCTGGAAAGTCCTCCATAACGGTATGACACTGTTTCCAAAGTCATCCCACCACGGTTAAACAAACACACACTCATTCACAAATCACACACGCACCACCTCTTGTACTCAGACACCCTGAAGATAATTACTTTGATGATGTCATCTGTTCAATCTGTTCTGTTCCTCATTTCTATCTTACTTTCTTTCACCTCCTTCTTCTACCTCTTTGTCCATCTCTCTCTCTCTCTATTGCCCCCTCCTCCTCTTGTTCCCTGTTTTTTCCCTACCGCTCTGTAAAGGTGACAGCAGAGGAGTTGTCTGGTAATGACGATTACGTCGAACTTTGCTTCAGCGCTCGTAAACTAGACGACAAGGTTTGTGTGTGCTAAGCAGGTTTGTGTATTTGTGAAGAAGTAAATGGATGGAGGGCTATGGGATTTGGCAATGAAGCAACTCACACACAATACATAGAAGTATAATCTGGAGTTAGAGAAGGCCTGCTGAGATAGTTGGGCTCCCCCCTCTCCCCAATAACCCACTCCTATCTCACCCACCCCAGCCCAAACACAGATAACTATATTAATTTTCAGCCTCCACAGACACACACACACACACACACACACACACACACACACACACACACACACATACACACAAGCACGGCCATGGATGACTAATCCAAACAAGTTGTGCCGTAGGGGAAAGATGGAATGAAGCAGGGGAGGGGCGTTTAAATTGGAGAGGACAAGAAAGAAAGGTAGAAAATGGGTGAAATAATGATCATGTTGGTATATGAATGATTAATGGTGATCAAAGACAGTTCTGAGGCAATGCCTTACATGCATGTTTTCCCTCTGAAGGATTTCTTCAGCAAGTCAGACCCTTTCCTGGAGATTTTTAGAATAAATGATGACGGTACTGAGTCGCTTGTACACAGAACTGAGGTAATTACATGCCCACACAAGCACACATTTAGATTTATTATTTACTGCTTCAGACCTGTGATTAACAAAAACTTTGATGTTTTGTGCACTGTACATGCTAGACGGTCATGAACAACCTGAGCCCAGTTTGGAAATCCTTCAAAGTTTCCTTGAACACACTCTGCAGTGGTGACCATGACAGGGAGCTTAAGGTGAGTCTGCGACTGTAACAATTTTTTGCAGGTTATTATAAAAGCCACATCATTTTATTTAACCTTAAACATTGTCTGCAACAGTCTGAGTGTGAAAAATCTCGGCCACAGCTCCATTCATTATTTAAATTCCCGCAGGGAAACAATACACTTACCTAAAGGCCTGCAGGTGTTTCTTTGCAAGGTCTTTACAAATTATGAGATTTGTAAAACAGAAGCCTTGCCACATATCCACAAGTATATGACCAAATCAAACCATTTGAGCAAGTCACAAGCAGCCTCAATCGTCTCCTTCCATTTTCTTTTCATTACTCGATTTCAGGTTCATAAGTTGAGCTCCTGATGTGTTATTTAAAGACCCAGGCGGGTGTGAAAGAGCTCAGTGGTCATCCTAAACTCTCACCTTTACTTGCCAGAAAAGATCTGAGTGTGAGCGCGTGTGTATGTGCATATGTGCATATGTGCGAGAGTGGTGGCAGCACATCAGCTCCAAACAGTTATTCTTTTCCATGAATAAACATGAGCTTGGTCATTAAATATTCAGAGGCGTCTTAACTCTGCATGGCTCCTGACAGCAGGAGAAAGGGCTCACACACATGCACACACACACACACACACACACACACACACACACACACACACGCACGCCATCGGCTATGGTTTCCAGGGCTACCTGTTTGAAGCATCAGAGCTATAGTGAGAAATGGCAGGGCAGAGATTTCTATTCAGACCAGTGCTTCCTTTTCACCAGGCTCTTAACTGACCAATGCATAAATGCATAACCCTCCTCTGCAGAGTCTGTCTGTCTCTCTCTTTGTATTTCCTTATCCGTTTGTCCACCTCTTTACTTTTCTTTCCTTACCTCCCTTGGCCTCTCTCTATCCCCCTCCGTCCAGCAGTTAGTATTCAGTGAATGGAACGGAGGTTCTTCATTTTTTCATTACTCTCTCGCACAGCTCTCAGCAGCTTGAAGTGGAAGCAAGGCTGCAAAAGCGAGCGCTCGCACCTTCACACACACAAATTACTGTCAAAAACACAGACACGCATACTATCCACAAATGATCACCCACACACACATACACACACACACACACAGACAAAAAAGGCACACACACTTCAGGTGCAGGCACTTGGCAGCTTAAGTG
Source organism: Lateolabrax maculatus (assembly GCA_031216445.1). NCBI lineage: Eukaryota > Metazoa > Chordata > Actinopteri > Acropomatiformes > Lateolabracidae > Lateolabrax > Lateolabrax maculatus. The sequence goes on from CM062218.1 coordinate 13,653,175, forward strand.
GGAGACAGGAAATGAGGGGATTACTGCCGGTCGTTGTTTTTAATCAAGCGTTGTTGGATTGGTTCTGATAGCTAGTTGTTGGGGGTGACCTCATTCACGAAGGTCACAAATTTTGACAGCAAAATTACTTATCTACAGTCATTAAACCTTTGTGAAAGATAGAAACATTTTTCTCTATGTTTGTGTGACAACGAGTGTTTCTATTGACCAACTTTATTGAATATTACTGATTGCACATTCTCCGCAGGACAGTCGAGATATTGGTGCCTTCAGTCACCTTTTGAAATTAGAGGATTGTTTCTTTATGATGTGCTAACCCTTGCCCCGCTGACCCGCACTTTTTATTTGTGATTGAGGCAATTTGTCTTCTCTAGTAGCTCCCTTGAGAGAAAAAACTATTACGCCTAAACACACAGACACACATACACACACATAAAGCTGTCTCCTAAGCCACGTCCCTCTCAGCATCCTCAGATTAATATTTCACCGCTCCATTGCCCCCCCACCAACACCGCCTTATCAATCATTCAGCATGGCATTTCCCTGCATGCCATGAGAGCATGTGTTTGTGTGCATTTAGGTGACAGTGTTGCAGCTGCGCTCTAACTGAATGAATGTGTGCGCTTGTGTATGTGTGTCTCTTTGTGTCTGTTACAGTGCACAGTTTGGGACTGGGACTCTAACGGAAAACACGACTTCATTGGGGAGTTTCAGACCACCTTTAAGGAGATGAGGGCAGAGCAGGAAGGCAAACAGGTAACTCCTCACTGACTCACCACAATTTGTTTTTAATTCACCTGTATACCGTACCGATAAGCTGATAAACATCCCAGAGTGATTGCAATTTAAAAAGAATACAAATAGAACTCAATCAAAAAATATGTCAAATATATCTTAAATATATATATAAAAAAGGTTATTGAGTAGAACATTTACATATTGTACATGACATAAAGTTCTAAAGGAATATTTTGCCAGATTTTCCACATATCCAACATGTTGTCCATCTAAATACATTTGTGGTTGTTCTGTTTCTCAATACTCTCGTACCTACATGTGATGTGCATGTATTTACACTCCTTCCGTGCTCACGCTACACCCAAAGTTGCACCAACAACATTAACATGAAAGCATGTGTGTTTCCCTAGATTCAGTGGGAGTGCATCAACCCTAAATACCAGATGAAGAAGAAGAATTACAAAAACTCTGGTGTTGTCCTTCTCAACCACTGTAAGGTGAAGTAACACAATATCAGTCTCATATCCTTCTACTTCCTGCAATGCCTCTCTGTTTGAGTCTCACCTGTTTGCATGCATGTGCATCCTCAGGCGTGACTCATTCTTAAAATAATTGCTCCAAAACGTCCTTTACATGGAAGTCAGTCTACAGGCTGTTATAGGCCACCGAGAAAGTTGGGGAAGGTCTCATTTTTAAGTTACGTTACAATCCGTTCATACAGTGGCAATACAAAGCGATTAATACATGTAAAAAGTTACATATAGAACCTTTAAATGTCAGATAACAGTGACAACTCACATTTCCCAGAGCCCAAGATGATGTCTTCAAATTGCCTATTTCGCCCAAATTACAGTCCAAAACCAAAGATATTAAAATTTACAATGAATTAAAACAGAGACAAGCAGCAGATGCTCACTTTTGAGAAGTTGTGACCAGTAAATATCTGGCATTTTTGCTTGATATAACTAAGACATTTTATCGATTGGTTATCGGTTAATTTGTGTTAACTAATCGATTAACTATTTTATCAATAATGTCCTTACCTCACCACACATTGACCATAACTACATCCACCACCACATACAGCTTTTTATCATATCTGATCATGAATCTATGACATGGCCTAAATTTAAACATTTCCCCTGATAGATCATCAAAATGTATTCCTTCCTGGATTACATCATGGGGGGCTGCCAAATTCAGTTCACAGTAAGTTTTGTCACATATAATCTCCTAAATATTTACAGCAGCATGTCATTGTCTGTCCATGCCCACACATGCTGTGTGATCATACATATGTGTGTGTGTGTGTGTTTCCGTCCCAGGTGGCAATAGACTTCACAGCATCCAATGGGGATCCCAGAAACAGCTGCTCGCTCCACTACATCCACCCCTACCAGCCCAATGAGTACCTCAAAGCGCTGGTGGCTGTGGGGGAGATCTGCCAAGACTATGACAGGTAGAAACCACCCCATCAATCACAGTTTAGCTGATGCTGACACGCACACACATTCACACACATACACACACGAAATGTTCCCTCTGAAGACCAAATCCTTTGATAAAAGTCTGCATGAAGGATTTTCTCTGTGTATATCACGTATAAAGTCATAAGTCTCAAAGCTTTTGTCCATTATTTGTCCTTTCCTCTGTACCGTTCTCTATCTTGTTCAATGAGTCATTTGTCTCTCTCTTTATCCAGTGATAAAATGTTCCCTGCGTTTGGTTTTGGAGCACTGATACCACCTGACTTCAAGGTAGGACATCTGGGGTGGGTGTATGTGTGTTTGCAGTTGCAGGGGGAGTTCCGGCTACTTAAGATTTTAGATCTCTTTCGGAGGCACAGCTTGCTTTTGATCAACATGAAAAGAGAATGCGTCTGTCAGTGGTAAATTGGACTGAACGTATAGTGCTGAGTGTTTGGTTTAATGTGTGTGGCTTTGTGTTCTCTGCCCCACATGGAGGTTTCACACGATTTCGCCGTGAACTTTGATGAGGACAATCCTGAATGTGCTGGTGAGCTGTCAAACAAACACACACACACACACACACACACTTGACTTCTTGACTCACAGAAACTTTCACATTCATACATCACAGGACCAAAACAGTCCTCCTGTCTCACTGCTGCATGCCTGTAATCTCTCCCTTGCTGTCAGTCCCGTATTTCTCCCTCTATATCTGTCCCCACCCACTGTTTCTTCCTCTCAAACATACAAACACACACACACGTAAACACACACACACACACACACACATGCAGCTGGGAGATTTGTCGCTATGCTGAAAGAAGTATTTCAGGCTCTAAGATAAAAACAACACTAATCTGTATGTGTGAAATGGGCTTCTGTGCTCTTCTCCCGACATAGCTGCGCTCCTGCCGTGAAGGTGTGTGTGTGTCAGCTTGTGCTTGTGTGGACTATGAGGGAATGCTTTTTGAAAAAGACCCAGTCACCTTGGAGTTCAATCACATGCGCAGAGTCTGATATGTTTTAGCAGATACTTTTGCAAGAACAAGAACTTTGACTTGGCGAGGTCAGTGCAGTGCAACATACAGACAGGTAGACAGGAAGACAAATAAACAAGCAGCAAAATAACCTGTATGTGTGTTGCAGGGATCCAAGGCGTGGTGGAAGCCTACCAGAATTGCCTCCCCAAGATCCAGCTGTATGGGCCCACCAACATCGCCCCAATCATCCAGAAAGTGGCCTCGTCTGCCTCCGAGGAGATGCACACCAAAGAGGCCATGGTGAGAGACAGAGAATGAGAAAAATAAAAATGGTCTTCACCATTTTGTTCCTGTTGTTGTGACTGTTCCTGTTTGCACTGGCACACAGGGAGATAAGGGAAAGACAAATAGCAGTGAAAAGACAAAATCCCATCAGAGACATCAGAGCAGGTAAAAGATGGGCCAAAGAGGAGCTAAAAGAGAAGAATTGAAAAGAGGGGGGAAGTGACTGATATTAATTTAATTCCAGTCATACATTTGAGAGCACAGATATCTCTCTGCCTTAATGCCTCCCACTTCTCTCTGGCTCTCTAGTGGATTAGAATGAGTTTTATTCAAATTAGCCCCTGACAAGAAGCCACTTTTTAAAATATAAAATTCATCGACATCTATTCTTCCCTCCCCCACATCCCCCTCCCTCCCACCCACAAATTTCCCAACACCATCCCTCCTTTCCCCGTCCCACCAGGAATACTTCATCCTGCTGATCCTGACAGACGGCGTCATCACCGACATGGCGGACACACGGGAGGCCATCGTGCACGCCTCCCACCTACCCATGTCCGTCATCATCGTCGGCGTGGGTAACGCAGACTTCACAGACATGCAGATATTGGACGGGGACGACGGGATCCTGCGCTCACCAAAGGGCGAGCCCGTCCTCCGGGACATTGTCCAGTTCGTCCCCTTCAAGGACTTCAAACACGTGGGTGGTAGCTTGGAGGAGGGGTAAAGGGCGAGGGACAGAGGCCTTGAATTTCTGGAAAAATCACAGCGCTTTGATAAATGAGTTCCAGGCAGAAAATGTGACTACTTCTCTGGGGAAGTCAGGCAACATCAAGACATATACAAACGAGGCACTATATAAGAATGCAGCAGAATGGGTTTTATAACGTATTTTTGCACTACATGCTGTTTCTCAGATATTTTTGTTCCTTGTGTGGCTACTTTTTCACAGCCAGCATAACTATAGTGAATACCAAACAGTCTACTTTAGAACTTTAGAGCTTTCTAAAGCTAAATAACAACATTTAAGGGAATAAAAGATTAAAGAAATTTTACATCAGGGCCACAAACTTAAAACAAAGGCTCAAGTATCAAATAAAATGTTTCAAAAATGTTGCAGGAGCAAAACCTGGGGTTCCGTACTGATATTATTCAGTGCTATTTCCCCTTTTCTACAAATCTCCTTTTGTTACCTTTTTCTTTGGTCTAAACCAGAAAAATTATAATATAAAAAAAAAGGTAGGCAAATAGCAGCCTGTGTGTCAAATCTGTTTTGAAATATGTGGAAATGTGTGATTAAAGTAAACAAGACTAAAAATCAGAACAATGATTTGATTCCAATTTTCAAACTTGACATATTCAATGCATTATATTTATTTTTTGTTGTTTCTCAAAATGTAATCACTTGGTGCAGACCAGGCAACAGCGTTTAAAAAGTTGTACACAGCTGTAAACTGTGGCTCTTTCCGTGTGTGTGTGTGTGTGTGTGCGTGTGCATATGTGTGTGCGCGTGTGTGTGTGTATGTGTGTGTGTGTTGGGTGGGCGGCCAGAAGTGCTGTATTCATGGGATAACGAGTGTTAGTGCGTGGGCGTAATATGCTTGGTGTGGTCGTCAAAACATATCATCCATCTGCTCACTGCGTGTTTGCGTGTGTCTATGAGAGTGTGTGTGTCTCTCACTGGTGGCATTAATTTTGGCTGGCTTTGACAGGGTCTGTTTGGCTGGGTCTGTTATGGTGAGTTTGGCCTGTGACAGGTTGAGAAATCAACCAATTACATCCCAGCTAAACAGATAGAGAGAGAGGGAGAGTGTAGGAAGGACTCGGAACATATGGTTTACCCAAAAGTACATAGAGATAGAGAGAGAGTCAGAGGGGAGAAGGGAAGAATAAATCTGGAGGAACAGATGTGGAAACAGAAGAGGAAGATGGAGGGGGGGGGGGGGGGGGGGGGTTAGGTGGGGGGGGGGGGGGGGGGGCTGGACAGCGCCCGGCGGTGGTGGTGGTGTTGGAGCAGGGTCAACGGGAGACCGAAGCTAAAGACAAAAGGGAGCGAGGGAGTGTGTGACAGAGGTGGAGAGGTGATTTTCTGCTCTGTCGTTTCTTTTCAGAGGGGATTAGCAGGACGGAGCTGCTGTGTGACAGGCAGAGTGGGGGATAACAGGTAGATAGGAGCGGAGGAGAAGGAGCAGGGGGGGTGGAAATGAGAAGGGGGGGGGGTGGCTGCACTTTGATGATGCATTGTCTCGGGGAATTATGTGAGACGGAGTACGACAGACTCTCTGACTTTGAGGATTCGGAAGTGTGTGCGGAGTGCGAGCCTGTGTGTGTGTGCTCGCAGTCAAGTGGCTGGCCTGTGCGTGTGTGTAATTATGCAGTGTGTGTGTGTGTGTGTGTGTTCATGTATGGATTGCAATGTTTTTTCTCTTTTTTAATGCTGAAAAAGTATAGTGTTATCTGAATATGAATATTTTATACGTTTACTGTACATTTAAAAGCAACCTTCAAGCAATTATTTAGTCCATTCATCATCATAATGACATAAAACATTTAACTTTTTATGAACTAACAATCTGCCTTGTTTTGAATGTTTTGTTTTGAACAATGCAGTCTCGACTTCATCCAAAGGGGTTTTTGTGGCCAACTGTTTTTAATTAGTTATTTATTGCATACATATAGCAAAACAACAAACAACAGGAAAGTCATATACAGACACATAGAAGTACAAAAATAATTCTCTCAGTGTTGAACCTCCCACCAACCACCCTCCCAAAACCCAAAAACCCATCTAAGCTTTCACTGAAATCTGGAGGACATAAAAGATCAGAATACAATAAATAATAATAAACACTCAGCTGAGATGATTATGAAAATCCTTCAACTAGAATAAACTGCAAGGCTAGAATGGGCTCAATTGTACAAAATGCATGCTCGCTACAAATAGCTCTGATTAATAATATCAAGGAAAGTGGTAATCTATTGGGTTTTTTGTAATTCAGTATGTTTATTTCATTTTTTGCGGCTGCAGTAATTCCTTCTAGAAAAATATACCTTATCTATGAACATTCTGAAAGGGTTTCTTGAGCCGTAAGTTATCACTAAAGAATGTGCTTTCATAGGCTGTTTTTTTATAAATAGACAGGATCTGATGCACCTTTCTCCTTGAGCACATTTATAGGAACTAAGCTATGGTACTAGACGACAAAAAGGTGGAAGCAGGGATGTTTTGAGGTTGTCAAATGAGCTTGTCTGATCGCATCAGTCTCACTGTTCCCAACCTTTGACAGCATCAGGCTCAACTGTAAATTCTAGCATCCTGGAGTCACGCGTGGCTGGTGATATGTGTATTTGTGACCTCTCTCCCCCCCTCTCTCTCTCTGTCTGTCTGTCTGTCTCTGTGTTTCCAGGCCTCTCCAGCTGCACTGGCTAAGAGTGTTTTGGCAGAAGTCCCTAACCAGGTGGTGGATTACTACAACGCTAAAGGCATCAAACCCAAGTGCATGTCGGACTACGAGACCACAAGAACCTTCAGCCCCTGACGATGGAATACATGCAAACATACAGTCAAATACACACACATATATATATATCATATATATATACTTTATGTACTGTATAATACATATACACATGCAAAAGCACAAGAACACATACACATTCAAACAAACATGAACACATAAGCATATACAGTAGTCTAGCTCAGAGAATTAGCTCGTTCTGGTGAAACAATTTGAACTACTCCATTGATGACTATTGCATGTTTGGCCACAATGGCATCATCTGGAAAAGTATTACTATCTACTGTATATCTGAAAGATGTTTATAGAAATAAGAGCAGTCTTCTGAACCAGCATGCAGACTCATAGCCCATAGCCCACCCAAAGAGATGACACTCCTACCTTATTTAGATAACTAGCAAGCACATAGGCAAATGATCTGCTGGTAGAAACGCCAAAATATGTGATTGCATAGCCCGAAATGTTTAGAATTAGCATTGCAAATGTTATTTATGGGAATGGTACCGTCCCTGTTAGTGTTCTGCATAAATGCATGCGTAATTCAGCTCCTGCTCATATCCAATCTCCAGTAGCCACTTGCTAGTTATGAAATAAAGTATGCCTGTCATTTGAGTGACATTCAGGGTTGTCTTGGGTGTTTTGGGTTATTTTCTACAGATTTGTTTGAGATTTTGCTAAATGGAAATGAACAACAGAACAATTGTAATAATTTCTTAATAACCTTCTTACATTGTAAAGAGTTTTGGGAGGATAGAAAAGCTTGTGTGGTAGACAGTCATCTGTAAGCTGAAAACTGTTTTTTTCTGTATTCTGCATGTTGATTATAATAAAGACACTTTGGTTTTCTCAGTTTAGCGTGATGTGATGTTTGTGTGTGTGTACTTGTAGTAATCCAGTTGTGTGGACATAAATATGTTTACCACAAGGCTGTTACATTTTATATTGAGACTTAATGTTTTTGGTAAAGGTTAGGGTTAGAATTGGGGTTAGGCATGTAGCAATTATGGCCAGTGTAAGGTTAAGTCTCTGAGGAATTAATGAAAAACAATCTAATTACCTTAGTGACATGAACACCTTTGTGTGTGTGTATTCAGGCAATCAGCGTGGAGGTTTAATCTAGACTAACAAAGAAAGAGCAGGTGGCAGTGGCATCCTGTTAGTTGATTTATTTTTCTCTGCCCTGTGAGCTTTTGTCTCTCTCTCTGTTTGGCACTGAATATGCAGGCTATTTGTATATGAGGACCTCTACTAAGGTTAGATATCACACATATCTCTCTTTCGTTGACAGTCCTGCCTTGTTGCTGAGTGGACCAGCTCTCCACAATACTAACTGCCACACACAAATAACACTCACAGACACTTTCTTCCACAACATCTCTCTTTCACTCTTTCCACGTCTCCCAAACAGACATTAAAATGCAAGACTAAATTATGTCACTAATCTCCATATAGTTAACTATAGCAAACAAAAGTTGGGCTGTCCTTAGAGTACACTCTGTACGTGCCTCATTCTCTGACTGTCAGATCAGTATTCAGCACATGAACCTCCTTATATCTGTTTCAGAGACCACCCACATCAGAAAAGTTACGCTCAGAGAGACTGAGAGGATCAGTTGTATAAAGGCTGGGAGAAACCACTTAAAATGATCATAAATCATACTTTACCTTCTATTCTGTTCTGTCCCGTTCTATTATGAAACCTAACATCATGTATAAAGCTATAATTTTTATGAAATTAAATTAGACAATGAGGCAATAATACAATTGTTATAATAATATTGATAAAAATTAATTAGAAAAACAGTTTCACATGTTGCACAGTACATTGTAATAATTCAAGAGACCGTCAGAAAGGCTTATTTGTTCATTATTGTGCATATTTATTTTATTAATTCTTTGTTTTATATATTTTTTTGCATCTTAAAATGCTCAAAAATGGAAATTTAAACAACTGGGCAAACACCATCCGTTGATGAAGATCACACAATATGCTTGAAAGCTCCAGAACTACTCAATGAAATCTTAAGGTGAAATAGTTTTGTCATTTGTCATTGCTGTTTCCAAGGTCAAGATGAATGTTGAAACTTACCATTTATCAATGTTTTCCTTTTTGTTGAGTTATTGTTATCAAGCCATCCTCAACATTAACTTTTAATATAAACATACACACATTATAATGATTTTAACCACTTTGTGATTATTAGATTTGATAGGTCAGCAAGTTTGATACAAAACTGTAACTGGTGGTTGTGCGGAACCTTTGGCATGAGCCTCAGTGCTGCGGAACTGTTTTGGTCAAGTACCGGAAGTAGCCAGGGTGACATTTAGAACAGGACGACGGCGAAGGCATGGTTGTTCATATGTTGTGAGAGCCCACGTCCTTCTAGTTCGTGTGTAGTTTTCATTTATATTTATGTGTACGCGTGTTTATTAAAGAGCACAATGGCGGCGTGGAGCTGTCGGCTTCTTCTTCAGCGGGGAACTCGACTCGTTTCTCTCCGAGCAGCGGCTGAAAGGTGGCTGATGCTAAGTGGCTAATGGCTAGTGGTGTTCATGTGACTGCAGTTAGTCTGCAGCTTGTGTCTGGGCTGAACTGAGCTGCAGTTTAATTCACTGCTGTCCTCTCTGTTTTTACTTTACTTTACTCAGCTTTACGTCATTTAATTAAGAAAGCAGATTATCAATTGTGAGAATTAGCTGCTTATTCCTGTTTAGTTTTATTGAAAACCAAATATGTTTTTGTTTGTCAGATAAAGTTCACCTTGGACTCTAGGAAATTGTGATGGGCATATCAAAATATTTTCAGACATTTTGTTGATAAAGAAAATATATCAGATAAATATTAGAACATTTATCGAAATGGCAAAATAGTTGCCTAAATGCATTATATATGTGGGTATGCCACTTGTTACTCTTGTATTGATTGGACACAGTTGTAAGTATCTATCTGGCCATTATTAGTCTAACTCTGGACGTAAGTGATGGTCTTCCTGGTAAATAACTGCACCTGATTCCATGATTTTTTTTTTTTTCTTGCAGTCCTGCCCATTTGGTGGGTTGTGTCAGGACAGTAAAGACCTCAACGTGGTTCGATGAACACCTCACAGAGGAGAACCAGGAGTACATGAGGAAGAGCATGGCGGAGGAATACAGGAGACAAACAGCTGAAAAGCTCAACCCACTCAAAGATGAGCCCTGGCAGCGACATGAGTGGACGGAGGGTCAGTGTCATGATTAGTGAGAGTTATGTACCTCACGAGTCCTCCTCCTGTTGGCTCACACTTTAACTGTTTTTCATCTGTTCCTCTTCCCAGGCAGTCGAAGAGTTGGGTTAGTAGCTGTGAAGTTGGGGATGGCTCCTATCTGGACGAAAACAGGAGAAAGACATGTAGTCACCATGTTGCAGGTACCACACAAATATGCATATGAATGTAGAATTTGTAGGCAAGGGACCAAGATTTTGATATCGGAAGTGTTCTGGTTTCAGTAGTATTGAAACTCATCAGCATAAGATATTGTGCACGATAATACCGGTTTAATTTTTAATATAAAACAATTCTTATCGTGATAATGGCAATGTTCTGACGTTCTGACGTCATACCGTTACACACAGCAACAACAAGCAAGGCTGAAAGCGAAATTGCTACTGGCTCCACATTTGAGGAGATAATTCCAACACAAGCTATCATATTTTACTCAAAATTGCTGTCATTATTTACTTGTATAAGTGGAGCAGAGCAGAGCGGAGAGCTGCTTCTGTGCAGCGTCTGGTGGAATCCCAAGCACTGTCTAGAGTGACCGCAATCAGCTCTGGCAGCTGCGTCGCAGCCGAAACACAGCGCAGCTGCCCCGGCTTGAGCGCTGCATTTCGAATACTGATTTGGATGTTGATTACCATTGAAACGGTAGAAGCTTTGAGCAGTCAGGTTAGCCCTATAAACAGCCCTAGATTTTTAGCTGCAACCAGCAGCTCTAGGTTGCTCTGTCGCTTGGTTGGTCGGTCGGTCGGTCGGTCGGTCGGTGAGTCGGTCCAGAAAAATTTCCCCACCCTTCAGGGCAACAGGCCTCTAGGAGGCTGAAATTTGGCTTGGAGGTCAAGTGTGTGTGGGAAGTTCATGCATATTGAGGAAAAAGGCGCTGTGGCAGTGGTAGCTTCCTACAACAAAACTTGTAAATAGATTCATGTAACATGGCCAAACTTTGTAGAAACACACACACACACACACACACACAGATAGACGGAGATACACATACACAAACAGACACTTTCATTGGTGACAGTTTGCCCCGTCCCCACACTTTAGCCACGCCCTTTTCATAACGTGAACGTTTGTCGTAGACTCTGGTGGGAGGCATCATTGGACTCCACAGAAATTCCTTTTTCAGTGGTGTGGGTTAGCCCTGCCATCTCGTTCTGTTGGTCCATCAGTTCATTGGTCCACAAAAATGTATATGTTCATTAGTCCACAAATCTTTATACCTATGAGGCTGGCCAAAATGCATCTCAGAACCCATTAGCAAATGTCTATTAGCTTTAGAAAAAAAAGTATTCATAATGTCTGGGCCTAAAACGCAAAGTATGATGCTAATTGTATTGTAAACTATGAGTGCCGCACCGAAGAGAGAGTTTTGGCCCGGGTACCCTTGACCCCAGAGGCCCAGTTGTCGTCAGATGACGGCCAGTGGGTTCCAAGATTGCCCCACACACACACACACACACACACACACACACACACGTTGAGTTTTCTGCTGTACCTTAGCTTTGCACACAAACAGCCGCAGGCATTCTTCAGGAATGATAATGTGTGTTTATGATTGTCATAATGACATGACCAGCAGGTCAGAAAAGACGTCAAATAAATAATAATAATTGGATTATTCTGTAGGGTGTGGGGGGAGAATACACAATCTTCAATTTAATACCTTTAAATCTCACCTTCAGGCTTTGGTCGTGCATTTGATATGCCTCATTGTTACTTAGTAAGCTACTCCTCCCGTGCAGCAAGGTGTAAACAGGAGATATTTGATGTCAGCTTTATTCAGATCACGTTTTAATCCCATTGACTAATCTGTCAGTGCAGTAAATTGAAAGCAAACTCTGGCTGTGAGTGTTCACTCTACTCTTTATTGACAAATGGCAAACTGTAGTAGGTAGCACAACAAACTCTTATTTCAATTTCAGTAAAATATCAGTGTTAAAAGTTAGACAATTTTTAAAGATTCTTCACCTCTACTTAATACCAGATTCAAGGCCATAAAGAAACTTGTATCCCCATCTGCTGATTCACTTTTGTCACATTTAGTAATTTTTTCTTTACAGCTGATACAGGAACGGTCTGTGCTAGATGAAAAGTAGAACATTCAGGCTAAATGTATTTTCTCAAAGTGAGAGTACTCCCACCACTTTGGCATTCTAGTACATGTTTTATCTGAAGTGAAACTGTATGGCAGATGCCGTGAATAAGCACAGTACAGATTTGATTGTTTCTTTGTAAAAATAAATTTGGACTTTTGTGGGCTATATTTTCGTCTTCTTTTCTCCTCTTCTGATTTTCTTGCAATCTATCGTGTATTGCAAAATGACTGATGATTGTTTTTTCAGGTGCAGGACTGCCATGTAATAAAGTACATGTCCAAGGAAGAATATGATGGACACACCGCCGCCCTCATGGTAGGAGGCAAAAATGTATCACCATTCCAAGTAAGAAATAGCTTTTAATATTACAAAAAAAATACATGTGTAAGGTTTTTACCTTAGCTGTAATATTGGATGTGTTGACATTTTATTATGTTGCCTAAAAAATGTCTGGTAAGTATTCATACAAGCAGATTTTTGTAGCTGTCATTTGGTCCTGTTTTTCAGGCTCAATTTTCATGAGAACATTTTCAGACAGACAGAGTTACCGACCAGCTGGTTAACATAGTGGACCATTAAGCTGCTAGTGGCAAAAAAAAAAAAAAAAAAGCTATTACAAGAGACAATAGCTCAGTCCATAGAGACCTGCCTTGACTTGAAAATGACTCAAATGGCTTTAAGCAAAATTAAATATTTTTAAATGTGGTGGGAAAATTTCTTTGAATTCTGTATGTCATTTTTAGAAAAATAAATATTAATGAAAAAACATTTTAGTGTTCAGTAATGAGGCAGCAGTATTTATAATCAGCAGTTGTCCTGGCAGAGAAATGCAATTTAATTATTATGTGCTTATTTATCTTTGCCTTCCAATAGCCTGAGAAATTGCCAACATTGCTCGACTTAAAAAAAACAGTAATTCACTTAGTATTTTTAGCTTTTTCTGTTTATTTACCTCAGCAAGGGCTGAAGGGTTGAGTGAAGACAACATTTTTCACAAAAAATTGCAGTGTACCTTTTTTTTGTTGAAAAATAAATTATTTAATAGATAAGAAATCTGATAAAAATCTCAACATTTTAGATAGTTAGACACTGAATAGTAATTACATGAATCATAAATGGGGTTAAAAGTGTTCAGTTTGTACTGAATTGTAATGTTTGAGAATATCATATCTTATCATAGCTGCTCAGAGCAGCAACAACTCATCAGCCAGTAACACATTTTTGCTCATTTCAGTTCTGGCTGCATTCCGTTATTTTGCAAAAAAAATATCAAATCAGTGTGACAGCTTTATGGAAACATAACTGAATTATGTAATTTCCCTGTAGCCTTGAGCTCATATCAGCCCCCCCAGTTCTAAGACCTTTTATGAATACAGACCCATAGTCAGGAAATTATACTCACCCACTAACCTTCAGTGACTATATTTCATCTTAGGTGTCTAAATAAATGGGATCCGATTGCTGCTATGTCCCACTAACAATGACAGGAGCACACACTTGAAAAGTGTCTTTCATTGCTCGTAATAAACTCTAAGGTCCCATTACTGCCTCCATCAGAACTCTATAACAAAACACTTAAACCTGGTGAGAGATAGCAACAGTGGCTCTTCAGCTTACTCTGAACCTATACTACCTTCTCAGAAACGGTAGACGGCTTTGAAAAAGTGATTTCTAAGAAAATCGTCTCTTAGTATGTATGAGGGGGGAATTTATCCTTTAAATGTTACACCGGTCTTTTATAAGGTATAAAACAAAAGGACAAGATGAATAAATCAAGGTGTAATTTATTCATTGAGTGTTGATAGATCCTTGATAGGTTGGTGTTAGGGTTTCACCTATCCAATGTGGAGTTGTTTTGAATCCCTCTCACACAGCCACATAACCCTCCAGTCAAAGGCAGAGTTTGTCGGAGTGTGAAGCTCTGGCAGGCTGATTTTCAGACAACAGAAGGGGGGAGAGAGAGAGTTTAAAGTGACTGGAGGGGCTGAGATGAGAGCGAGCCGAGTGAAAAGCAAATGTCAGAGACACTCACTGCCAAGTGTGCGTGCGTATGCCTGTGTGTGTTTGGATCCTGTACAGTCATAACAGGCCCACAGTTAATTTTAAAATGCCAAAGTCCAACTGCTGATTACTGCTCCTACTTGTTCTACCACTTTATTTCCCTCTTTTCATTGTTATATTTTTCTCTTTTCCATTCACTCTGGCTGACAGAGGTCTGAAAAAGACTTGGAGATGTTCAGGAATGCAGGGGTGCCTCCCAAACAGAAAGTTACCACATTCAAAGTCACTGACAACGCCATCATCAAGCCAGGTATACACACTTCTATTAAAGTGTTACTTTAAAGCGATACTCATTCACAACGCTGTCCATGTCACACACTGGACTCTGATATCTTATGGTGGCCAGCAGAGCAAGTGTTGTACAAATTTTGTAAAATGTAATTGTGTTTGTGGTGTGTCCAGGCACTCCTCTGTATGCAGCACATTTCCGTCCAGGCCAATATGTGGACGTCACAGCCAAATCGTAAGTTCTGTTCTGCCAGCTTTGCTTCTTCGCTGGCGTTCTCTTTTGGCTTCCTCTCCTTTCCTTCTCACGTTTTGAAGATATATCAGAAATTGACTTGAAAATATGAGTCTGCAAAAATTAATTTTCTTGTGTTTGTGTGTAGCATTGGTAAGGGTTTTCAAGGTGTAATGAAGCGGTGGGGGTTCAAAGGTCAGCCAGCCACTCACGGCCAAACCAAAACTCATCGCAGACCAGGAGCTTCTGGACCTGGAGGGGTAAGACACACAAACACGCGCACGCACACATACACACTGTGTGAGATTGTCATCCATGGCAGGCATTAACAGTTGGCCTCCCATAATCCAGTAATGTGAGTGTGTATGTCGCTCATCATCTGCATCTAGGATCCAGCCAAAGTTTTCAAAGGGAAAAAGATGCCCGGCATGATGGGCAACATCTACATCTCAGCTTATGGACTGAAGGTACACACACACACACACACACACACACACACACACACACACACACACACACCTTTGTACAGCTATACTTGTGAGGACATGCATTGACATAATGCATTCCCCGCCATACCATAACCTTAACCATCAAAACTAAATGTCTGACACCAGCCCGTTGAAAATGTCATTCTCCCATGGTCTAAAACTTAAACTGGTTCTCACAAAGATAGTTGTACAAGTACACACACACACACGTGTTTTTGAACTTGTTTGTCCTTGACTGCAATTTCAGTTCAATATTCTCTCATCTGCCTCCTCTCCGTCTCTCTCTCTTCCAGATATGGAGGGTCAATACCAAGTATAATGTGCTGTATGTTAACGGCTCTGTCCCCGGCCACAGGAACTGCTTACTAAAGGTAAAAATAATCATACACACACACACACTGAGAGTGAAGTGTGAAGTCGAAGGTCAACCCCAGCATGCTTAGTGTTCTGACAAAGACGAGTGACCTTGCACCTGTAAAGCGCCATCACACCTGCAGGACAGTTTGATCTATCTTCATTGACACTGTGCTGGTTCAGCAGCGTGTGTGTGCGTGTATGCATCTGTTTGTGTGTTTTTCTGTGAGGGAATGGGTGCGTGCTCCTCAATGATGTTAGTAATATCCAAAGCATCCATCTCCATGCTCAGCATGTTGTGTTCGCCTTGTGGATTGGCACGGGGACACACACGCACACACACAGCCTATTATTTGTTTTGCAGACAAGCAATAATGAATACAAATGTGCATTGCATTTCACCCAGCTCAGCACACACACACGCACACACACACCCCCACCCCCACCCACCTGGATCCACTTCAGATTATATTACCCTAAAGGGTACATAATGCAGGTTAATAATGTTTGTTCATTATGGTTTGTTTTTATTATTCTGTGCGCCCTAATGTCCCTATGTAAATGAGCTGTGTTTTATTAAATAAAATTACTAGGGCTGCAACTGACAATAATTTTTATTGCTGATTAATCTGTTGTTTAGTTTTTGTGCGGTTAACCGATAAATCATTTAGCCCAGTGGTTCTCAGACTCGGGGTTGGGGTCCCTGGCCTGTATGACCTGTATGAAACACTGATCTAATTTGTTTCAATAAAGTTTAACTTGGTTTGTTTTCTTAGTTGTTTCCCCAATATTGTCATGAAGTAGCATAAGCGGTAAGATGTTTCATTTAGAATGTTAAGAGAATGAACAGTAAATCGGTGAGGCTGATATCAGTGAGATAAAAGGATGGATGCCGGATTACATGCATGCGTCGTTTTCCTTTGAACCTTATAAATGGCAGACTCGGCCACTACCAATAAAAAACACTGTATGGTGAGGTAATTACTAAATATATGAAATTAAATATATGAATTTATGAAAATTGTAATGATTATAACTTTAAATAAGTTTATGTGGGGTTGAGGGACATTAATGTTTTTCTGCGTCTGAAGGCGGGCAGAGTGATGAAAAAGGTTGACAACTGCTGATTAGATTTGAAAAACTTAAGAAATAATGGCAAATGCCTTTGACACATTTTCCAGTGCCCAATGTGACATTCTCAAAGTGCTTATGTGCCTCACAGTTATTCCTCTGTCTGTGTGTGTGTGTGTCTCTGTGTGTGTCTGTGTGTGTGTGTTCCAGGTAAGAGATACCATTCTGCCAACCAGAAGCTCCACCCTGCTCAACCCTCCGTTCCCTACCTACTACACCGAAGAGGACGGCGAACTGGATGAAGACCTGTACGACGACCACTTGTTCAATCACACAGAGCCATCGTTAACACTGACCTGACCACACTCACACGTCACACTTTCACTGAAACCCCCAAACTATGTCTGGATCCTGTAATAAAAAGTAATTCCTTTGAACGTCTTGAGCCCCTCTACTTTTTTTGTGTGAAATACAACTGCAGCAAGCCTGTCTGTTTGATCCAAACAGTTATTACGGTCCCTTTCCCCCCGAAACCATGGTAACTGTAGGAGTGATGATGTCACTAGAGGATCCCCAAGCAGAGAAAGGGAAAAAAAGACAGTGAAACAAAACAAGAGAGGGCAGATATTGTGGAGAAATGTGCAATATCTATGCAGGACGCAGGATGGAGGGGGGGGGGATGAGCTGGATACAATGAGCTGCAGAGTGAGGGGAATACAGACAGAGGAGGGAAAGGGTATGCAGGTAGGGGTGGAGGAATGAATGGGCTCGAAAGCATGGAAGCAAATACAAAGGAGTAGAAACAAGCAGGGTGGGAGAGATGAGTTGGTGAAGGTGTGGAGGGCGACTAAAGAGGGAGGAAAGGAGAGGCAGGGATGGAGGCGGACAAAGGTTGACATTTGTGCCTAAGAGGATAAATGAGGACATTAATGTTGCAGCAGGAACCGCTGGGCACTTGAGTCTGTGTTTGTGTTCAGCAGTATTTAAATGAAAAAACCTCAAGCTGGGGGGGCTGACAGATAGCCTCCTGCATTGTGTGGACCCCTCCTCGCCTTCTTGGGCAATAAATAATCAAATGAGAATCATGTCCTCCGCAGTGTTTGTCTCTTGTTTAGTGTAATTGTATCCTCAGAGGCCTCTGCTGTACACACAGCGTCGACGCCTTTTCCCAAATTGAATCAACACACAACCGGCAAGCTCAGAAATGCGTAACATACAGTAGCTGCCTGTCGTTTAGATAAAAAGATTTGCGGTGATGGTTCAGTTTGTGGCAAACAACGTCCTGCTCGATATAACATGCCACAGCTTGTAGGTCCATAAGACAGCAGCAGGTTCTTTGAAATGGTAATGATATCGTTTGAAAGTCCTGCTCTTTGGAGCCTGCACATCATCAGGCTCTTGTGGGGGTGGAAGAGAGAAGAGCAGAGCACAGTAAAAGAGGGGAAGGAGGGGTCGCTGGCTGTTAAAGCAGCAGAGCAGAAAGAGAAGACGATAATTTCAGCCCTACAAAATTTCATAAATACCTATCACAGTGTACAGAGCCGAAGTTAACATCTTTACAACCAGAGAAATGTTTGTACGTAATTTCTTATCATATATATCAAAATTGTTGCAAATTAATTTTGGGATGATCAAGTTAGTTGACAGTGTTTTTTACATTGACTGATGTAAAAATAAACAGCTTTGAAAGAAAACAAGAGGCCAAATAGTGTGCCAATCTAATGGTCGGCATTCAGAGACCAGAGAACTAACGTGCAATTTTCTTATGAAGACTTCTGTCGTGACTAGGACTTGATTCCAGACTTGCTTTGACAAGACTTGGGGACTGACGTGACCCCAAAACACCTACAAACAGCAGATGAGTTGTTGAGCAGTGGGAGCGAGAAGCAAATTAAAGACAACATGCCTGAGCAAGCCTCCTGTGCGGCGGGCCCACTGAAGTCACCACTCAGTAGAAAAACACCCAAGTTTGCAAATCTAGATATTTAAGTGGTCCCACTTGAACCCCGCCCACCCGTTTCCTTGTCCGTCAGACTCTCTGATATCGGATCCCTAAACGCATTTGCATTCGCTAATTAAAGAGCTGGCCAAGTTTTGGCCGAATCGGAACGTTTTGGGGGAATTACTTGGAGTGTCTGAGTGAAGGTCGGCCTCAGAGTTTGACCCCAGTCTGACGTGATGGATCTACTGCTCTACTTCTGCTGGCTCAACACATGAGAGATCTGATTTCCATTAGCAAAGAGGACATACACACACACACACACACACTTACACAGCCTCTCTCCTATTGCCTTCCACAAACTTTCTCTATCTCTCTCTCTTTCTCTCTCTCTCTCTCACACACACACACACACACACACACAAACATTATTTCATTGCCTCCTTAGCGAGCAAAGATTCTTCGCCCAAGTCTTGTCAGCACTTATGCAGCTACTTCCTTGCCGAGTTTACAAAAGTGTTGAACTGACCTGCAGCTCAACGCGCCCGCGCACACACACACACGCACGCAGATCAGTGTGTGTGTGTGTGTTTGTGTGTGGTGTGTTCTTTGCAATATGAATTATTGAGCGTGTTATTTGAGGGACAGCTGGCTGTTGAACACATTAACTCCCTCAGTCAGAAAGTCTACAGTGACAGGAGCAAGTCACTAAACAGGAAGGAAGAGGGAAATGAGAGAATGAATGTTAATGCAATTTCACAGTGACTTCAGTTTCAGTATTATAAAGTGTTTATATAAGCGCTCAAGTCTATTAACATGAGGAATAAAATGAATTAATCTTTTCACCGGAAAGAGAACATTAAGTTATTTTTATTAGCCCGAATACAATTACAGTCTGCAAATAGAGGCGACTGAGTGACATTTGAAGTCTATAATAGAGTCACTTGTGAATTGATTGTTCTGACTCAATCTCTTGCACAGCATCATGTACTGCATAATGTTTTGTTTCTGTTTCTGAGAGAAAAAATCTGCAGGAGCGACTCAAATCCTTAAAATACATACATCAATTTCTTCAAGCTTTCACAGCTTGATGGAGAGTAAGTGACTCCTAAGTATAGATGTTTGTATTCATGTTGTTTATTTTAATGTAATCAGGACTAAATGGAGAAAGAGACAAGAATATTCCTAGCGATTTCACATACTCGACTGTCACCACACACCCCTTTAAGCCTCACTGCCGGTGGTCCTGCTGTGGCGAACCCCTCCCGATTGTGCACACCTGCGTCTCTAGAGCGTGTGTGTGTGTGGTGTGCGTGATGCCCCCCCCACCCACGCTGGTAAATTTGGGTTCCTTCCTTCCAGCACCACTGGGTGAGAGCAGGGTGCAGCCTTTGGGTCCCCACCTTCCACTCCACAGGAGTTCCTATCCTGCCCTCAGATATGTTTTGTCTGTGTGTGTGTGTGTGTGTGTGTGTGTGTGTGTGAGCTGTGCCTCTACTTATTTGACCTTAAAGAAAGCAGCCTTTCTCATTACCTTTCATTGTCTCTGTCTGTCTCTCTCTCTCCACGACGTCTCCACAGTAACAAGGACCAGTCGAGGAATGGAAAAGTGGAGTTGGCATGAGAATGGGGACAGGGAGAAGGGAAAGTTTGGGAACAAAAACCAAAGATTTACTGAACGCACTCAGGGCTTCGACTCACACTTCTCAGATATAGCAAAGTGGTTCATTACACTGTTCAAAATGTCTGCAATCATCCTTTTACTTTCACAGCATCAGCATGTGCCGTAAAAGCGTGGACTATTCGGTGGGGTTTAAATGAGCCGTGTTGTGACTTGGAGGTAAATGTCAGTGGTTTTCAGCCGGAAACCTTCGCCACAAGAATGTGACCGCGGGATATCGAGTAAATCAATATGGAAGCCAGGGGAGGGGGCTGAAGGTGGGGGGTAAAGAGAGAGGGATGTTACCGCAGGTGAAACACAGAATGACAACAGCAGAAGGAAGAGAAGCAGGAGAGCACGAGGAAGACAGGAGTTAACTTCTCTTCCTGTCTGACCTTTGACACTCGGGGAGCAGGTAAATCTGTGACATTATCAGCATGTGTAGGGGTGTGGTATGAAAATACCAGAACCAATAAGGTGTCGGTCCGTTTTCCCATACTTTCCAATTTCCCTACCTTGTCTTAGGCTTGCATCAAAAAATTACATTTGAACAAATCCAGACAAATAAAAGTACAACTATTTGCATGGCTAGATACCAGTATGTGTAAGTGGGAAGACATTTTTGTTGGTGATTTGGGTGAAGAGACCCTTTACAGTGTTGTTTTCTCAAAAAGCTCTTCTCTTGCACACACCCACGCACAAAGTGATGTCAAAGTGATGACATTTCTCATTCCTGAATAGAAAGCCATTTAGCCTGACTCACACAGAGCAGCGGACACAAAAGCAACAACACATAAAAGAGAGAGACAGTAGGGGGTCTCTTAATATTGTGTAAAATACACAAAAAAAGGCATAATTCTAAGACTTGAAAACCATTTTTCAAATATACAATTCATGTATGTTTTGAGGGTGAACGATAGATACATTAACTCCATCAGGATATCTATTATAATATTGATTTTTTAAAGTCTGTATTTTACATTAGGCAGGACCTTTTCTTTGCTGCTGAAAGTGAACAAACAGGTGAGTCAAAGCTTTGTCAAAAATGATTAAAATTGGGTGAAAATGCAGTCAATTCACTGTACTGTGTGGGTCTTCCACTAATTATAAAATCCTCCATCTGCTATGAAGGCAGCTCAGGAGACCTGTGTGTGTTGTGTGTCTGAGTGTGTGTGTGTGTGTGTGTGTGGGTGTGTGTGTGTGTCTGTGTGTGAGTGGGTGTGTGAGTGGGTGGGTGTGTGGGTACAGACAGAAGGGAGGGCAGAGTGGGGTGAGTGAGAGAAACTTACATCTGTTTTGGGTCAGCAAAAATACTTTATAGCCTTACTTAAAGAGGCAGTAATGAAGCTGCCAACAGGCAACGCACACACGCACACACACACACACACACACAACACACACACACACACACACACACACAAGACATATCATCTCATCAACCCAGCATTAATTACAGATCAAATATTATCCATCCTGCATACACACACAGACACAGAGACACAGAGATACACACACACACACACACACACACACACTTCTGCACTATCCCAGCTCTCATCTCTACCCCTGCAAAGCTTTAAATACGCCTGAGATCATCAGATCAGAGATCATCCAGATATCTACATGATAACAATATCAATTATCACAGCATCATGTTGAATCAGCACACATTCCCTCAGTCGACACAGAGTGAATGCTAATGAAGATGCAGATCAGCGGTTTCAAAGTGCCAGCGGTATCATCTGTATCTACAGCAGCAATGCACATTGGACTGTGGGACAATTCTGCCGCTCAGTGGTTTATACAGGAGCTACTCTCTCTCTCTCTCTCTCTCTCACACACACACAGAATTGGGGAGTGTATAGAAAAAATGGTATTTTTCTTCAGAGCACGTGTAGGGTTGTGTTTCTGCATACAGAATGCATATTTAATGTTTTTGAGGAAAACTGTGTATGTGGACAGAAAAGTTCTCTCAGCTCAGTTGGTCACAAAATGTCCTAATAAATTGTAATATTTTTACAATTAAACCTTAAGGCATTAAATGGACATTTTTGCGTGTCCTAAATATTTTAACAGTTTTGTCTAGAAGAGACAAAACCTGAGAAGTTATCTTAAAATAGTGATTGTTCAAGCAGACTGTGACAACTGACCTCTTTATAGGACAAAACCATGATGGTGGGAAAATGTCTCTGATTACTCCTATGACCTGTACTCTTATCAAGTCATGTTGCTAGATCTTGTTATCGTACATGAGCATACATGGATTTAAAGGAGGGCCGGGTCATCTATAGACCCACAGATGTGTTGCAGCTACATTTTAAAACAAAATGTTGGATTAAATGTTTATATGTTTTTTCATGCACCAATATAGAAACACAATTTCTACTCAATTTATTAGATTTCCAAGTAAGGACTATTTTAGGTTCAGGGTCACTCCAAAATGAAACTTTACTAAGACCACAGATCTCTTCTGTGTCCTTGTAGAAGAAATGCCGTGGCATTTCTAGATGCTTCAACGGCTTTAAAAAAAAAGACAGCTGAGGACATACTGAGGACACACTGTAAAAACCTTGCAGATGGAGCAGGACAGGAGAGCTCTTCAGAGGCGCTGAGTGTCACTTGAGAGATACAGACACTCCACTTTAAAACCTGTCAATTACTCTTTTGATGTCAACACAGCCTATTTCTGATGAATGACAAAAGCAGGACGGATAACTTCACCTTCACCTGATCCATCTGGAACGAGAAGGTGCTTTTCATCCAGGGAAAAGTCATAGAACAATAGAGCTGAGCCGCTGCAGCCTACAGCTGTTACCCACAGTGGAGGAGGTCACATTGTTGGAAATATGTAAGAGCTTTAATGTGAATTGCCTAAAGAAACAGAAGTGCCTGATGCCAGAGATGAGCAGATTAATGTCATGAGAGGATAGAAGCACTACACCTCACATTATAAATAATACAGTAACAACAAGTTCAGGAGAAACTCGCTGCATGTAAAGGAGTTCAAAGGGAATAACAAATTCTCTCCATTCTATGTCTGAACTGGATGATTGTGTTTATATGTTTGAAAGTCCAACTGAACTTAATTGCATGTTTTTTTCCTGCTAGGGCGTACATATATGCTCTGTAAACCACAAGTGCTCTCATTTGAGAGAGAAAAATCAGAACATAAAAGGTAGAAATTTATATTTTATATGTTTAGTCTCATGATTGGACCCCAGAGGGTCACCGAACAACACTTACTGCTGTTCTGAAGGTATTTTCAAAATCTTCAAACTCTTCTACCATCTACATAAAAAGACATTCTGTCTGCTGCTGATGGTAGCTGGAAATGATACATGTGTTTGCATAATTTATACAAAGTAAACCAACATTTTAAATTGTCATTATCAATTATATTTGTCTATACTGATGTTGTTTCTATTATTTTAGATTTTCATCCAAAATAATGCATTACTATTGCTCTTGTGTTGTACAAAAATAGCAATAACGTATGCAGGCACAAACCTCCTCCTTATCAAACCAGTACACAGCTTGTCCTGGCTTTTGTTTGTTGAACGACTGACCAAACACAGGAAAAGTGCACTGCTAATATCAGACAGCCAATTAGTTATTCAGCTTCAGCACATTAAACAACTTAGAAAAAATTACCTGCTAATGTCATTTTTGTCAGTTTAAATGCCAGTGTGGTTTTTCCACAGTGCCACTGTTAGTTAAACACTGTTTGTCCTAAATTAGTTTACTTTGTATCTTTGGATTTCTAATATTTCCAAACATTTTCTCTTCCATTTAGTAACATAAAACTATAAACTATAAATGAATAAAAAATGTACCTGGAGCTCCAGGTCTTAGTTTTCCTGTCCATGTTGCAGTGTTTGCTATGTCCACAGAGGGGCGGCAGAGTCACTCATATTTTTTTTAACATGCAGCTTGGCAACACTGGAGGTAAATCCTCTGCCTCTTCTAGTAGCCTTGCTGTCTCTTTTGGTCTTCGTTTGCTTTGGTCCTCTTCGCTCCCTCCATCTTAAGAACACAACACTGCACACTTTGTTGCATTATCTATTTATTGAGGATTAGAAACATGAAAAACATACAAAAAAAGCCTGTGAAAATATGAAATACTCTTACACACTGAATAGCAAAAGATTTGTATAAACCATTGATAACACTAAGGCTAATGTAATAAACCTCTATGAAACCTTTATGAACTACAGTATCCTCAGCAGTCGCTGACGTTGGCACCGTGCTAGGAGAGCGTGTTCACATGAAGTGGTTCATTTTGTGCTTGTGTGAACAATAACCTGAGCTTTGAGAGGTTGTTATTTACATGGGTGTACAAGGTGTGAATGTTTGGCTGCAGTGACTACGCAGGGTTTTCTGTGTGCGTTTTGGTGCATCCATGTCTGAGTCTGAGAGAGTGTGCTGTATGCAGAGTTGTCCCAGTTTTAGTTTTCTGGTTCCACGACCCAGGACCCAGGTGGTGGGTTCGTCCTCTGGGTTTAAATGTGGGGAGGCAGGGTGCACAAATGGATAACAGATGGATGGATACATTCTCTACAAATCACTAATAAAGAGTTAGAGTCATGATGGACAGATTGTTGGATAGATTAGATTATGGCAGATGTCTGTGCGTTTGAATGTATGGATGCCAGGCAGGGTGGAGGCCCGGTCAGGAGAGCGGCGGCAGGGATCGGGTGCTGACCGGGCTGTACTTCACCCTGGACGGTGATGGAGGAGGCTGGGTGAGGTGAGGGGAGGAGGGGGATGGACGAAGGTGACCGCTCCGGTACTCCCTCCCGGTCCCCGAGCGCTCTGAGCCGGGAGCTTGCGACCGACCTCTGGGCATGCGCAACTGAGGCGGGGTGGAGGAGGAGGTGGGCATGCATTTGTACTGGGAGGGAGGGTGGTGGGACGACGGATGGCAGGTGGGGGAAGAATGGCACCCAGGCACAGAGTGACGACCGGGTGATGGGTGGCGACCGGGTGATGGGTGGCGACCGGGTGATGGGTGACGGCCAGGTGAGGAGTGCCTCCCAGACAAGGGTTCACAGTTAATGGGTGGGTGTTCCTTGGTGTGTTTGGGTGATTTGGGTGACTTAGGCACCTTGGGTGTCTTGGGTGTTTTGGGCGATTTGGGCATGGGATGAGAGGAGGAGTGAGAGTTGGCACTGTGAGTGGGAGGGGCTCGGCTGGGAGAGGCAGAGTCTCCGTTGTTGGCAACCTTGTAGAGGAAGACGTCATACTGAAGGGGCGGGCTGGTCTCCGCTTGGAGCTTGGCGTCTTTGGGGAGGAGCACTTCCAGACCAATAGTGACTCCATCCTGATGTGGAAATATGGTAAGTAGAGAGGGATGCAACAATGGAGGGACAGTCAAACACAATTAAATAAAAATATTCAAGGCATGGATGAATCGTGGGACAATGGGCCCCTGGGCACAGACACAATATTTTAAATCTGCAACAACTGATTTCTGAGCCACTTGGGGGCAGTGGAAACAAGCTGTAAACACAACACTGACTTGTTACCGCCTTTTATGTTAATGTGACAAACTTGCTGGCAAACAGTTGCTCATTTACACATCCACCGCTGTGGCCAAAAAAAACACTATGTTATGAGAGCAGGGTGAGTGAACCCAAACATTAAAGCTGGGACCAAAACAAGGAGCTGAAAATGCTGTAAAGCTCCTTGGAGCTGAGGGAAACTGTAGAATTGGGTGGTAATTCTCTCTGGGTTCACCCCCTTTCATATAGAAGTATGCCTACTCATGTGATTCATTGATAATAACAAAAATCTTGATTAGAGCCGCTTTAACTATAACTCTAAGGTTCTGCTGTTGGTAGAAAACTGTTCCTGAACATCAGTATTTTGTTCATGCTGGAGATGTATAAGTCAGCATATGCTCACTGACACACCTCTCCACAGACATCATACAAAATACTATCATGCTGTACTTATAGGGTATACATATTTTCTTAAAGCAGAGCTGCACATACTGTGATTAATGTGATGTGATTTCCAACAAGAAATGATAATAACAATAACTCCCTTGGGACTGTGCCCGGTAGGCCCATTATGTAATGCATCCATGGATACGGGACAGATAACAAGTACAAATGATCAGTCTTAGACATGGCGAAATAAAACAATAAATAAATAAATAATTTAAAAATAAGTAATAGTTATTTAGTTGTGAGTTTGAATCGAAATGATCATGGGCCACAATTGTGAACTCATTAAAGGTGAAGTTTGATTTGTTCAACAGAAGAAATCTTGTTTTGTAAAGAAGTACAGACAAAAGAATACAAAAAGCTCAGAACAGATATTTCAACATTCATGTCCGTTTCTTATTAATAAAAACTCAGAGAACTCCTGTCTTTGAGTAGACTTTGTAAAATTCATATGAAAATACAGTTAATCTTGCGGTAGCTTCCATTCATTATGGAGAGCTGTCTGTGGTGCTGAACGGGCACACGGTCACTCATTGTTTGTGTGGTGTAATCTGTGAGCAGCCTACTGTAGCACAAAAGCAGGGTCAGCCGTGCATTCAGTTATTATTAGTGGGGGAGCAGTTGGGCAGTAGTTAGCTTCATCATGAGCAGACATGCAGAGAAAGAGAGAGAGAGAGAGAGAGGCTGGAGGGAAAGTAGAGCTCATAGCAACACACAGGGACAAGCTGGATAAAATTAAAAAGATTTATTCCAACAACTGTGAACTATAATCCTCCATGTATACTCAAAAAAGTACAAAAGAACCTCAAGTACATTAAAGTATTATAAATCACATTGAAAACCAAGACACAGCGTGTGTAATATATGTATATAGATTCAAATATCAACTCCAAGCAATTACTTTGACCTCATGTAATCTAGACATATCCACTTATTAGCAATGTCAAACATGAATACTTCGCAAATACAGATTCACTTGATTTCCACTTACTTCTTTTGCAAATATTACGTTTTCAGACAATTTTCATTGATAACACCAATGCATGCGGGCAGAGAGAGACAGTAAGGCGGGGCAGGCAGAGGTGAGGGGAGGGTTTGGGGAAACGGGAGAGGAGACAATGAAGGAGCGCGAGTTCATTGGCCGAAGACCAAGGCAGGGCATCAGTAGAGAGGAAAGTCAGTCATTAGTTGGTCCAAGCCAGAGATTTTAGTCCAGCATAAGAGGCGGATAGAGGAAAGAAAGGAGGCAGCGGCGCCACTATATGATCAGCATTGGCATGGCGGCCTTGTAAACAGGACTATTGTGCTTCTCAAGTTGTATCCTTAAATTCATCTTGTGCTTACTTTTGACATTAGGCCTGATTGGACTGTTTTAAATACACAGTATGCACTTTGCAAGGTGTAAACAATGTTAGCCTATAACGATTTGCTGTTGTTTTTGTGCGCATTCAATATTTTGGTCTGATTCTCCAGCAGCACACTTTGCCAGATGGTGATATTATACCAGGTTGTTCTGCAGCATGTTTACCTCATCGTTTTCCTCTGCGTTGTTAGGGGTTTGGCCGTGGTCGTGGACGACAGAGGTTGGGCGGTTGTTCTCGTGTTTGGGGGAATGAGAGTTGAGGATGTTCATTGACCCCTCTTCCTTGGCTTGTGGGGATTTTGCCGGGTCCTCCTGCTTCTGGGGGTCATCCTGTGGGGAGAGTTTGTGACTTTTTACACACTTACACATGCAAACACACCTCAATATACACACACAGGACACAGGTATGCATGTGTCCCAGCTCCCTTGAAGATTTACAGCTTCCCCATCTTGATTTGTTATTGTATAATTTCTTGTGTATCAAATATGTATTTTACATAGTTTGAAACGATAGGGTAAGAAAGCTCTTCTCCATGCTAGACATTTTTAACTGACATGGGTCACTAGATGGACTGATACTGGACCTGTATGCTTAGACCTTTATCTAATCAACTTATCTTGCCTTAGCATTTAAAAAATACGAATTGGACCTCTGACATTTAAAAAACTGCATTGCAGACCACGTGTCTGCAGGGGCTTTTTAGCCTCTAGACCTGACATTTAGAGCATCCGGAAGTCACAGACACTCATCTATACCCACTGCACTGAAATGCCAGCAGAGCTCTGAGAGCGGTGGCTTATATTAACAAAGCAAGTCACATTTTTTTCACTTAATTTAGCCCAGCCAAGTATGGGTAAAGGAGTGAAAATTCTATATATGATTTTGAAAATCTATCAGTGTTTGCTTGAGTGCATTTGCGCTAAATGCAGTAAATGCATGCCATTACCCGCGAGAGAGCTGTGTTTGTATGACTACAAAACTATTGTGTCTGTGCACATCTGCATGTGTCAGTTTGTAAATGTTCAAGCCATCGATAGATTGGCTTGTCACAGACATATGAAGGTCATGGGCACAGCAGGCAGTAAGTAGGGCAGCATCGATTAGTCACACTGGCTACTGCTGGACAAAACTCGCTAAATGCCCTTTCACACCAGAGAAAACAAGTTTAAAAAGAAGTTGAAAGTCGTGGGAGCAAAATAGCTGTATTCTGTCGATCTCATAGGGTTAATTTATGTTTACATCTGCCTATATTAACAAAATATTTCCATTATTTATTGAGATTAAAATGTTAACCATGCATCAGTAACCTTATACACCGTGTTGGCCCAGTAACCCAGTAGGCGAGTATGATTGATGAATACTAAACAGGGGCACACATAAATCTCCCTAAGAACACAACCCCCCCCCCCCCCCCACACACACACACACACACACACACAAACATGGATAGAAATTAATGCACCAATGCATACACATTCATATTCACAGACACGTGCTGCTACAAAACAAAATTCACTACACTGCGCTACATGCAGAACCGTTGGAAGAGAATTGGGTTGAAAAGGGGAAACCTGCTGCACAGGGACCCTAAAATGGCTGTCTGAGCTTTATGGGCACAAGAGCGAAGCGAGCAGTCAAAACAAAATGGAGGCTTTGTTTCCTCATTGGGCTTCTCAGGAAGCTGCAGAGGCATAGGTAAGAGAGGCAGCAAATGTGGGAACTTGCTATTTATTCACACGGAGAGGACTACATAACACCTCTGAACAACTGGTTGCAGGAAGCCTTGTAGGGGGTGATTAATCATTTCACCTACAGTGTACGTGGTATACAGCTGATACAAGATCCGACGCGGGAATAGTTTGTTGAAGTGAGGTTTGCAGCAAAAAGGAGAGCCAACATCTGGGAATCTACCAGTTGCACAGTAGGTAAGTTCAAAGCAAAGCCAGGGAGGGATACTGCTGCAGGCAATGTTGATGTTTCCGCTCTGCTTACCTGGAAGTGGTTATAAGGGTTTCTGGGTTTATATTCCCAGTTATAGCTGGTAGTTGATGGCCTCTGAGGGGATCGGTGAGTGTGAAAAGCATTAAATACACACATACTGTACATTCACAACTGTAGGTGGAAATTCCAATGAATTTAGATGTGTACATAACACTACAAGCCTGAGTTAGTGGTTGGGTGTTAGTACTGCGAATCAGAACAGATAGATGGCCATGCACAGAGACAGAAAGACTGACAATCCCAGACAGAAAGAAAAACTCAAATCACTATGTAAGCTCGCTGACAGAAAACACAGGGGAGGACATTATGAACAAAGAGGAGAATAGATGAAGGACAGAACGACAAGAGAAGAAATTGTAGATGTAGATGATGGGACCGAAGGGGTTAGACGAAGAAGATGAATGGAGGGGGAGAAAAAGGAGAATAAACATGAGGAGGCGTTGGGGCGTACCTGACAGATAATGTTGTCATAGTACGCCAGGTTGTGAGTGTGAGCTTGGGGAGCGGGCGGAGGGGTGTCACACAGTTTCCTTACGTTTGGCTGCGAGCCATCGGCTGTTGTGGAAACTGAGAGGCCGTCCGTCTGCGGCTCGGTGCTCTGTGGGCGGTACTTACTGCAAGGGGGCAGCGGGGGGGGCAAAGAGAGAGAGATTTGCGTGATAAATATTTTGCATGCATCTCTCCCGGTCAACATTTCTGCACAGTCTGAAACGATACATATCATACACATAATGTATCATCACAGTGTAAGAATGTTAATAATTCAGTGCATACCAAAGGGAATTAGATCAGCTCTGAAGACTACATTGTGGCTGGTGACTCTAAAATCAAATTTGATTTGATTATAAATGGATTTCTCTCACATTTCACTGCTTGTCCGCACTTGTCTTTATCTCCATTTAGCTCCATACTCCCCTCTGTCCCACACCTTACTGTTCCTCTCTTTATCATTTCATTTCAGCGTGCTTCATCAGTCATTAGGTTGTGAAGTCTTACAGGAATTGTGACTGGCACAGACAGTGTCACAGCCACCCCTCCCGGGCCCCCACCACATAGTGTAACTCATAACACATATTTTTACACTCTCACCTCCCAGTCACACACCTGCGTTTGCGGAGGCGCTTGTTCTCATTCTTGAGGCGGTGCAGCCTCTTGGCAAAGAATACGATGATCATGAAGAGGAGGATGAGCACCACGGAGGACACGCCCACCACCACACACAGCACCTGGAACTCTGTGACCGCCCAATCACAGCGCGTGCCTTTGTTCCAGATGTAGTCCTGCACATTGCACCTGGATGCGGAGCGACACAAAGCAGCAATATTGGCCTTTTTGAACAATGTAACACTTAAAACAGCACTTAACATCAACCTTCCTCTCTCCTGACCTGCCAAGAGGTTTAATATGAGTGTATATCCACTGCTCTAGCATATTTACCATATTTATAAATACAGCATGTAAGCCAGAGTGTAAAGTGGTGCTCTGAGCTAATGACATGGTGTCCTGAGGTCTGTCCAGCAAAGCAGGGATTCGGCCTGCAGACTAGCCCTTAATGAGATCAAAGGATCAGGGTACGTGCGTGCATGTGTGTGTGTGTGTGGGGGGGTGTATCTTTTCCGTATTCCTGTCTTGCTCTGGGCAATTGCATGCGAGTGTTTGAACGTGTGTTTGAAGTGTGCCCGCGCGAGCGAGCGTGCCCACGTGTGTCCGTGCTGCTGCTCAGCAGGTATGATGAGATGAGCAACAGTTTACTTCCAAGCTTACACCGAGGCTGCTGGATAGGACAGATGGTGCTATCGAGCCGTGGTGTACGCGCATGAGTGTGTGTGCGTCTGTGCACGCGAGCGTACGTGCGCGAGGAGTGTGTGTTTATTCATATGTGTGTCCCTCCCTGACCTTACTGTATTGTGATCTTCCTTTCTGTGTGTCTCTACATCAGCTGTCACCAGCCCACGGTCTTGACCCCCTGCCTCCAAAACTGAACTAATCCTTTGGCGACCCCGCTGTGATCTTGACGAACCCACATTAAGCCAACGTTCTATCCATGTGCGTGTCTGATAGTTTGTGTGTCCTAAATATTTTCTTTTGTGTTGTAGAGGGACCATATTGTAAATCATCCCAACATGACAAATTAAAAAAGGGAATGTTTTAGTGCCTAACAACCCCCTCCCCCCAACACCCCTGCTGCCATTCACATACTGTACACATACATGTGTACCAGTTTGTCTGCTTGTAAATGCTACTAAAGAAACAAACATTTCCCTCATTCTTCATTACTAAACATGATGCAAAAAGGATTTACCCAAGGACAACATACCAGCCAGTGCAGTTTATCTGTTAATTAACAAGTGTTTGTGTTTTTCTCACCTGCAGAATGCTCCCATTCCTGCCACCACAGTGCACACTCCTCCATTGAAGCAGAAATTGGGTTCAGTGTCACACTGAGACACACACACCCCAGGTCCAGAGCGCACAAAGCCCAGCCTGCAGCCGTCAGTACCCATGGCACCGCCTAAGCTTAACCCATCACCCTTGTCCGGACCCGGCATCGGAGGAGCTGGCAAGGAGGGCCCGTTATCGACGTTAGGCCTCATGTTGTCAGGAAGAGCAGGAGAACCAGCCAGGTATGGATTCTCGTCCTGCATGTTAGCCGGGAGTGAAGGGGTGGGCTCAGGTTCTGGGGTCGTGTCTAATGCCGAGAGGTCGTCGTCAGGGGACAGGTAGTCGTAAAAGTCAGAAAGCGTCCATGCAGTGGGGTCTCCAGCCTTTTGCTTCTGGGGTTTCGAGGCTTTGGCCCAATCCAGAGCAACATCCGAGGGCACAATATCCGGCGCAGGGCTATGAAACTCTACTGTGATGACTTCATCGGACAAGGGGTTTCCAGGCTGGTCCGGACCCGCCCCTCCTGCGGTGAGCTCCTCCCCCACAGGTGGGTCATCTTCTACGACGTCTAGGTGGGCATGTTTATGAGAATGGTGATGTTTGGTGGAGCTGAGCGGGAGTTTAGCCCCGAGGCTGAGCCCTGCTCCGATCAGGTGCTCCCTCTCTGCCGAGTCATCACTGAGCACCATCCTGGTGTTCAAGGCCTCCTTGTTGACAGATGATTGGTTGTGGTGATGATGGCGCCTGGCCAGTGAATGCCTCCCTGTCAGTCCGACACAAAAAGACATTAAAGAGGCAATCCAGCAATTTAGTATTGCACAGCAATAAAGTTTGGGGACTCGCGAGAGTTAAAACCAGAGGCCGATATATCCCCACTTTTAGTCCCAGCCATAGTTCAACTCTGTCTCTTTTTATCACTCTAGTCTTTTTATCAGACCTGTTCTGCCTGGTTAATATCCATGTCTTTAAAGAAATGGTTTGACATTTTGGGAAATGCGCTTATTTGCTTTTTTGCCAAGAGCTACACGAGAAGTTCAATACCATTTTTATAGCTGACCCTTCATAGGAAGCCAGCCGCCTATTATATTAAAAAATCTTAAAGATCCTAATCCTAATCCGTACAGAAATTGACACAAATTACATGTTGTGGTGTAATGAGGGGTTATGTGTCGGACTATTTCTTGACCAGCAGCAGTAACTTCCTGAAGTCGCCATGAAGTTGCCAGGCAACCAGCGTAGACTCCAAGAAGTTACTCCACTTGACCAAGTAATAATCCTGCAGACACAGTGGTATCAATCTTCTCATCTAACTTGACAAAAAAATGCATTTCCCCAAAATGTCGAACCAATGTGGTTTTCCATTTAAATATTTTAGTCTCCAAGCCCAAGGTGAGAGATAACCCTGTTGACATCATCGGGGTTATATCTCCTCCAGAGATGCAGCGTTGACAATCGTATTGCCAACGCTGCATCAGTGCCAGAGCACTGTGGGAGTTTGTCAGTTATTTTCTATGATCTTGTCTAAATGTAGACAACCAAATGATAAACAAAGGCTTGTATACACACATCTAACATTTTTTTGTGGGGATTGGAGCTAATCCCAAGGTACCCACTCTGTTTTGTTTGTTAAAGATAATGGCCCAAGGACGAGGCATGAATAATTTAAATGGATCCCTACAGTATTCTGCAGAGATGCCTTAAGGCTGTAACAGGCTAGTTTTCTAAGAGAACTGTTATGTCACCATGTTCCTCACTGTAAATTCAGATGAATTTGACAAACACAATTGAATAAAAACATTAAATATGCACAAAATCAGTTTTCATGAGAGTGCTGATTTGTGGAAAAGTGCGCCTCACCAAAAAACCCTGCTGCGGCTCTGGTTTAAGAGCCATCTTCAAAAGCTATTAATTGTCAAAGACTTCAGAACAAGGGCTGAATACTGCCGTGTAATCAGACCGTGGTAATGTAGGATTAGATTAGGCGCATTGACTGATTGACTAATGTGGTCTGGTGACCGCGACTGGGTGAGGATTAGATTAGGATTTAGAGCTATAGGTTAGAGGCTGACTGGTCAGGCACTTCTCCTGGCAATCTGCACAGAAAGTTACAGAGAGAAAAAGAGAGGACAGAGGGGTACAGACAGGCAGGAACTCATTTTAACATGCAGCAGGCACCGATGGGCCAGCCATTACAAACTCATGCTGCACACCCAGACATTGTTCAAACCCACTGAACTCTTTTAAATTCAAGTGGAGATCCCAAAGTTTCCAAAAATACCAGACCTTACCATTGGGGAAATGTTAAAAAAAAAAGGAAAAAAAAGTACACACAAGACATCTAGAGGATTTCTAATTGACAGAAAAAACATGGAGTCTTGGGTTTGTATATTCAACTCAGTGGAAACATTGCATGGCTTCAATCAGGAGTTGGAAAGATTTGGAAGCCGATAGAGATAATACACTTGGCTATATGACACTGTGGAACAGTGTGGACGGTGTTCAACAATTGGGAAAATACACTTTCTTGCTGAGTGTTAGATGAGAAGACTGATACCACTCTCGTGCCTGTAAATGTGAAGATAGAGCCAGCAGCCGCTTCGTTTAGTTAAGCTTAGCACAAAGACTGGAAACAGCCTGGCTCTGTCCAAAGGTAACACAATACACCGCCACCTCTAATGCTAATTTCTGAACTTTAGAGGTGCTGGTAAGTGGATTTTATTAGCTTTGAACAGTTTCCAGTCTTTTTTGCATTGCTAAACTGACTGGCTGCTGGCCATAGCTTCATATTTAGGGTAGAAACTTGAGAGTCGTATCAATTTTCTGATCTGACTCTAGGCAAGAAAGCAGACTTGTGCATTTCCCAAAATGGCTTACTATCTCTTTAAGGGGAAAACAAAGAAAGAAAGGAAGAGAAAAGAAAGAAAGAAAGAAAACATTGCTGTTGCACAGTTTTCTTATACTGGAGGTAATGTTCCCGCAGTTGACTGAAATTCACACTT
This sequence comes from Lateolabrax maculatus, assembly GCA_031216445.1. Lineage (NCBI taxonomy): Eukaryota > Metazoa > Chordata > Actinopteri > Acropomatiformes > Lateolabracidae > Lateolabrax > Lateolabrax maculatus. Next base: position 13,688,248 of record CM062218.1, read on the forward strand.
TTCCACTGGCCTGGTACATCTGCACAAATGGCCAAACTCAACCAAATACTTGGCTGGACAGCTTCTCTCCCAGTGCCACCCTGAAACCCCCACGTCCAATGAGATCACTGCTCTCAGTGTCTGGCACTTCATTCAGAGCTAATACTAAAACCATCTGAACGTGCCTCGAGTCACGAAGACTAGTGGCGGCTGAGGAACCATGAGATTCACCTCACACACACACACACACACACACACACACACACACAGACAGACACACACACAGTGCAGTTGCCATGGTGAGATGTAAAGGGGTGCCATGTTGAAAGGAGGAGTGGAGCGAGGGAGTTGCAGTGGAAACAGAGAATCCAGTGTTCGCTCTCGCTCTCTCTTGTTTTTCAATCAATCAGCCAGCCAGTCGCTGCGCGTTGATATGCCAACTCCATCTCTGGGAAAACGGAGGTGGAGGGAACTTGAAGGCTTCACAGTTGGTGAAAGAGATAGACGTGCTCCACCAGTTAAAACTGATTACAGCTGATTCAAATTTCATTTAAAGGCCCAATCTGCCAATTTGTTCCCTGTCGAGACTTAGATGCGGCATCCTGTTAGCAGCTGGCAGTCTTACAGCGATGACAAGAGCAAAAGGGAACATGAAGAGATTACAAGAGCAAGACAAGCACGAGCCCCTGCTTAGCGATTCGATTTCCGTCAGCTCTTCACCTCTGGCTTCACGCTGAGCCATGTCGCCATGGTAACCAGTTTCACCTGAGGGTCACTGGGATTGGCTGGAGTGCACATTCCCAGCAGCCTTCCCAGCAGGACACAGTGGGAATTATGGGTAGGTATCCCGCATGCCGTTGAAAGTCTCCTTTGTCTCGTGGACACTATAAGTGATGAGTGTCCAGCTGCTCTGAGTGTATTTCTTATTTGTTTTTGACAGTTTTGATTGGACAACCTGCAACATCAAACCCTTAACCTGTGTGCATTTCTGTTTTTCTAATTATAAATAGTATTCTTCCTCCCCTTCTGTGTGTGTGTGTGTGTGAATAAAAGGGAGTCAGGGTGGGACACGCTGATGATCTGATCTATTGTGACACATCAAGAGCTTTCTGGGGCTACAAAGCAGATGGACCTCACAGTATGCATTCACCATGGACAGTGGACACACAAAGACACACTGACATGGCAGAGCACCCAGGAGCCTGGATCTGATCCATGTTGCTTTATATGGGACAATCTGTGTTTGTGTATGTTTGTGTGTGTGTGTGTGTGTGTGTGTGTGTGGATTGATTTATTGGTTTAATATAGCACTCAAATGATTATTCTTTAAAGCCAATTCGTGATTTCTGGGATGATGTCGATTTGGCCTTGAGGAAATTATGATGGGAATTTACCCCCATGTCCTGACATTTCATGGACCAAACCATTAATCATATTAATCAACGATGAAAATAAGTTGCAGCTCTAGTTTCATGATCGTGTAATGTCACACACCTGCTATTAAATGCATGAGCTGCAGCATGTGACAAAGTTGGCCTGCTGCAGATTCATCAGAAGCCTTTACAGGGACATTAAAGGAATATTAAGGCTATGTTTTCCACTCTCTGTGATTTTCCTTAGTCTATTACTGTTTTAAGGGTCAGGGAGGGAGAAAACACATCTCCTTCTCACACTCCTCTCCAGACGGAAAGCGAAATGAAATGAACTGTCACCCATACATCGTCCCTAAAGACATCACGTATGGACGGCCACGTGGTGCAGCGGGGGTTTAAAGTGTGAGAGACAGGACGCCAGGCGTGTGTTTACCGGTCAATATGTCACAGTGTTCACGCCTGGTTACACATTGAGGGCGCGAGATGCGGCGGGGGGGGGCGTTACAGGCACGCACGCATGCATGCATACACGCGCACACACACACACACGCACGCACGCACACACACACACACACACACACACACACACACACAGCGCGTTAAGACTTGTGGAAATGTGGGAAAAATCTCGGAAATATAGAAATGAGCGCTGCCCGGCAACAGGGTGGCTCGTGCACGCGGAAGGTCGCCGGGGTTCACGTGGGCACGCGCTGTCACCGGACAGATTGCGGTTCGTTCCCGCACCGCCCGCATCCGCGTCTCAGGGGCGGTTAGCGGACAGTCAACGGGAGGGGGGGGGTGCAGCGGGCCGGGTCGTCTGCAGGAATTCAGCCCCCCCCCTCCAGCGCGGGGTGAGCAGGCCTCCTGCAGGCGGGCTGCGGTGCGTCTGATCCCGCATCTGTCTGGGCCACGCACCGCCGCGGTACTGATCTGTCAAATGTCACCCACAGGAAGAAAGGGGGGGGATCTTCCTTCTTTATACAGATGTGGGCCTACAACATACTAGACAAACACTCAGAACAAGTCAGTTGCCTTTGCGGTGAGAAATGTCTGATCGGACTCGCCAGCACAGCCTCGCGACTGAGTGACAGTCTGTCTGAACGCGGCCGGACGCGTGGAAAATGAGCAGAACCACTGTTAATGCCAACACGCGAGGGATTATCGACGCATTTCAAACGCCAGTGTCCATTTATAATCAGTGTCCAGCGGGACGCCGCCAACGGGCTTAAAGACTGTCGGTGCTGACCATCACTGCCAGGATGGATCCCCATGCCGCAGACGTGCGCAAACGTATTTGTCGTTTTCCAAACATAACGCCAGCTCCAGGTGTGACTTGATTCACGCACACACACACACACACTCTCTCTCACACACACACACACGCGCGCAGGGTGGGACTCGGCGGACTCACCGTGAGCAGACAGCGGGATCAGGACCATGGAGACGGTCAGCAGCACCTGCCAGGTCCCCGGACGACCGTCGCCGCGCGCCATACCGTGCGCTGTATCCGCCCGCCGCACCGATGCACACCGTGATCCCGGCTCCCGGTACCGGTCAGACTGCGGGGCTGTGCGGTAATCCTCACAGGTTGGGTAGGAGGGGGTGGTGGGGGGGAGGTGGGGGAGCCTCCAAAGTTCAGATCTAGCCCGTTTTGTCCATGCCGCCGTTATCCTTCTTGTGTGTCGGTGTGTGTGATCGGTGTGTGTGATCGGTGTGTGATCGGCTTCAGTTGGGCTCCATCGTACCGGGCGGGTGCCCTCTCCTCCACACCTTCAGCGCGCGCGTGTCGCTCTGCGCTTTCGGGGGTTGGTCGGCGGCACCGCGAGGACCTGTGGTGGGCTGGCAGTGCGCGCGACCGGCGGAGGGTCTGCAGACGAGGTTTTAATGAGCCGGGATCCTCGCTGCCTGCCTGCCTGTCTGTCTGCCTGTCTGTCTGTCTGTCTGCATGCGGTCCGTTAAGCCTTTCCCTTTGGCTACACGCGCGATGAGCTGCAAAGCACGGCACGGCGAGGCGGCGCGCGCGCACAGTGCGTTTGGGTGTCAAAGTGCCAGCGCGCGCGCACACACATGCACACAAACACACACACACACACACACACACACACACAACCGGGTAGGCTAAACGCTCGTCAGTGTCCGGCCTCAGTCTGCTGCAGCTGATGCAGAACAGGGGCTGAGGGGGATTTAAGCAGCGTCTGTTGTCACTGGAAGTCAATATGCTCCATTTTACACTCGTGTGTGTGTGTGTGTGTGTGTGTGTGTGTGTGTGTTAACGTCATGTCCAAGAGTCTCTCTGTGTCTCTCTGGGTGGTGTTTATATGTCAGGGGGTTATTTGGGTGCATGTTCCCTTTGACCAGCAGAAATGTGTGTGTGTGTGTGTGTGTGTTCACTGTATTTGGATAATCTTCTTACTGTTATATGATGATGGTGATATAGGCTCCAGACAACAGCATCTGCTGAACACCCCCCCCCCCCCCAACACACACACACACTGCAAAAACAAACACATTGCCCCAAAAAGAGTCTACCCTCCACTACATGCCCCCCCCACCATTTAATACACTCTCTCCCAAAGTATAATTTCCATTCCCCCCCCCCCCCACAAGACACCCTAACACACACACACCATTTTTCACACTGCCTTTGCACAAATAGATTTGACTATCTTTGCCTCTATCAACCTGAATACCATCATAGAATTGCTTGTATGTAATCACTGCTCTGTGACACTAATCCATTTTCCTGTTTCTCTGTCTCCTTTACTCTCACACACAACAAAATGGCCTGCGGAGAGTCGACTACCCACTCTCCTCCTAAATGGGATTATGGCAAATGCGTTATGAAATAATTAAGACCAAATGCTCTGTTCCTAGTAAACAAATTGCAGTTTCGCTCATTATTCATTGAATCGGGGGGTGAATTGATCCCAGCCCCTGCTGTGTGCAGCGTCCCACTGTTTCCCATCAATTATCCTCCAAAAAACACCAAATCTAAACTCCAGTCCACCCCTCAATTCCCCATTCTCAACGACATAAGTGTGTGATTTTGAATGTGAAAGAGCTGGCGGAGTGGTAGAGGGAAAGACAGAGAGAGGGACGGCCACAAGAGGGGAAGACAGAGAGGGCGTGTGTGACGGGAATCAGAGGATGGACATCGGCGAACGTTGAAGAGAGGAAGCTGGAGAGTGGTGGAGATGGAGGAATAGAAAAATGTTCACTGATGCACTGCCAAACAGAGCAGAACGAAATTGCATCCGCACCCACCTACCCCCCCCCCCCCCTCACACACACAAAACACACATACACACACATATCTGCAATGACAAATACACACAAGCACAAACATATATCTTTAAACTCTCACTCTCCCCACAGCAATCTAATTATTTCCAGTATTTGGCTTTTCACATGCAGGATAGGTTTGTTTTCAGGCTGTACAGGGACACGAGTGGTTTTTCCGTGCAGGATGAACAGATGGATCTCACTGAGAACCAGAATGGAAGAATAGCACACCTTAGTCGACGCCAAGCTCAGTGTATGCATGTGTTTGTGCATGTTGTGCTCAGGCCACGTCGGTTTTTTTCCATCCTGTTCCTGTGCTGAACAGTGAGGGGTGGACAGGATGTCCAAGTCCCCTCCAGCGCATTCCCTGTGTGTGTCAATGAGTGTGTCCAATGTTGCAGCATCCACTCTAGGGAGAAGACGACGCTGCTTATTACAACTTTAATCACAGTCTGAATTTCTCTTTTGGACTTCAATAATAGCCTCTTATCTTACATTGTAAAATTGTTGTATCATATCTTAGTAACCCTCTGATGACCAGTTGTTTGCATTTAACTTGATTTGCATGTTATGTCTGTTTTGATGATCTAAATGTGTGCATTTAAAATTCTGAGCCTGCTTGAGATATGTAATGAGTTTATCGGAGTATGTTTACCTCCAGTCATTTTAGTTACTGCTTTTGTGAAACGTCACCACCACACTGTCGAAAACACAAAAGACAAATGAAATGACTCTAAATTCAAAATTCACTCAAATAGTTCCACAGTAGTAGCTCTTCTTCCTGTTGTTAAAAGACCCTCCTGGGTTTTTGAAAGATCGCCCGGGACTTACGTTTGAGAATAGATCCTTTCCTTATTTCAACTTCCACAAATGTTTATGTCGATGCATGGCTCTGAGAGTTAGGAGAGCAGAGACGCCACAGATGAAAAAAACATAAATTCTGCACGTCAATATGTGAGTTTAGAGACTGACATTAAGCTTATTCTGTGTGACTCAGCATAAGATTCACAGTGTGAGGTGATAACAGGGGGAGCGTCAGTCTGCTCAGATAGACACAGAAAATAAATTCAAGGCGCTTGATTAAGAAAGCAGTTCTGCCACTAGGTGGTGACAAAGCGTATGCGTGTGTCTTAACTTTGCCTTCTGCAGTGGTGGAGGTAATCATACAACTGACACCCTGTGTCATTTCCTGTGCACATAGTTGAATGCACACAAGCAAGTTTCACAGGCCCAGGAAATTAAGTAGGGCACTACTGAGCACAAATACAGTCTGCTGAGCATTTTGTGTGAAGGGCTGGTCACACTATGGGGTTCCATCAAGCTCTGATGCAGAAAATAACATCGGATAGTTACTTTCAGTATAGAAGAAGAAAAATGAACTGAAGGCTATGTTTTGGTACTCTGCAAGTACTTACTGTTACATATCTTACGCATACCTTTACAAATGAGACAAGTGGAGGCGTCCTTTATAGGGTGCAGACGGGCATCTGGCATCACTGCTGTATGGACATACAGAGCTCACTATGACTGATAACATGCAGTATGTAGTAGTTTCACTGAGTACAGATGCTGACTGTTTCTCACTCCTTTTTTACAGTTTGACTTTGATGATTTTGGAAGGTACCTTTAAAGTAGGACAGGCGAGTTTGCCGATGTCTACTCCTGCTAGTAGGCCTAGCTGCCAGCCTGGACTCAAATACATGGATCGTGCATACTGTAAAGAAAAAGGAATGCAAAGTTTTCTGTTATAACTAATAAAAAGAATGTGTGCTACTTACAAGCGATCAAATCATCCTCTTTGGTCTTGGTGAGTCTTATACAATCAAACCACTTTAAATCCACTATACAGACAAACTGATAATGTAAGGAAGTTTGTTATTGCAGACATAAATAATATTCACACTTTCTGTCAATATATTGTTTGAATACATAACTCACATTATTTTATTGTTTATTGCTGAGCTGCTATAATAGAACACATTTTAAAATACCCTTAATAAATGCAATTTTACAATTAAATTTAGTGAAATATGTTCATTTTCTAAAATAAAAGTATGTCGACACAGACAAACAAGGTGCTTACATTGAGCCATGTGCCTCCTGCAGCCATGATCAATTCTTGTATGCGATCTCGCAACAACTATATCAGCATAGGTTGTTCATGTTCATTTATGACCAATAACCTAGAAATAAAATTGATTTAAGTTTAAATTTACAGGCACCTAAACTTTACACAGCAGGACAAAATACGGTACTTCCAAAAAGTCAATTTCATACCTCACAATCATTTTTTTGTTGAAATGACCCTGCTCGTCTTCCATGGGCAGAGAGAGAATCATACTGAGCGTGTGCAGAGTAAGTGTCATCACTCTAGCTTGTTTCTGATTGGGGGGGATTGAGTGTGTTACAACTACCCCTGGTCTCCCCTACATTCTTCATATGGGTAGGAAATAAAATACAGTTGGTTCAGCAATGGTCAAAGGTTGATGTGCTAATAATAAGCAGACGAGTTCAGAAAATGTAAAGACAAAGAACAACAGAACAGAAACAGAACTAAATGTCTTAGAAAAATGCCATAAGGAATTTTCTTTTAGAAAATGTGAATGAATAAGTATGTTTTGATTAAAAACAGAAATGAATGCAACTGAATTCACTCATGTTCATGTTCCATGAAGATACACCCATTACTGAAAGCAACGCACACACAGACACACACACACACACACACACACACACACACACACACACCCGCATGCACACACACCAGATGGACTAGAACAAAATATACATTTAGTTTCATGTAAAACAACTTTAATGAGTTGAGTTCAAACTTTCGATTTCTCAACTCCGACATCAGAGCACAAATATTTCACAGATATAAGACGGACAGAGCCGTTGAACAAATACACATCAACTGTGTTTATGTGCTTGTGTGTCTTTCTGTCTATAAACACGTGACTACTGAAGAGTTACAGACTTCAATTTCTTAACAGTTGTTCCTGAACATTTATGCCAGTGTTACATTTTTATGTGTGTGTCCTGGTTGAAGGAGGATTGGTGTGTGTGTGTGTGTCTTGTTTGTCTGGTCAGTTCAGCTGTGACTGGACGCTGGAGGACCCGGCTGAGCCGGTGCTATCCCATCAGGCTGCGAGGACGGATCTGAGAAGGTAACAGAAGAAGTTAGTGCCGTGACACCCAGAGAATCAGACTCGAAATAGCACAAAACAGCATTTTCCACCAAATGCAACAGTAAAGAATACTCACACATGCCATTGGGAGCTCCAGGGTGTCGAGGGGCCATCGCCTGGGCAGTTCCTCCACCAGGCATCATCCGGTTGGCCATGGACTGGCCTGAAGGAGGAGGCAGGGCTAAAATGTGATGAGAGAATTCAGATGTTAGGCATAGGAACAAATAATGATTTAACAGATAAGAAATTAAGAGCTGAGTAACACCAGATGCATTTTATTGCCGTCTTTACTTTTCCCAACGCACTTCTGCCATAACCACAGCCCTAGGCTCTGACACGTTCGCAGGATCGATTTCATTGGCAAACCCCCTGACAGTTAGTCGTACACACAGCATTCATATGAACTGATTTGACCGATCTGTAACATTATTCTTTTCCATGTCTTCAGAACAGGCAAAGAAAACAAAACTAACATTAACTAACTAACGATCAACAAAAGTATTTTGCAATAGTAGCCACAATGTTGTTGCTCACCTCAGTGTTGTTCGCTGCACTGATTCTGAGGTAAATTCTGCTATTCTGAAGTGAAGAACAACGACCAGCCCAGTTACAGACTCTGTGGCTAATATCATGAAACACTTTGTTGTGAGCCAGCTGGTTACTATAACTATGTATAGCCTAATTGCAATCGAACAAAGATCACCACGTAGAGAAGTCAGTGTATCAGTGAACACTGATGAAGTATAGTGTAAGCAGTTGGCCAGTGAAATCAATCATGAGAACAATGAGGGTCGTGTGCTTTTTTTGTGTCATAAAAGGGTTGACCTGATTTGTTAGTGTGTCATTTCTTAGAGGATGTTCGATTTCTGGTTTGTGTGTGCGTGGTCAGACCTGAATGCGGCACTGTGTATCCCGGCTGTCCCTGCTGCTCCCTCTGCTGGCGAACCTTCATCTCGGCCTGTTTCAGCTGCTCCGTGTGGAAAGTCTGTCTCTCTGACAGGAGCTGCTGCCGCTGCTGCTCCAGCTGCATGATACACACAGACACAAAGGATAAATGATACCGGCTGGTTTCTAAACATGTTACTTCTGGATATAAACGAAATAACAAACAGTTGTCAAAAACTAGAGATTAGAGCTTTTTGGTTTAGAAGATGAAGATGGAGTTAAGTTTAATTGTTCTTGGTTTGTTCACTCACAGCTTCTTTCTCACGGTCCATGATGGTCTCCAGCTCCTCAAAGTGCCTCAGCTTGATCTCCAGCTTTTTCATCTGGGTCTCCACCAGCAGAGCCACCAGGGACTTGATCTTCCTCTCTTCTACTGCCGCCAAGTGCTGCAAATACAGATGGGAAAGTTGGAGAAAGTTAGAAGAAAAATGACACCATAAATGAGTTAGGAACTGAGCGGTAAGTGGGTGTGACAGTAAAGAAGGAGTTCAGTGAGAAAGGTTGTGAAGGTAAAGATAAAAGAAGGAAAAAATTGAGGAAGAAGAGAAAAACATAAGAGGTGGGAGGAGCGCAAAATTAATTGGGTGTGACAGAACGTGGCAAGGAGGGAGAGAGAAAATAAATGAAGAGTCTGAATGGAAGAAAACTACCCAATCAATCATCAGAAACTAGGGGTGGGACGACAATGGACCTTACTACACATCTTAGCACAAAAAGGTTACCTTGGCCTTTGTGGCAGCTGAGGCCAGAGCAGCTGCTGCCGCCGTGGAAACGCTGCCCTCCACCAGATCCAGCTCCATCACTCTCCCCTCATCCCCTTCTCCCTCCCGCCGCCCTTCGCTCTCTTCGTCATCTCCCCTTCCTGGATCAGAGAGGGAATTTCTTTAATATAGAAAGACGAGCACATTTACACACATACAGGAATATACATATACTGTACATTAGTACACACCATCTCTCTCCTCTGCAAGTACATTTTCGGCATTTTCTCTTTTGACTCGTTCTGCCTCCACTTTGGCCCCACTGGGTTCCACCTTGAGCCCATCTGCCCTTAAAAGGACCTGAAACAGATCCAAATACCCACGCGCACACACACACACACACACACACACACACACACACACACACACACACTCTTAAGGTAAGGCACAGAAATAACCAGCAGATACAATAAAACTCTTTCGAAGCTCTTGTCGCTGTTTCACCTGATGAGAGGTGGAGTTTGTCTCAATTTTTTCTGCATCCATCGATTCTGAAGGACAGAAGAAAACAGAATAAGAAATGCATTGTAGACAGTATAGAGAAATAGATTAATTTGTGTGTGATTATGTGCATATATATACACTGTATATTACAGTCTTACCTGTTTTGTCAGGCTGGTTGGACATTTCAGAGATCTTATCCACTGACTCCTCCTGCACTCGGGAGAATTCCTCTGAAGACAGAGATGTAGAATCACTACACACATACAGTATATAGAATGTACTATGTAAGAACCATACCACAACCTACACGACACACAAATTAACACTCCTCCCTCTGTCCTCTCACCCAGTGCGGCCTTAGCTGCGGATGATGCCACCCGTGGGTCCACCACGGATGCCAAGAAGGCCACAGTGCTCATGACTGGGTTTTCTGATTGGCTGAAAGGCACGGGCTGGTACGCCAGTGGGCCGAGGGAGGCCGAGGAGTCCTCTAGGTAAGGGTCTTCTATCGGCAGGCGAAGGAAGTGGAGGATACATTCGTCCTGCGTTCTGGAGCCCACGTGTTCAGATACTTTATTCCAGTCGTCTCTGTAGACCTCTAAGGCCTGAGAGAGACACGTGAGAGGGACAAAGAGGAAAAGAAAGAAGAACAAGCAGGGCTGAGAACAAGTTGCAAAACTTCAGGGGTTATGTAAAAGATTTGCATAAATAAAAAAAAAAACAATTTCCCTTTTAGGAAGGCAGTGAGTCACGTGTCAGATCTATGATAGAAAGTGAAGTGACTGTCTTACCTCTAATAGCAAGAGCGTCTCTTGCTCTGTCCATTCCCTTCCTGCACTCGCTCCTTTGGTCTGAGACAGATGTCATAAGAATAATTTTAGAATAATTCTAATAATAACTTTTTAAACACTCAATTACATAAAAATCAAAACAAGATTAAAACTTTTGGGGGGTTTAAAAAAAAAAATGTAATTTTCAGCATGTTTGATTTGTTACTGTAGGAGACCTTAGGGTGTTTCTTGGTGTAGATGTCAGAGCGCAGACCAAAGTTCTGGCAGTCTGAAGGCTTCTCTCTGCTCTTTTCTGGGAAATACAACATGTGCTGCGAGGCTGACACCTGCAAGAGTGAGAGTTTATCAATTCAGATGATACAAACATTTATTTTAAATACATCTGTGTAGAGAGGCGTTGTCATGTGCTCTGTGTGTATGTGTGACTGTTTTACCTGCAGGGGTTTGTGTTGTAGGGGGGCCAGCCCGGACGGTGTGTCAGCCAGTACGTTGAAATGAGGCGTGGGTGGGGGTCCCATGGGAAGAGGTCTGCTCTCTGCATCCACCTGGTAGTTAATTAAACCCCACTGCTCCAAAAACGCATGAACCCTAGACACAAAGAATATTTTTCTTTGTACTTCACTTGTGTTTCAGCTGAAAAAACAACTCCACAGATGGAAATATGTAAATACACTGATAAAGCAGCATGTGCCATGTTGTAATTAAAAATAGAAGCTGCTTTTAACTGCAAACCAATTAAGTACGCCACATACCGCATGTTCCAACAATAACAGATTTAATTTGTTAACAGATTCATATTTCAGAACACCCACACACTACACCGAATTTAGCAGATGCAGCAGACAAACACCCACACGCTAAATTATACCTCATGACAGCACAGACGTCTCCAGTGAGGTTGCGCCTGCAGGACGTTGAACTAAGGTATTCCTGGGGGTTTAGTCGGTATGTGTCGATCATGAAGTTACGGTACGCCAGGAAGCTGCAGAGTGGAGGAAAGATCATGTTTTTAGTGATGCCATCTCCATCATCTGATTAAACATGAATTATAAAGTCTGAATGTCTGCAGTACTCACATTTCTGGAGATTTGGACTTGTTCTTTCCATTGAAGAATTCAGGCAATGCACGTTTCTCTATTGAGTGAATGCTGGAGTACATGGATAGAAAGGGGTTAGGTTATAAAGTTGCGAGTTCGGAGTAATAGTCAATGTCACAAGTGTGAACATCTGTGTGTGTGAGTGTATTTCTTTACCTGTTGTAATTGAACCAAGATGTGTAGCTTGGTATTATGATATGATGGGTTTGTTCTGTGATGTTGTCCTCTCCCTCTGACAGGCGAGGTATCTCCCCTCTCCCCTCCTCATCTTCCTGGACATGCACGTACACACAGAGTAAATTTAATAACACTGAAACAAATACACTAATTGACACAGACTACCCAACCCTACAGCAATTAAAAGCATTTTGACTGAGAAAAATTTATTTACCCTTCCTGGGAAATCATCCTCCTGTTCATCTGGAAATGGAAAAGTGAAAGAAGGGTTATTATTCTTTATTTAAAGATTTGTAATGCTTTAAACAGGAAAAAACATTTACACATACTACATTTCTGCTTAAACATTAGCTGTAACACTTACCCAAGTCAGCCATGGTCCCTCCCTTGACTGGAGTATTTTCACTGTCCTTCTTCAGGTTGACTACAAGAGAGGGAAACCAAGTAAAAATGGTTTAGAGAAGAAATGCTCCATTATTGAATACTTTTATGTAACAATTTCCTAGTCACTGTTCTTTAGCGTTTTACCATTTTTGGGTAGTATAACCTCCTCCATGTTAGGAACAGGGGTAGGGTCCTCCATATCTTTGGTCAAATCCTCTTCAAGCTCTTCCTCCTGTTGTCCACGCCTTCTCCTGTGCACACGCACAAAAATCAATGCAGAGACCGTACACTGAAATGCCTGACTAAAATTTTACCCGCCTATTTGGTTTCTTACCCCTTCTTTCCTTTCTTCCTGCCTTCAGAGGAGGGAGGAGAGGGAGAGCGTCTTCTCTTTTTGGAAGGGGTGGATTTGGAGTCCTGCAACAGAGGGTAAAGGGTGAAAAACTACAAAACCAAGGGTTTAAGTGTCATGAACTGAAACATCACAGACCGACACTCGAAAACTTGAAAACAGAAGTCTTGTGGTTCACAGTTGCCCCTCCATTTTCCACAAGGTAACTGTAAGATCTGTGTATCAATTATTGAGAACAGTACAGCTTCACACAAACCTGGTCGTCTCGGAGGTGAATACGCTGGCGGAGAATGATTGGTACATTCCTCTCATCCACACAGTAGTCTTCCTCATTCATCCACTCGTTGAAAACATCTGTGTCCAGAACCCAGCCAGCATGGACCTGGAGAGCACACACACACACACACACACACACACACACACATACAGACAGAATGAGTATTAATGTGGTGCCTGCTGGTTTATCTCATCAAGTGTCCAAAATTAACACTCACCAGATCATATTACCAAATGCAAGTAAAATTGACTTTATCAGATAAATCAATAGGCTTCACCTATCAAGTTACCTGCTGTCATATAAAAGCCTCCATTAATCATTTAGAGTCTCTAGTCTGTTCCTGTTCCTAAAACTTTGTCCCTGCTGATTACCATACCTGCTTTAACTGTGAGGCAACTGAAGAAAAAAACTGCTTTGTAGTTGACACTGTGTTTAACTCAACGTAATCTCACGCTGTGATGTGTAAAATATTCATGTACCAATATAAACCAATACCAATATGTATAATAATTGTAGCAGAAAATAGTGCAATGCATTGAAGTATATGGAGTTGTATAGCATTGGGGATTGTTTTTTGTAAGCGTGCTGCTTGACTAACCCGCCACGTCTTTTCCGAATGCGGCGGCTCTTCGACATCTCCTTCAACATCACATGAGGACAGCCAACTGTCATAACTGTTGGAAAGTGGCAAGAGACATAACAAGTAAGTATTCTGTTTGTGTATGAGCATCTGTGTTTGTGTGTGTGTGTGTGCGCGCGCGCTCATGCATTACCTGTCAGGGTGCATACCCCAGTGTACCAAGACATGTTTGTCTTTCTGCATGACAGGACGCATCCATTCATCTGAAAATAGATGTGTATGGAATAATGTATCAAGTTAAGTAAGTACCAGACATTTAAAAGGATAACAAAATAAATAATCAAATAGAAGCATAAACTTTAACTGACCTTCCTCTGTAGAAGCAGGTAAGGGGTAGATGTGGTGACTGGCGAGTGTTCTGTCCTCAGTGAGTGTACCCTGTGGAAGGACAAACTGTGACCGAGTAGCACTGAAATTGCATTGAACTGCATTATCAGAGCTACACTGGGTTTCATATTCTCACTACTTTTAACACTACCTATTAACATCTTTTAATTTATCATTCTGTCTACCCCCGTGTCTGCCCATCTTTAACCTTTCACCTGCAGCACTTTACCTGGTGTTTGGTGATGATCTCTGTAAGTCTACTAGACTGCTCATGATCCACCGTAGGGTCCAGGTATACCACAGGCAGTGACATACAGTTGTTCTGTAGACAAACACAGGTGAAAGTTCATCAGTGGTGTGTCCTTAGTGGGCTTGTGTGTGTGTGTGTGTGTGTGTGTATTTATATGTGAGTCTATGTTACCTGGATGAGGGCTCTTTCAATAGCACCAAACATCTCAACATTCCTTTCAGTTCTTGATGGATTCTGCAAGTCAAACCTCCGCCTGTAAAAGGAGGGAGGGGAAAAGAGATTACATGAAGGATACTACTGTGAAAAGGCAAAGGCATCAGAGGTCTGAAACTCACCAGCCTTGCTCAGCCTTGAACTTGTAGGCAGTCCCAAGAATGTGGCAGAGTCCACCCCCCGGCCGCAGGTCCAGGAAGCATTGTGCCTGCAGAGAGGAGTCTGTTTTTTATTTTTGTTTTGCATGTTTTAAACCCATCTTGCCAGATTTTCTGTCACCTTACTCTTTCCCCTTTCTAATGAGTACCCACATTTAATAAAGCTTTGAGATTTAATCCTGTAATTCTAATTATATGTAAACACTAGGTGATTGAGGTATTGCATTTATCAACAAAAATCATATAAGTTGGAGATTTTGGAGACAAGTCAGAATACCCTGCTTTAAGTGTGACATTAATAAAAGAAAGACGGGGAAAGACAGACTCACAGGCAGTTTGGTGAGAGCAGGACTGGTAGCTTGCCTGCCAAAGGCATCCTCTTGAAACTGGAGAAGCTGCAGGGTCACAGCAGCCAGAGCCTGACACGATGGAGCATCCACCAACACATACTGACAGACAAACACACACACACATTTGGAGATGAACATGAGGAAGAAAATCTTTCATCACGATGCTTTTAACGCAACCTATAACCTGCAGCATTTCACCGACAGTCTCGCCAACTTAACTGCTGCACTTGGTCTGATTAACCTCTACGTTTCAGCTCCCTATTGCGCCTCATACTCTGCGTTCTTATTTTAAGTAGATGCAGCGCTCCTGAACTCCACCGCACAAATCTTGCTACGCGCTGTAAACGCAGCGTTATCCGGCAGGAGACGTTTGTTTACAGTCTGAGCCTCGGGGCTTGTTAGCAGGGGGCGGCTAGCCCGTTAGCCGGTGAACTACCTTTTTGTGGTGCTTGCCGACCCACTGTCGCACCACCTCCAGCTGGGCTAAAGTATCCGGACTCTCCCAGAACCGAGCGGACGGACTGCTCTCTTTTTTCCTGTGTGCAAATGTCCCGGAGCCGGCTTGGCTCGTCCCGGGGATCCCGAGGTTTGTTCCTCCGGACATTGTGGCCATAATAAAAACGAGATTAATCTCAAACGGGAGAACAAAACTGGCTAGCGCGCTCGCTAGCTCTTGCGCTCTCGTTTTCTCTCGCGAGACGCAGCGCGATTGGCGCCGTTCAGCGTAAGGGTCTTCGATGTTTTCATGTTTAGCTGTCGTTCATTCTCACGTGTTTTTTCTATTTAACTGTGTGCTTCTCTGGTTGTGTAGTATACGTTTAAAATATCCAGTCGAGTTTTTTTTGACGCACAGCAGAATACATCCTTTTGTTACAAACGGGGACTTTTACTTTGAAATACAACTTCACAAGGAAATAACTGCGCAGGAAATGTAAACAGTGTAAACCTTATACACCTATGGTGAACAGAAGTGAAGTGACATTGGTTGGTGGCAGCTCCTATATATTTGAATGCTCTAATTCCGAACGCATTGTTTGAAAACGTACCTAACATACGGGGAAATCACTTGCTTTCAGATTAATTGTTTTCTTGCAGTGATTGCCGTCCTGTCATAATTTACGACAGTCACAAGGTCTGTTGGGAAAAACAAACTCCTGTCCAGCTGACTTCTTCTCAGCGAGTTTGTTGTGACTCTTCACTGCCTGCCTTCTATAGTTGTATATCTGCAAAACCACCGACTCCCACACCCTCAGACCAACCAGCCAGTGTAAACTACTCTGCGTGGCACTGAAGCACCCTAGTGAGTGAGTAACTCATTCATCTTCTCTCTCCATGTTTTCCTAGGCCCTGAGATCCTATGGGTGTCCAGGGTCTGACCACCTACGTGGAGGGGAACAAGCACTTCCTCCAGGATGTCAAGTTCAGGGACAGTCGCCTGGTTATTGATGGCTGCAGTCTGTATTTCCGCCTCTACTTTAACCACGGCTTGGACCAGCAGCACGGAGGGGACTATGATGCTTTCGCTTGCCTGCTCACCCAGTTCTTCTCTGCATTGGCAGCCTGTAACATCCAGCCGTATGTGGTACTGGATGGAGGTAAGGATGCTGCAGAAATGTAACGCCCCATCAGTAAGTATGTTTTTATGTAATGTACCCAAGTAAGCATTTTTCTATTACATGTTGCATAAATAATAGAATGTAGTCCGATGTTTTGCTCAATGTAGACAGTTATGAATGAATAGGTTAAACAAAAGCAGTTTGTTGAAAAATTGATCATCAAGTTAATTTGAACCTAATTTGAACACCAGTCTTAAGTTTGTCTGCAACTATAACACCCACAAACATTTGATTTCTTTTTTTTTGTGTGTGGTCAAAAGGGATTGACCCCAGTGACAAGAAGTTCCCCACTCTGCGTCAGCGTCTGCAGTCCAAGATAAAGGAGGCGGACAATCTCTCTCACGGCCGCAACGGCTCTGTTCTCCCTATCCTCACAAGAGATGTCTTCATTAAGGTCCTTGTCCAGAGAGGAGTCCCACTGGTCCAGTGTCCAGCAGAGGCTGACTGGGAAATTGCATGTTTGGCTCACCAGTGGGCCTGCCCAGTTCTGACCAATGACAGCGACTTTTATATCTTTGACCTGCCAGGTGTGGGTAGCGACAGGATTCTTCTTACTGTACTTTAACAAGGATCCAAATAGACCTTTTTAACGAACGGAAGTGATAGTATTTGGCTTGATTTTGCTTTTCTTTTACATATTTTTATGTGCTTTGTTTTTCTTATCTCAGGTGGCTACCTTCCACTGCATTTTTTCCAGTGGACAAACCTTAACGGTAAAGCCTCTCAACGCTACATCTCGGCTCGGTGCTACACCACTAGCGGGCTGTGTCGCTGGTTTAGGGACATGAACCAGGAGTTGCTACCCTTATGTGCCGTCCTGACTGGCAATGACTATGGCACTCCAAAAGATGCTGAAACACTTATAGCTCTGATAGATGTTAGTGGATCAGGGAGAAGGGGTGGCAGGGGTAAAGGTAGAGCACCCGCTTCCCGCATTGAGGGCCTCCTAATTTGGCTGTCCTCTTTTTCAACTCCGGCGGAGGCTCTTGAGGAAGTGAGCAGGCTAATGGGGGAGGAAAGCAGAGGTGGAGACGGTAGGGGCAAGAGAGGACAGAAGGGTGGGCTCAGTTCACAGCTGTGGGCAGGTATGCAGGAGTACTACATCACCCCTCAAAGCTCTCTGGCTCGCTGGTTCTCTGGAGGTAAAGCCGCTCCTGGAGGGTGGACCTCCGGGGTGCCAGAGTGCCTGTCCCTGGCTGCAGCGCAGGGACTGTTGGCTCCCATGGTGGTTGATGCTCTGGTGATGCGCAGGGTCCTGCTCATTCCACAGGTGGAGAACAGCAAGCTCGCCAGCAGCCACTGCAGTGCCAGAGCCATACGCCAGGCTGTATATGGGATTTTACTCCAAGCACAGGATATGAGGGTACAAGAAAACATCAGCCAGGGTATGAGAGGGGGGAGGGGGAGAGGGAGAGGGGCAAAGGGGTGGGGAGGTGGTCAGGTTGGTGGAGGTAGGGGTCAGGGTGTCATTCTATCCACACAGCAGGGTGTAAATGTAGGATTTACCATTGAACAAGCAGCTGGTGCATCTCGAGTGCAGGCTCAGGGCTCTAGTGCCCCAGTGAGTGTAGAGGAATACGACCGTCTAGATCTGAACTTGAAGAAAAACCTAGTAGAGGCACATCCGCCCAGAACCCCCCTTCGTCTGGATACACTTGGCCAGGTAAACATGACAACAGATATAATGTATGTTTTTTTTGTCTAATAGTAACATTTATATCATCTGGAAATGTATAGTTTTTAAAAGGAAGTATTCATGTGATTTGGTTATATTTCCAAATGTTGTCCCTTAATTTCATCCAGGCTCCTGTGGCAGTACGCCTGGGTGTCCTGTTAGAAGTCTTGGGGATAAAGGACTCTGCCCTGGATCTTGTTCCTCTCCACCTGAGGCTGGCTGTAGCAGCGACAGGCTTCTGGCTGCGAGAGGCCATACCAACACCCTCACAGCCCCAGCTCCAGGGTTTGGTGCTGGGCATGGTTTACGGAGAGCTGTCCTGGAACAACCAACTGGGAGCTACCCACTACCAGCACGCCGGTTAGTTATGTTGTATCTTTTGTATTGTTCAACAAGGTTATCTCAATAACAAGGCAAACAGTGATCTATCCTTATGTGCCGTGTATCATTCTAGTGCCACAGCTACACTGGGCTGCAGAGCAGAATGTGTGGACAGGGCTGGATCGACAACGCGTGAGGCCAGGGGAGAGACGGGGCTTGGATGTCGGCGTGGCTCACAGTTTCAGCCAATGGCAGGCCTGCCTCTGGAGTGTACTGTGTCTCAATCAGCTATTGCTGCTGCCACTCCCTGAACACCACCTTCCATGGTAAGGTGCAGGGACATGAAAGAGGAGGGATAACACACCGTTTGCATTTTCAATCTGTGAGAACTAGAGCTGCAGCTAATTACTATTTTCATTATCACTTAATCCGTCAATTATTTATTTGATCGTTTAGTCTATAAACTGTCAGAAAGTAGTGAAAAAATGCCCATTCCATTTTGTCACAAACCCAAGATGACATATTCTAATGTCTGAACAGTCAGTCCATTAGACTCTTCAGACCTTCAATAAACTATCACTTAAAAAAGAGAAAAGTAGCAAATATTCACATTTTAGAACCTGGAACCAACAAATGTTTGGCATTTTTACTTAATAAATATCTTAAACGACACCATGTCCTTGACACTTACACACAGAGTTGGTTCACCCCAAATTACATGCAGTCAGTTTTAGTTTTATTTGGAGAGGTTTTAAAATAACTCTCTTCCATTCCATTTACTGTTCACTATTACTATTATTGTTGTGGACCAAACAACTAAAAACATCTGCAGATACCACCACTGGTAAGTGAATTTGGTTGCCTCACTCTATTTGTGTGTGTGTGTGCGTCAGGTTGTACAGTGGTACCTTGGTGCACGGCCTCCTCAGGTATCTGAAAGGGGGCCGACCTGTGGAATCGCTCCTACCCGGGGGTTCCTTGTCCAGACAACTCTACTTCTCCCTGCTGAACGCTGTGAGGAACTGCAGCTCCAAAACCCATCCCTGCTCTTCTGCAGCAGGGAGGAAGAGAGGCAGAGGCCGGGGAAGGAGAGGAAGAGGAGGAGGAAGAGGTGGGACAGGAGCAAGAGGAGGGGGGAGAGGGACTGAGGAGCTAAACAACAGGTTTACTCTTCTGATGAGCGAGGAAGAGTCAGATGATTATTGATGTGGCAGAGAAACATGAACAGATTGCTATAAAGCACTTGCTAGGGGCCAAATGAAGGAGGACATTCCAGTGTTTTATTGAACACACTGCTACAGATAGTCAATGAAGAACTACACCTCTTAATGTTTACCACTGAGCTTCTACCTTTTATAATTGTATTACGCTCATTTAACCTTTCTCAGTAATCTTTTCCGGCTGTTTCAAATCAACTGATGTCGAGACATCAGAGATCAGTTTTCCCATTTCACATGCTTGCCATATTTTAGCAGATTTATGAGAGCTTTTGTTGGAAGCAATGTCAATGTAATTAATGCAACTGTTTCCAACCTGGCAGTTTTATTCAGTAACATCTGCACAGGATTTAAACAGTGAATGTAGAGATGTCTTATTTTATCATCATGCCATTGACCAGAAAGATGTATGGCAGCTATTGTCATCTTAATGAGAAACGTATTAAATCTTGTGTCATTTTAATATTTGCCTTAATACTCTATATGGTGCTCTAGTTTACTCATCTTTTTACATTAAAAAATATAAATCTAACTCATCGATGCATGTTTTAATTACCACATTCAGCTAGTTTTTACTTGTAACAACAAATGGCTGAGAAATGTTTACTCATTTTTTATAAAGTCAGCTTTAAGTAACAGTACATCACCAAAGAACTCTTATTAAATATATACACATCACAATCAAGATTTAACGATTCATAAATGCAGTATATCCACTCTGTAACAGCACATAATTCACAAGCTACAAAAACAACATTACAAAAATGTTCTTTAAAATAAGGACAAAGAAATAAAAAAATTCTCAGATCGTGTCCGTCAGTCTTTTTTGGGGTTTTTGGATATATTTCCAAACCAGTCTGAGAATCAAACATAATGACACTCTCCCATTAAAAGTCTAAATTTGTGGCTAGCGTCCCACTGGCATTTTAACATTAGGACCTACAATCCTGGCACA
Source organism: Lateolabrax maculatus (assembly GCA_031216445.1). Classification (NCBI taxonomy): domain Eukaryota; kingdom Metazoa; phylum Chordata; class Actinopteri; order Acropomatiformes; family Lateolabracidae; genus Lateolabrax; species Lateolabrax maculatus. The sequence goes on from CM062218.1 coordinate 13,709,020, forward strand.
GCTAAAAGTTAAAGTGAAATTTGGCTGCTGGACATGAAGAACTTAACCAGTCAGCTGTCGGAGCATGACAAGTCAGGCCTTTCCTTATGTAAATAAGCTCCATAGTCCACTGGAAGCCTAATGCAGTAGCCGTCAACAACTGTCATCGAACGGCACAACTTCATACACACTGAATATTCCTCTTGTACTATGAGGACGATGAGGTTGAGGCAGTGGTTGCAGGGTGTGATTGAGAGTCTATGAGATCCATGTCTTCGTCTTCGTTGACTCCACACGTGTCGACCACACAGATCAGGCAGCTGGTGACGGGAAACGCTCGCACCTTGCTGCAAGTCACCCACCTGAACATGAAGAAAACTGATTTAGAGATGGCTTGGAACAGGAAACCGTTCAGTAATGGTAGAGTATTTAGATTCAAGGTTTAAACTAGCTATTATTTATTTTTCATAGATTCACAGTGTGCAGAATTAATGACAGATTTCATTATTTTGTGAATAACTTCAACTCAAATTGTGTCTGCAATTGTCTTTATCAGTACGTCTTTACTTGTAAGGATATTGGTATCTATTAGTAAGGAATACCTTGCTAAAATAACCACCCAAAACAATTAGTGCACAGAAGTGGATCAAAATCATTTATATTGATCAAAATCATTTGTATTGACCAAACAAAAAGGAGAGATGTCGAGGCAATGAAGTCTTCACACCACCACCTGCATATCAGTGACAAAGACATCAGCAATGTCTATTTATTTATTTATTTATTTGTTCTATTTTAGTAATATTTATATAGTGCACCAACCTGTCAGTATCAGTGTGGTACTCCAGGACGTGTCCGAGCCGCCCCACGCCTTGGAAGCCGGCCACCACATAGATGACATCACCGACCGCTGCACACTTCACCGTTACACCTCGCCACGGCATTGGCGAAGCAGCACGCCACTCATTGCTGGCAATGTCGTAGTACTCCACCGAGTCCAGTCCACCTAGAAAAAAAAGACACACACTGTATCATACAGAGGCAGGTACTCTTGCTACTACGTTCAATGATATTATTCCAGTACTAATCATTTTTCATCAACGTACTGGTTATAGTAAGATCAATTTTTTGTACCCAGTGCCCCTTGTCCTCCAACAGCATAGATCCTGTTGTTGACCACTGCCAGCCCATGGTTCTTCCTGGCCTCTCTCATCCCACACAACTCCCTCCATCTGGGGACAGAAAGATGGAGACAGAGACAGACACAGGGAAAAGGAAGGGATCTGTTAAACAGTAAAATTAGAGGGTACCTGACATATGATCATTGTCAGGTAAAACACTTTGAAACTCCAGTTTTGACCTTATGTTTATGAAAAGCTCACTTCTCCTTTTGTAGAGAAATTTCCACAAACTCTCGGTCTGATAAAAGCCTTTCAAAGACCATTGGATAAAATAAAAAAAATCATTCTTGTCAAACAAAAAAGGCAATTTATCATATTTCCTGAGATGGTTTGGGGTCACACGATTTGCACCAAACAACACCGATATGATTATACAAACTCGTAAATAACACGGAAGTTTGTCTTTGCATTTCCTACTAATGCTACGTATCTATAAGTCAATAGGCTTTCCCTTCATATTTCTTTTCATTATTACATCCATAAACACCATAAACAAGCCAGTGGCAAAAAACAAAACAAAAATTCCCACATCATCCTTTGCGTTGTGCAGTTCTGAGCTGTGTTTATGCAACTCACTGTTGTGTGTTGGGGTCGTAAACCTCACAGTTGTTGAGGACCCTGCCGGACACATTGTTGCCCACCGTCCCTCCGCAGACGTAGATGTGCCCGTTGGCCTCCACTGAGCCGTGGCTGCAGCGGGCCATCAGCATGCTGGTTTTCACCTGCCACGACTCTGTTCTTGTGTCGTAGCACTCGAAAAGGTCGAGGGCAGAACTACCTGCAGACACACGTACAGTACATAACACCATGATTCAATTTCAATCAGAAGGGGGATGTCTTTACCCCCTTAAGGATCATCAACGTAATTTTCTCATAATCATAACCATCCAATACAAGCACTCCGCTACACATAACGCTATACATAAACCTGCCACATCCAACGTCCCGTGTCCACCCCTTCCACCTCCCTGTGCTCACCCACTTCCGACCCCCCGGATGTGTAGATCTTGCCCTGGGCGGCGCAGGCAGCCAGGCTGTCGCGAGGCGTGGGCGGACCCAGCTTGGAGTACCAGCTGTCCTTCAGGACGTTGTAGCAGTCCATGCGCTTGATGGGGAAGAGCTGTGAGCCACCCAGGATGTAGACCACATTGTCCCAGAAGATGGCGGTGGCGTCCCGGCGCTTCTCGAAGGGGCAGCGGATGTCTGTCCAGCTCGAGTCCTGCATGGAAAGCCAGACTGACACTTAAACACTGGCAAATATTATTTCATTGGACGTAACTTTCCAAAATTATAGTTAATATGTTTGTTTCTACAATATTTGATCAGATTCATATGAATTAAACTGTTGAAAACACTGTAAACACTCAAAAACACTCAGAGGTCAAATATTTTTTTCAACTGAAACCCAAAATTGGAGTTCTGAAGTCTCACCCTATAATTTGAACAAGAGTTCATATCTATACAACATTTATTGAACTGCTCCTGTGGGTAAAGTTTGCAATTGGAGCCTGGTACCTTGGGGTTGAAGTAGCGACACGACTGAGGCTGGGAGCCTCCAAACAGAGCGATGCGGTAGTCGTGCTTCTTGCGTCGCGGTCGGCTGCTCTCTCCCAGATCCTCCCGATCCTCCAGGGACAGCAGGTGGTAGCGCATCCCACCTGGGACAAAAGCACAGACTGTTCTATTTTTGGTTTGTTTTGTGTGTGTGTGTATGTGTGCTCGTGTCAAGCCAGCAGACCTTAGAACTAAAGCAGTTTTAACATCAACTTGCTCTCATGAATCTGAATTATAACTTGAGATTTATGTAAATAAAGACATTAAATCAGCTGGGGATTTAATGATTCTGTGGTGGTGGCTCATATGTTATGCATCTGCAAGAGCCCTGCCAAAACCTTGAATTTCACCCTTAATAATAATTAATATTTAACGTTTTACTGCTATAATAGAGTATGATGCCGCTAAGATCCAGAGTGATGAAAAATGTTCTACATATAGCAGCAATGTCAACCATGTCCTCATCAATTCATACACATGAATACAATACACTCAGTATTGTGTGTGTTTGTTATGGCCATTTGTAAATTATGGCTTGTGTGTATGTGTCCCTCCTCCCACTCACTGATGACCATCTTGAGGCACTGTGGGTTGTCCTGGATGAGGGGCTCAGCCTGCACAGTCTTGGAGAGGAAGGTTTTGGAGACCAAAGGAAAGCGAACGCACCCCAACACCTCCACCATGTACTGTTGTCTGTTGCACACATCGTACTTCAGCCAGCGCACTGCGGCATCATAGATCTGAACACAAATGCAAAAACAAAACGTGTGGGAACATACAAAAAATAGTTAGGGACTTATTGTTTTGCTACATGCCCAACTTAGGCACCCAAGTGTCTCCAAAGCAGTTTCTTATGAACATCTAAAAAATTATAGCACAAAGGAAATGAAGCATATAGTCAAAGAATGTGTGCATGTGTACCTGGGCCTCAGCACGGACAGTGAGTTTGTCCTGGTGCAGTAGATGTGTGAGCTGTGAAACATCCAGTTGCAGGAACTCGTCCAGTTTGTAGACTTCAGTGAAGTGGAGCTGGAAGAAGTCCTCTGCTGCCGCCTTTAGCTCGGGACAGTCCATACAGTCTGACAGGGCGGAAATACCTGCAGGTGGACAGGACAAGGATCAGTCACTCTAATGAATTACATAATCGGCAGGCCTGAACACATGAGTGAACAAAATACAGTAATATTTAAATAAACAAAAATGCTCTTGATTTTATACACCAGGCTCTTACGTAGCCATAAAATGTACCAGTTCAAGTCACTCAAATGTTTGTTTAGTATTTGATGTTGTTTCCTCAATAAATGAAGGATCAAAGGCTCAAAAATTATGGGGTAAAAGCAAATGAATAATACTTAACCGTGATCTCTGTCCTTACCAAGGCAATTTGTTGCATCAATTTGTCCTTTGAGGAACTCCACACACATTTTCTTCACAGGCTCAATCTGGTACTGGTTGGCTGCATCCAGCAACGACTGGACGTTACTGCTATTTACCGAGATCCTGCCGCATGAAGAGGTGTTTGTAATGAAATAAAGTGAAAGTAAAAGTTAGAAAACGGATGGTCTAATCTTCTAGCGGCTTTTCTCAGCAATTATGTTTAGCATCAGGAAGCCACAGGCTTATATGTAAACTTTTAAGTTGCACCAAGGCTTCAAAATGACCACTTGCATTCTTCACGATTTATGCTCTAATTTAGCCAAGACTCTTACCGAGCTGTGTAGATAAATTCAATCAACAGCTCAATGATCTCAGGCTCAGCACTTCTGAGCTCCACCTCATGGGACATCGACTCCATCATCCTGGCTGGAGGTAACGAAAAGGAGAGGTAAGACTTCATGGAAAATAGAAAAATACCAACAATACGTGGCAGCATGAAACGTTTTTCCTGCAATGTTTGGCATCAACTTTGGGAGCACTGCATAGTTAATAATGTGTAATGGTTTACAAACTAACAATAATCTTGGTATATTGGCCATAGTCAAACATTTTGCTTTCATGTCTGGAGTTAAAATAGTCATTATGTTGAGAAAACTGCAGTATCTTTTTCATTAAATTATCAAGACTGATAATCAAGACTCACAAAATATGTGACTTGGATTTTACCTGTAGTCCTAAATTATAGTTGACTTGGTTTCTCTTTGCTTCTTATTCAACTTTCGATACTAAAAACAAACTTTAAAATAAAGGTGCTTATTTACATGCATTTTTGCAACACGTCTCTAAATGCAAAGAGACGTGTTCTATTAAGCATTGCACTACATTACTACTACACCTGTAGCAGCAGAGGAAATTCTCTCACTACTGTGTCCAACTGATCTCGATGTACACAATTTCAAGTGTCTGTCCTGTCCATGATTATGTGTTTCTGTGTCCACACTTACTGGTGAACATGAGACTGAAGAAGTGGCTGGCAGCGGCCAACACCACTCTGTGGGCAGAATAGTGTTTCCCCTGAACCACCAGGGTCACATCACAGAGAGTACCCTGGGGAAAACACACACACACACACACACACACACACACACACACACACAGTTAGAAAGGATCAGGACAGGGAGGGGGACATACTTACAGCACAGTTTCAGATATATACACATATGTCCTCTTGTTTTCTTATTTACTCTCTCTCTCTCTCTCTCTCTCTGTCTCACACACACACACCTGCTTCCTCAGGTTGTTCATGACCCCCATGATGCTGGACAGCTGTCTGTACTCCTCTTTGGTGGCACACTTCCTCTCGCTCTTCTTCTTGGAGCCAGGCGCCTTCTCTGGAGAGGCCACCCCGGTCATGTCAGCCTGACGGATGGGATCTGTTCGGTATTGTGGAACAACAACACTGCTGCAGCTGCAGCCTCTTTGTTGTAGCTCAGCAGCTGACACTTTGCTTGCTAGCTCGCGGGTTGTTGTGATTTTATGGATTAAAAAGCCGCCGGTTTGACGGCAGCTCCCCCCTGATGACTCGTAGAGAGAAACTCATGAAGATGAACTTGCTGTCAGGCGTTGAAATGGTGATAAAACGGGTTACCGATGTGTGTTTTGTGAGGTGAAACTCAGTTTAGGTCTGGTTGTGAGTTTGCTCTTCTTCTACGGTTTCTAATCTGGTTGCAAAAAACTGGCGTCCGCCCTCTACCGACAGACACGGCGAATTACACATTAACCCTTAGGACTGCGGAACTAATTTATCATTTAACACAGTTTGTAAAGCCAGGGAAAACGTCCTGGTGCTCAGAACAAAAACACTTTAGTGGTTTGTTCCATTAGAATAGCAGATTTCAGAATCAATTATTTAAATAGCAGTGGAATTGATACAGCCAATGGCAACGGCAGAGGGTCTCACCTGTAGGTGCACCTGTCTGTCTGGTTCATATCTGCGCCGTGTCACATGCAGTAATCCAGAAAACGTAACCAGGAAGAAAAGTTTTTTTTTTCAGGAGTCACATGACGTTGACGTCATGTGGTATGCGGACTACAGATGCATTGTCAGAAATTATTGACCTGAAAACAAATTGAAAGACACCCGAGCTGCAGAAAAATGCTCCGTTGTCTCTGCTGCTGCGGCTCCTCAAGTGAAAACTCCGACAACGAGGTACCTGTTTGCGCTATTGAGTTTTAAGTAGATGATAATGAGATTTTAAAGTGGTTTCATGGGGAGCTCAGACGAGAAACTTGATCATTACTGGATTAACCCGTTACTACTCGCCTAATTGAAAGCGAAAACCGTGAGGACTACACCCATTATACAGCTTTAAAGCATTTGAATTATTGTCACAAAAAAAGTCCATGTCACATTATTTTCGTGGTGTCTCAGAAGACAGAAAACAATTCAAGAATTGTATTGTTCTGTCACATAAAAAGTGCAGTGATAGAACAGAACCTTGAAGTATAGTAAGGTCTCCATAAAGGCAGTATGAACCACATGAGACACCAAAAATACACTGAGAACTTGGTGCACTGAGTTTATGACAAAGTAATTACATGGGTCCAGGTGAACACATGTCTTATCATTGTTTTATGTCTCTTTCTGAAAAGAGTCAAAAAAAAAAAAAAGATTCCATGTAAAGATAACAACTCTATGCTATTTCAGAGGCAGCCTCTCCTGCACCCAGCACCATCTAACCTGAATGGATCTGGATCAGCCAGGCATACCGTGCGGGCAGCCACTGGTACACGTCACTTTTTTCTCAAACCTGTACACTTCCAATACATACAATTATGGATGAATTTGAACCACATGCATTTTTGTGTGTGTGTGTGTGTGTGTGTCTGTGCCTGTTTTCCCCCCCAGCTGCACAGAGCGTGAAGCGGGTTGGCAGGCTGGTGATGAGGCGAGTGTGTGTGCCAGAGTTGGATCAGAGGTTTTCTGAGATGGCCGAGACCTTCAACGAACAGCAGGAGCGCTATGAGGCCATGGTCCGGCATATCCGAAACCTGCGACAGAGCTACGGCTGTCACCACAATGATTCCCTGGCTTTAGCCGAATGTCTGGGGAACATCAGAGAGGAGCATGGTAAGTGACACTCAGAGATCCCTGACAGTACAGGGAATGTGGTGGCAGGTTTCCTTGCCTCAATTTTCTGCTTTCTTTGTTTCTATGTTTCGACCTCTATCTCTTTCCACTTCCAGCGGCCAAGTACAGGGTCTCCCTTAAGATTAAGGGCTATGACTTCTCTCTCAATGTGGTTCCTGTGGGGTCAAAGGGCGAAGGTGAGGAGGAACCACTGCCTCCACATCTGCAATTGGCTCAGGATGAAATGAAGGGCACTTCTGACACTGCCAAGGCCACCATCTCAAAGAGCACCCCGCTTAAAGAGTTAACTGGTTGGCTGCTCCGTGGCAAGGATCAAATGGCTGAGCAGGTGAAGGGGGCTGCAGCAACTTACCAGGAGCAAGGAAGACTCATTGAGAACCTGGAGGAGAACATGAAGGAAGTGAGGAGGGCGAGGGAGTTGTCTCTGGAACACACACAAGAGGCCAGGAAAGTCCAAACTGAGGCTGCACAGATAGCAGGGGCTTGTCTGTAGTTCATGCACATTTTAAATATTCCCATCAATTACAATACAAGTATAGATAATTAAAATATGTATAAACACTATACACACTCTTTTACAATTATGGGTAGAGGAAACATGAGATGGAACACACTTTTGCGTTCTAGCTCTTTTTCTTGGTAAACTTGCCCATTGCAACCTAGTAACAGTCAGTCTTTGAACATGCACAGGGCTGCCAAATATTAATATCAGTAATCTGCATTAATCTTCTAGCATTAACAACAACATCAGGACTGTACAAAATGTTACAACACAGATAATCAGATGCACACAGAATGTCATGCATGTATTTAAATGTACCAAGTACTTTGCAAGCCATTGCAGCCTCTTGTATCATGTTTTCTACAAGAACATTAAGACTTGCAGTAATATCTGCCTTTTAAAAAATTTTAATAACATTTTAATAAACATAGCATATATAGAGATTCTCTCTAACACTTACATATATATTCTGTGTAAAGACATACAGTGTTTTCCTGGATGGGTGTAATTTTATCAACTAACGTTAGGGGGCAGTGCAGATTTACTTTATTCTAACAGTTGCTCTTCAATACAAATTCTTCAGATTTAGTCTGTTTCTCAGAAATTGCTCTACATGGATAAAGATTCCCCAAGTCCTAAAATCAGGTATTAACATAATAAATGTATTACTATTTTTTTTTAGAATTTTGTACCTTATACAACAGACATAACTGAGACACTTTTTGCCACAGGGAAAGAACTGCACTGGATCAAACGGGGGACAGGGCACAGTCTAATATAGTAGCAATGGTAGGTTTGTTGTGATTGTGCCTGTAGTGTTTTGTTATTGTAACATTCAGAGAGAGCAGATTTGCTGCTTATCCACAGAAGCCCATGCATTTATTAACTGATTAAAAACTGAAGCTTTCCATCTGCTATTAATGTGAAAGCAAACAAACACGTGGTCATATGCCATCTTGATAATTAATTTTGGAAAATCCATTGTTCCAGAGGTCATTGTCAAGTGGTCATGCATTATTTATCCGAGGAAGACAGTTTTAGAGTACTGCTTTTGCCTTAAGCTTTACAGATGAATTTGGCATGAAGTGTATAGGATGTGGTGGGTAAAACCTGAAAATTAATCTGTAAATCAAAGAAAGTTTGGGAAATACAACAAGTACATTTATAAAATTTTATAGAATAATAAGTGTATTTCTTTATATGTATATATGTGCAGGCAACCTTTATTAATTATGTACTTCATGACTTTGCTTAGATCCCATGTTTGTGTGAGAGAATGATAAAAAAAATTCTAACTTTTTATGTTCATAATTAAAATGTGAATGTATTGTATAATCATAGGAATCAAAGGCAATAACTGACTAAACATAATTGAACTGCAGTTTATATGCTGTAATATATTAAATTATTACAATTTAATCATATTTCAACTGTCAATTAATTACTTATCTGTGATTGATTAAAAGCATCTCTGGTAGATCATTCTGCTGTCAAAGAGCAGTGACTGACAGCCACAACCTACCATGATCGTGGAAATTATTAACGTCCAGCCGGGCGTGTGATTTGATTGGCTGTCACACTTGGGGGGCGCGGCGGTTGGATTATATACCGCTCACTGATTGGCTCGGACGCCTGTCACTCCGCGGGGACCGAGTCTCTCCTCGTCTAAGGTAGTCTGAGTGGAGAAAGTAATGAAGATGGAAGGAGCTGATGTTGATGAATTATTGAGGAGATTTATGGAGTAGCGAAGTGATACCCGTTTCCTCGTCTTGTCGGAACGATAGAGGACAGCGACACCAGCGAGTCGACAGATAGCATGCCAGTAAGTAAACTGTAACTTCCCCAGTTTACTGGGTGTCGCGCCTTAGCCACGGAGGCTAACTAGCAAGCTAATCTGTAGGCAGCCGTAGTGACAGCTCGAAGTCATTCAGCGAGCCGAGAGAGACAGAGAGAGAGAGACACTCCGGGGCATTCATTTACAGCCTCGAGCTGGTTTATCAAACACACTGAATTATGTGTCCGAGAAAGCTTTTGTTTGCCATTGAGCTGCCGGTGCGTTGAGACAGAAATGAACGCTTGTTTTAAACGCGAGCTGTGTTACCAGGTGCCACTGTGGCCAACCAGCCGGTCAGCGGTGCCCAGGGGACAGGTATAACTGTTAGTTACTAATTATGTAAGATAGAAAACATGAGTCACTTTTATCATAGAGACAGACTTTGTTCCTGATTTCATGCTGTTCAGTTACACCTGTGTGTGTGTGTGTGTGAGTGTGTGTGTGAGTGTGTGTGTGTGTGTGTGTGTGTGTGTGTGGACCAGTTTGGCAGGGGGACGCTGCACACTGGTATGTTAGATAATACCTTGTTAGAATTGTTCTAATAGCTGCCATGTGATGCAGTTTTCCTCCTTGCTGCTCAGCCGGTCCAGGGGTTTCCTGGATGACTAGTGTGAAGCTTTGCCGCAGAGCCCCATGGCAGTTGTTGTGTGAAATGAGCTCCTTGACTACTGTATAGACTGTCAAAAGTTGGAAAATTGTTGTTTCGCATTCTGTGTCCTTCACAAAGGCTGTGCTTCTGGTGCTGTGCCAGATCTTGTTTGAATAAGATACTGTTTGCAGCTTAATTCATAGGTTGCCCTTTGCTTCCATATATATGTGTGTGTGTGTGTGTGTGTGTGTGTGTGTGTGTTTTCCTCTGTCATTAGGGAGAGGCTTGTCCTTTAGCAGAAGACCTGTTTGTTGGGTGGGTCATTGTGCGCTGTTAAAGTGGTGTCATTAGGGTGTGGATGTGGGTGTGTGCATGTGTTAAAAGTATGCGCAGGCTTGTTAATGTGTGGCTGCTAGTGGCTTTGGCCTCTTAATGCTTTTTGACAGTGAAGCCCGGAAGGTCATGGAAAAAAGAATATCGCGTGGGCTCTGCTGTCATCCAGCATCACAGCCAGAGTCACCCATGCCTGCGGTTTCATGAAATATCACGACAATTTGAGCAGTGACAACAGTTACAATCCCTTCCCCTTTCATTTAGTTCTGCACCAAAATCTGCACACACAATCACAATATAGGTTAAATATAGATGTTGATTTTCCCCAGCAAAAGTATATTTTTGTAGGCAAAGATGCCAGTAGATGTAGCATTCTTTCAGCTCCATGAAAAATGTAGAAAATCAGGCTAATTATATGCACCAAAAGTGGTATTTGAATGTGAAATTCTAAGGCTGAACATTAATAGGTTGAGGGAATTGCACAGTTAGATAGTTGTCTAACTGTGACAAGAAAAGCTGAGACAAATGGAGAGAAAAAGGGGAGTTAAAACTGAGCTTTAAAATTGAAAAATCATTGATGTTAATCACTGGTCTCCTCAGGCTCACCCGCTGCAGGAAGTCAGGGAATTGGAGGGGCGAGAGGAAGGACGATGCATCACTGGCTTAGAGGCAATGAAGGAAAGAGCGTAGGCTGCTATAAGAGGATTCCTCCCTGTCAGATCTCTCTATCTGTCTCCCTCAGCAGCAGAAACCACACACACAAACCACAGACTCAGTTGTCATGTCTATGTAGCTACAGGCAGTTATCTGCTATAAATGTGTGTGTGCGCATCGGAAAGAAAACAGAAGCAAAAAAGCAGAAACACCCTCCACCGAGCTTTAAGCAACCTGCTATTGAAGAAGGCAAGGTGGGAGGTGATGATGCAACAGGGTTAACCACAGTGCAAGATAATCCAAATAAAGAAGACAGCAACAGACAGCATGAAAGATATGTGATATAAACCAAAGAGCGATATCAAAACAAAAAGCTGACTACCTTGAAATGGACAAATGGTGTAAACAGCTTTTAGCAGGACGAGTGAACGGGAGGTCGGGTCAAGCTGTGAGTCCTGGGCATGTTAGAGCCTCTGCCCTTTATGATCACAGTTACATAACCCTGGCTTCACGTTTACTTGGACACCCCGCAGCTCCTCAAAATAGTTCCTTAACTGCTTCTGCTTTACTTTAAGTTGAAACAAGCTTGGAGTCACTCGTCCAGCTTGTTGACATCTGACCTAGTCTGGAGATTTTGGGTGGAGTCGTATTGCTACAGTTCCTGATTCTGACATTGGTTAGTGCAGTTAAACAGTTTAGTAGTTGTTTGTGTGTGTTTGTTCGAGAGATGAGTCAGCTGAGGACACTTTAGCTAGTTTAGTTTCATTTCAGCTTATTTATTCTATTTTACAACTCTTCACCTCCCTGTAGTTTTAATTCGTTGAGGGCTTAGTAATGTGGGTGTCATTATCATTATCAGCCTAACCATTAGTTTGAGGCTTGCACCCTGTACCACAGGAAAAGGCAGCTGGGGCAGCTGTGGCGCTCTCAAAAACACCCATTTTGTCTTTCTTTCTGCTTCCTCTCTTCCCTCCATTCAAGCCTTCAATTTTATTGGCCAACTCACTTCCTGGAAAAAAAAGTTTCCAAAGCATATGTGTAATAGGAAATGAGCTAATCAGCCGGGAGGTATGTGTATGTCTGTGGGTGTCCACCTAATTCATTCTCACTTGGATTTTAATTCTCTCTCCTCAAGCTTTCTCAGACAGGTATGTTCTCACTACTACTGAGCAGCAGGTGACCCGCTGTATTTTGATAGTGCTGATTGCATGTGGTGTTTATGTGAATCAGTGGGAAGAAGTATGTGTATGGTGTGTTTGCCTCCGGTGCATTGCAGTAACGCTTGTCATGACCCGCAGGCACACTCAAACTCAAAGGAGACCTGTTTGTGTTTGAAGTCCTTGGAAGGAGGAGGAGTGTGTGTGTGTGTGTGTGTGTGTGTGTGTGTGTGTGTGTGTTTGTGTGTGTGTGTGTCCGAGAGTCGTGGGTGTAAACTAAGAAGGAACGAGCTGTCAACTTTAGCTAACTCACAGGAACAGGTTTTGTCAAACCAGACATTGAATAAACACGCTTGCACACACACACTTGTGCAATGTATGACACATTCTCTGTCACTCCTTGGCAAGCAGTTTGCTCCATCAGAGCTTTGCAATGGTGAAAAACTCAGTAAGCCGCAGCTGGACTAATAAACCGATTGATTAGATTAATTTCCTTGAGCCTATTTAGATCACAGTGAGCAGTGTGAGTATCTTTGCTTTGTTCATGTGTTTCTCAGAGCCTGGACAGTTGCGGTGGCAAGCCCAGATTGAAACCCTAATGAACTCTCCTCTTTTATCGACCCTGCTGTCACACACCTCTTGAGTTAACCACCCCTTGGGTTGTCATCATCTTTTTTTATCCTTCATCTCTCTATACATCCGTTTATCTCCCTCCGTCTATTCCTTCAGCCATTGATCTCTGCTTTGTTCGTCCCCCTGCACTGTCCCTCTCCTGCATTCATCACGTGTTTACTTGTTCAGCATTGGTTTGTTACTTGTGCTTGTCAAGCCTGCTCAGCCACTTATCCTTAACACTGGTTTATTCATGTGCGTTTGTGTTTGTTTTGTATGTGTTTTTATTGCTCAGTGTGGTTGAGCTGCACAGAAGAAGCCACCCAGCTGCTGCATCATTTGTAGTGTGTGTGTGTGTGTGTGCGCACGCGCTCTCTCTCTCTGGCTTATATTGATTTCCGTCATGATTTGTAAGTCCATAATGACATAGAGATGGCTAACAGTTAGTCAGACTAAGACGGAAGACAAACGTCTGGCTAATCACATAATTATGCTCTATAGCGCACTCCCAGGCTAATAGTTTTCTATTTTCTTCCGCCAGTTGCTCTGCCTCTGCAGTATGTCAATAGAGCCTAGAAATCTTTGAAACAGGGCATTATGTGCTGTTTGAACGCAGTTGAAGATTGAATCATCACCATTTTTGTGGGTGAGTAGCCCCAATTATGGAGTTTTAGTCTGTTTAACTTAACTAAAATTATTTCAGTATTACAGCTGGAAGAATTCGCTGGTTAAACAATTAGTGGATAGATGGGAAATAAATCAGCAACTGTTTTGGCAAATAATTTATCGTTTAATTTATCAAGCACAACCATTCTCTGGTTCCAGCTTCCCCGGTGTGATATTTTTTTGTGCTTTTCGTGGTGTTTATTATTGTTAAATTAATATCTTTGGGTTTTGGACTGTTGTTTGGATAAAACAAGGCATCTGAAGAGGTCAATTTTGGCTGCAGGAACCTAAAAAGTTTGAGTATTTTCAGACATTTTATAGAAAAATCAATTAATCGCACTTATGTGTTCAAATCGTCAGATTAATATTTATAAAAATGATTGTTAGTGCCAGTCTTACACAATATACCACATTATCTTGCTAGCTGTTGGAACAAGAAAAATCTTGATACTTAATTAAAACATATTAAAATGGTTAAAGTAACTTCGTAAATACCTTTGCATTATACAATGCATGGGTGTCAGGTTTGTTTGTTGTTGTTGCTACTGGTACTAAAAATTGATTAATCAATTAGTTGGATGCACAAATAAATGTGCAACACTTATGACAATCAATTAATTGTCTGGGTTATCTTAACAACTGAATATCTTTGGGATTTGGGCTGTTGGTCGGACAAAACAAGCATTAAATAAAATCACCCTGGACTTTGGAAAATGATGGGCATTTTTCACTTTCAGACACTTAATAAACCAAATAAAATAATCAGCAGAGTGAAAATAATCGTTAGTTGCTGTCCTAGTTGCTACCTTTGGCTGACACTTTCTAAAAACTTTTAATATTTTGACTTTTACTTTATATTTGAGTGTCCACCCTCTGCTGCTGCTTTCATGTCACTGCAGTTACTTCTTAACTTGCTGCTGAGATAGAAGGAATGTGTCTCAAAGGCAGGCAACTTCAGATTTTAGTCTTCAAATATATTTTTCTGGATACAGATGATACAGATGACATGCCCCAGATGCCAGCGTTGATACAGAGTCGACTGGGTAAAAGCGACTTTGTAGGAGGAGAACCCATCCTCTTACAAGACTGAGTCATCCAAACACTAATCACAGCCTTTTATTTTGTCATTCAGTGAGCCTGCCATTGAAACGCACATACTGGCTTTAGTTCGCTGTCCTCCTTGTAGTCTTCACCAGCATGAAAGAACAGAACAACAGACCGCCACAAAAGACTAATTTCTCTAAATGGAGGCTATTCTGCTTTATAATCCTTCCACATTTCATGAGTCACTGGCTCCCCTCCCCCCATGTCGTTCTTGTCATTGGTACAGTCCATAAATAGACACCTGGCTGCCATGGAGGGACCAAGCACCAGAATAATACAGAAAAAAAACATTTGGATGTGTGAAAGACAGATTAGGGAGCTGGGAAGACATGGAGAGAGAGCAATGATGTTGTGTGGGAGGATGAGCGGAGGGACAGAGGGAGCAAAGCTGGGACAGGGAAAGGAAGAGTTGAAGATCAACCATAAACATATTTTTCTATTCTTTCTTTAACACACACATGCATTACGCATATGTAAACAGATAAAGGATTAATTTGCGGATATCTCAATTTTTATTTATTTTCCTAAATTTTGTTTTTCTTTTTGGTGTGTGTGTGTGTGTGTGTGTCAACCACTAAGTGAAGTGTTGGAAGTGGAAGAATTTTAAATTATGAAATCATGCCACCTTCTGCTCAAATTTCAGCAACTTTCTGCATGACAAGTGCGCACATAGAAGGACTTCTTCCTCCCTCTTTCTTTTTCTCAGCCTCTGTTACCAGACTTACCAAACATGGACTTTGTTTTTGCATTCTGCCAATTTAGCCTTGTGCTCGCAGTTTCAGAGCACAGACACGACAGAGCACAGACATGACATACCCCGCAGTGTAAGCAGACTGCTAGTGGAAAACAAATAATCCATCGGAGGTGCTTAGAGATGCTGTCCTCCTCCACAGCTGAAAGCATGTGTCTCTGGTCAGCCATTGTCTTACAGTGACAATCACAGTGCTGAGTTGGTTAAGGTGACCCCAGTACATTAAAAGACGAGGACTGCAGCTACTGATATTTTGATTATCTCTCTCTCTCTTTTTGTTTCAGTTCCTTGATTCACTGGTTGGTCTTTGAAATATCATAGTGAATAATAGCCATCACAATTCCCCAGAGGGAAACTAAGGTATTCTGTTTACAATGATATGAAAAAAGAGAAAAAGCAGAAAACCGTTACATTTGAGAAGCTGGAACCAGTAAATATTTTTCAACCACGCTACTTTGGTCCAGACGTTGCATTTTCAAAACAGCCAGATTGAACGTGTTAAATGTAAAGACATGGTGATTGCATTACCTTTGTGTCTGAATTAAACAGCCATCCAAAGAAGTACTTTTCTATATCGTCATCATTCCCACATTTCCCAAATCTTCCTTTCTTAATTTTTTCTGTTTCTCTTTCTCTCTATATTCATGTCTGTTCATTCTCTCACTTCGGACTGTGTCAGATAGGAACAACAGATCGACATTAATACACACAGAGAGAGAAAATTAAAATGATGTTCATAGGAAAAGAAACAATGTCCAGATAATAACAAAAAGTGCCAGTGGAGGTCCAACAGAAAAGAAGCTGCATTCATACAAGTTGAGTGCCTAGAGGAGGAAAGAGAGAAGTTAAGATGCAGACAGCGTAAGTGCTGTGATGGATAGCAAGGGTTATCAGAAATAATCAAGAAGGATGGTGACAGAGTTGGAGGAAGCAGAGCATTCATTTCACCATGAGTAAATGTTAGCTAAAGCTGGTAAGAGCTTCTTTTTCTGTCTGTCTCTGTTTAAAGACATCAGAACTGTACTGCCTGTTCCACAGGCATATAAATTCTGCTGTGCCACATTTATTTTAACAGTGAAGCCAGCCAGGCTTCTCTGTGTGGGTGATTTTTCGATTTTGAGAGCCTGAGTTGAGAATAGGTTAGGTACTTGCTGCAGAGGTGTGTGTCTGGAGAGGAATGAGAGGGGAACGGGAGAGCGAGAGGGAAGGAGAGACTTCTTTTGGCGTATTGAATTGACGCCTGGAGCGTGTACAGTCACTATTCACTACTGCCATGGCATTGTTTTCTTTTTCTAATAGAATATTTTTATAAGGCTACCAAATAATGGAATACATGGAATGAGCCTTTTTTTGTGTGTGTGTGTGTGTGTGTGTACAAATGCACTATATATTTGCTGTGTGTCAATAATTATGCAGAGTGTGTGTTTATACAGTATTTCTTTTTTCTCACAGGTAGAGGTGACTCCACTGCAGATGAGGGAACATGTTGGCTATGGACCAAGGAGTGGTGGAGGAATGGCTGTCAGAATTTAAGGTACTGCTTTACTCTGTGTGCTTGCGTGCGTGCGTGCAAAAAGCAAAATTAAAAAGCACATACCCCTGATCAGTATGCAGTATGTTCTCTGCTGCATATTATTGGCAACATTTCTTCCATATACATAAACAAATACTCTTTCTGAAGTGCTTAGTTCCCACAGAATTGCACGCTCCTGCTCAAACATGAGCACTCATCGATGCGTGACTGCCGAGGCTTGGTGAGGAGTAATTATAAAGGAGCAGATGAGATTTTTCCGGTGTGAATGTATGAGGACCAACCTGTCGTCCCCTTTCAGTGAGGTTGACCTCTGAATGCATCCAGATCGATGTGACTGACAGTTTCTTTTGACACTATCACTGCATGTCTCTTAGTCAAAATATTTTTATTTAGGATATGATATCAATTCTGTCTCACTCACCTGTAGCCATAATACTGGGCAGATTTCTTGCTTTAAAATGAAATGTCATGTCATGTCATGTCATGTCATGTCATGTCCCTGACTTGATGTGAATCAATGGGCAGTAAGTCGTTTTAAACAGATCAAATTTAGACTACATCAACAAATGTTTGACTAGTCAGTACTTACCAATTTGTCATGCTGTGTGTTTATTTTTTAGAATATTGGTAAGTCAGTAGTGTATCAAACTTCAGCTGTGTGTGTGTTTCAGACCCTCCCTGACAGCGCTGTGTCCACCTATGCCGCCTCACTAAGAGACAAAGGTGCCCTGGTCCCCGCACTCTACAAGGTCATTCGAGAGAACTACAGCGATGTATGGGCACACATTATCTCGTGATCAGTTTATCTTTTTTTTTTTTTTTTTTTTTTACTTAATTTTGTAAAACACAAAGTACTTCCAAAATAGTGCTATTATTTATGAAACGTTAATGCCAAATGCAAATGTATTTATGTTGCAGAGGCAGATGTTGTGTTCTGATTTTGGTAGACTGATGCTATGATGTGCCCATGATTTTTGGTTTTCTGTTCTCCCCAGTTGCTGGAGCCAGTGTGTCACCAGTTGTTTGAGTTTTACCGGAGCGGTGAGCCACAGCTGCAGCGTTTCACGCTACAGTTCCTGCCAGAGCTCCTGTGGAGCCTCCTGTCCGTCAGCGCAGCCAGAGACCCCCACACCTCCGGGTGCATCGAGGCCCTGCTGCTGGGCATTTATAACCTGGTAGGGGAGTGGATGAAAGTGGTGGTTGCATTGTGCGTTTAAATGTTCAATACCACATTCTTATGTCTCAGCTGATTAGTTAATATAAATATAATTATTATATGGGATAAGATTGAGGTAAGGAAATACTAGAAAAAAGAAGTCCTTGATCCTTAGCATGTGGGTGTAATCATGCAGTTCCAGAAGCAGGACTAAAGGACTTAACTGCTCAACTATTTATGGAATCTACGTCATGTGTTTTGAAAGATTACTTTCTGCCCTTTCTGCCTTGTTAGACAGAAATGCATGGAGAGTGACAAGAAATATTGGTCAGAAATAAGGGAATTGACAAGGGATTTGGAAACACAAGGGATTTAGAAATACACCATATAGATGGGTTGCATCTTGCAAATGCCCTTAAGCTTCCACAGAGAGATGCCAGGACTAGTAATTAATAAAGTGTGTTGAGTCCTATTTTGATCCGTTTTGGCTTTCAATGTTCTATCTATCAGCAAAGTGCAGTGTCCCCTAACTTCCTCTCTGAATAGCAGAATAGGTCAGCTGTCACTCAACACACTGGCTGGCTCCTATTAATCTATTTGACATTAACATGCACACAGGGGACACCTCAACCCCGGGGTTTGTGCACATGTGTTCACACGAATAATCAAACACACATATACGCCAGCAGACTGGGTCTGAGGGAAATGGAGACCCTCAGGTCCACACACAAACACCCACACATAACAGATGAGTGTGCTTGTAGAGATAAGCACACACTCTTCAGAAGTTAAGGGCGCACACAGTAAAGAGCTCCTGTTTTTCCTCACCCACATAAACATTTCCTCATTGTCTTCCTGTCTTTCTCTTTCACAGGAAATAGTTGATAAAGATGGACAAAGTAAAGTATTGTCTTTTACCGTCCCTTCCCTCTCTAAACCTTCAGTGTACCATGAGGTGAGGAATGCACAATAAAAGCACACAAACCTTTAAATTTTCTTTTGCAGAATGTTGTCAGTTTTTAAAAACTCCATGTTCATCTTCCCACCCTCAGCCTTCAGCAATTGGCTCCATGGCCCTCACAGAAGGGGCTCTAGCCAATCACGGGCTGAGCAGGGTGGTTTACAGCGGGCCACACCTCCAGAGAGAGACCTTTACAGCACAGAACAGGTAAGAGGATTGATGGGCGTTTTAATGTCTGCTGGGCATGTGGTGACGTCGTGTCAGCTGGGTGGAGATTGTGCTCATTTTAAAATGGGCTTTCCTGGTGGCAGGCTGCCAGTCTGCCTGCTTAGAGTTGGCAGCAAACACCAGCCAACAACCAAAGTAGAAACACTCATAAAGGAGGATGAACAATGTGACAGAAAAGCACTAGTACTAGCAGAAGTTCAGTAGCCAAATCATGCATGTGTAGGTTTTTTTGTTGATTTTAAAGTTAACTGTGCAACATACTGCCAAGAAATTAATTCTGTTGTTACAGTATTAGGCTGTTTAAAATGTATTCTCATAAATATGGTAGTTTACCTTAAAAATACATTTAGTTTCAGTGTATCCTGTCCTCAGTCTTGCATAGTGATAGAGTTTTAACTGCTGCCAGTGCCAATTAATTTATGCATGGTGCTCCAGCGTCCGTGATGGCCAATGGCAGTTGTCTTTGCTTTGTTGCATTTGAAGTTGTCATATTGCTGTTAGGGTTTCTTCAATTAATGTAATGAGGCCACTGCAGCCAAACTTTGAAGGTTGTAGTGGTCTGAGTTGAACGTCCTCAACTTTTCTCAATACTGTTTTCTTATACTGTTTTTATGTGACAAAACAAGTCTGGCTGCTTTTTTTAAATCATGCAGAGATATATTGATCTTAATCTCTTCAATGTAGCAGTACTTGTTATTTTAGGTATCTTTGAAGTGCATAGTGCAAAAAAGAAATTTGATAACTTGCCTCAAGTGATGTAAATTGGGGCTAAAGACTACAAGTTTGGAAATTATAAAAATCTGGGGGTGAGGAGTCCAAAAGAAGAACGCTTACCAGACTTCTAGCATAATGCGCCCGATTTTGCCACCAAACCATCGGTGGTTGAGTTGCATGTGGGTAATGTAGGTGCCAGGTTTTGACGAGGAAGAACAATGTACAATAGACTGTTTCTGTATATCTGTTTCTGATGACTTCAAAAATGCTATGTAATCTTTAAATCTCTTTTTTGTGGTGTTTTTATCTACAGTATGGATGGAAGCGTAACTATGTCTGTGAATTTCTTACCCGTTATGTTTAAAATGTTGTTTTATATCTCATGTTGGAATGTAGTTGAATGTAAGACGTGCTATTTTAAGGGTATGTTTGTGTTGTTGAGATTTGAGGTGCTGACCTTTCTGCTGCTGTGCTACAACGCTGCTCTCAGCTACATGACCTCCACCTCCCTCCAGTCCCTCTGCCAGCTCAGCTCCAGGTGAAACAGACACACACACACACACACACACACACACACACACACACACACACTTCAGCATAACTTAATATACAGTATTGTAGCAACCCGTAGGTCACTTTGTCATGAGGACCTGAGGACTTTATACATACATACATACACACATGATAATTTCATAATATGTGGCCTTTTTTGTCCCTTCGTTTTTTTAAATATGTTTCTTCCACACACAAGCACTATTTTGCAAGTACTTGCTTATCTGATCCTCTAATAGAATTTGCTTCCAGAGAGTGCCAAGATACCGCTATTCGGCATATAGCTGCGATGTACACACATCCCAACTCAGTGATTTTGGTAATCTGCCAACTGCAGTTGAGCATTGCTCTGATAAGCACAGTGCTAAAGAGAAGTCATCAGCTTTGATTTCCCCTTGACAGTTTGCTGTGTGTCAGCTCTGTACATATATAGCAGCTCCTGTAGGTTCAAATGCGCAGGTGTTATCACAGCTTTAGCTGAATCCTCTTTGAATTCATACAAGACTTTAAAATCCTGTAGGTAATGTAGTAAACCTTTTTAATAAATCATTATGTAGTGTGTGTGTGTGTGTGTGTGTGTGTGTGTGTGTGTGTGTGTGTGTGTGTGTGTGCGTGCATATGCATGTTTATATCCAGCAATTATTTAGCTCATTATTCAGTTTGATATCATCTCACCACAGGGAAGTAAATTACCTTAATGGAGCGACAGCCAAGTGGCTCAGTAGAGTGGTTTCCCTGATTGAAGTTTCACTGACACATGCTTACCCATTGTGTTTTTATTGATTATCCTCCAGGGTGTGTATATGCGGTTACCCACGGCAACAGATGCGGCGCTACAAAGGCATTAGCACACGGCTGACCGTCACGTCAGAGTTCCTGGTTCAGCTCATCACAGGGATACACTACGCCTTGTGAGTGTACACACATGCCTGAACAAAGCCAGACCAACACAGCACAGATTCACTGATAAACTTTAACTTTTCATGTCTTATATGTCCTATCTCTATGACAGTATTTGAGTTGTTCTAATTTTGTTCTAACATTCCTGATTAAAAGATTGTGGACTGTGACAATCACATCAAAAATGACTAACTGTTGTCTGAACAAATATCTATTGGTCTACTAATTTGAATATGTACAGTATGACTGTCTCAGCTTTGATCTCATAATCAAGCTTTTAAAGGTGCTCTGTGGGGGTTTCTTGTAAACAAACACAAGTATGTTAAATCCAGCATTGTTTACATCCATGTTAACCATCTAGCAGGTTTCTTCTTCCCTGTCTTTGTTGGCTCATTGCAGCATATTTTATCATGTTACCACCACCTGTTGATCAGTTGAATAGTGTGATACCATCGGTAGGACTGTGCATCGCGTCACCTGCATGCGTGCATGTGTGTCCTCATGCACAAGATTTTTTTAAATCTGACTCACAGAAAAACAGCTCCTTAGGTCTGCTAGAGGTTATAAACTCTAAATGGGACCTTTTTAAGCCGTACACTCATATGCTGTGTGTTTTTACATGTTTCTGCATTTGTGCCCGTGTGTAGGTGTAATGGGGAAGTTGAACTGGGATCCAAAGCACTGGATGACGTTCTGTATCGGGCCCAGCTGGAGTTATTCCCTGAAGCTCTGTTGGTGGGTGCAGTCGTGTTTTTCTGCTACTATATATTTCTCATATCTACTATGTGTCTTTTTGAACCTGGTGTGTGTGTGTGTGTGTGTGTGTGTGTGTGTGTGTGTGTGTGTCTGAGAGAGAGCGCATGTGATTTAGATGCACATGCTCGCCTGTGGTTTTGATTTATGCACAGCACACTGTGCTGTATTGTGTTGGGCTCTGTGTGTGTGTCAGGGACTGCAAGCAGAGTGTAATCCCACTAGATTATTTACATGCTTTCCTCTCTGCTCCGTTAAGCCATAATCCTTGAGGACCAGGGAGTAGAGGATTGAACCTAAGCTTACAGTATTACTACACAAGTCAAGGTGTACTCCTCCACAACAATCAAAACACACAACCTTTGGATTCACATTAATAAGAATGGTGTTGGGGTTTAAGAAGATGTATTTAAAATAAAGAAACAGCTTTGTGGACACATGGCATGAACACACACATACACACCCTAGTGTAAAAGGGTTCAAATATGCAGCGTTTGGTCCAGTGTGTTTATTTGGGTTTACTTCTTGCATTGGAACCCACCAGGTTGCTGCTAGCACAGCATAGCTCGGTGACGTGTCCCTTATGAAACTGAAGTGTTGCGGCCTCACAGACAAAAGACGCGTTGTGCTGTGATTATGATGCCTTCTACCTCATTACGTTACGTACTCAACTGTTACATGATCATTAGAACAAATGCCGAGTTATAATAGAAGGACTTGTGAAAAACAAAGCTTTTTTGTTTTCCTTATATCACTAGTCTGTTTAACTCAGTCAGTTTGTGCTAAGATTTTAGGTTTATCCCTGTGCTTAAATCTGGTAGAAAAAGGGATTATTGATCAGATCTTATTGGATTGCTCACATGATCTAAACTTCAGTCTGACCTAAGAACAAAACACGTCTTAGTGGTATCAGAGATGCTGCTCTTACAGGCACTGTGTACTGGGCCAGTGCCTACACTTGGATCTTTTTTGTGTGATCTGCCTGTGTCTGTCCTCAATTGGACAGAGAAACATTTTTTTTCCTTAGTTGTACTAACTCTACAGTATTACTATGTTTTCACCGACATAAAACACATTTTGCTATTTTTAGAGTTTGACATAATTAAATATAGCATGTCGACAGTTATACTTTATAACATGCAGCAGGTGATTTCCCAAAAAGTTTTTTTCTAAAAACCCTTAATATTGCACTATAACGTAAATGTTCTTGTTGCAGTAATTCATGCATTAGCTGCATAAAACAACCAGATCAACCAGCTAGATGCCTAATATGGGTTCTTCCACAGTTTGAAAAAATAGAAAATGTAAAATTTTGTATGTAGCCACGATTTTTTAAATGACCTGCACTTTGATATATTTGATCTACATGGGTATGTGATGGAGATACATAGTGATTTCAGGTGTAAATTTATTTTAGTTTAATTGCATTTAGATACAATCTGGCCTTGAGACTATAAATTATATAGTTATAGTTATAAACGGGAATATTAACAGCAGTAATTGTAGTAGAGTAACAGGATTACCACCAGGTAACATTGAATAAAACAGGTTGGGCCAGTTTCTAACCTGTCAGAGATTCAGTCCAGTTCCTCTGGGCAATCCCTCTGTCAAACTCCTCTGAAGCAGTAATATTTGTGGATGTGTGCTTGTCCTCGCCCTCAGGTGGGTAATGCCATCAAGTCGTCGCTGCACGGCGCAGCACTGAAGAGCAACAACAAGGAGGGTGCACGGAGTATCCAGGTGGAGATCACACCCACCTCATCCAGGATCTCCCGAAATGCTGTCACCTCCCTCTCTATCAGGGGACACCGCTGGAAGAGACACGGTGAGACTCATACACTGGGGAAAATAGCAGATTGAGATGTAGGGACACAGCTGTGGGAGTTCAGGTGTCTGAAACACAAGAAGAGCTTTTACTCGCACTTCTCACTTTTTATTGGGTACTAAGAGTTGTTGGATTGAAGACAAAATCCCTACCAAAGGAGAGAGCAAGAGGTTTGATCTCTTCATTGTCCACCCACCCTATCATTTCAGTCACCATGTACATAAGTGTTGTTGTCATCCTTCAGTCCTTAACATTTTAGGGCACCCTTCCTCAGTTCACTACCTAGTGCTGTCTACCTCCTTTTTAGAATCTCCTCATTAAAAACCATGACTTCCTGTCTGATTTGTTAGGATTTGCCCAAATTGGGTGCAATACAGAGACAGGAGAGCATTTACAGTTTGAGAGCAGTCAGTGAAAAACAGAAGGATGCAGCCAGACAGAGAGAGAGAGAGACAACACAATTTGAAAGAAACAGGTAGTGTATTTGTAATATGATACAGATTAGTTACAGTTCGGACACTATTTGCATTGAATGTTGTGTTTTGTGTAGTTTCAGCTCTGTGTCAGATAACCTTTGTAGTATTTATGTGACCATAGAACAAATGAGACATGGTCCTTTATTGGTCAATGATGACACACTGTATGCGGTTTATAATTAAGACAGAGTTCTTCTCTTTTCCCAGAGTACAGATAAGACAGGTCAATTACAGCCTTGAGCTAGTATAATTAGTAGGTTTCATCTTGAGCCTAACAACCCTTTTTCATCTCATGGATCCTGCTCATCGGCCCCTATCAGAGCTACTTGTTAATGCGTTAAAAGCTTTTGTTATGACCAGATAATGGAGAAAAATACTATTAAATATTAATTCATGTGTAAGGGGGGAGTGGTGACCCAGTAGGAAATACGATTCCATTCACATACTGTGTACATATTCATCTCCATATAGCATGTACTTTGACCATGTGTTATGTTCTGATCACTATGATTTTTGTCTTTTTATTTTTCTGCCATTACATTGATTACCTCTGTGTGTCTTGTGTTACTGTGGTCTTGTGCGCCTGTGCGCATGACCGTCTCTTTGTTTTTCATGTACGTGTGCATGATACGTGTCTGTCTGTCTGTCTATCTTTGTGTGTGTTTGTGTATATGTGTATATATATATATGTGTGTGTGTGTGTGTGTGTCTATGTATTGTCCCACTACCCCCATGCTCCCCCCCCACCAGAGTCCCAGGAGGTGAGTGTAGACAGTGAGGCTGCGCTGGGGGGCGTGGCCATCCCTGAGATCAGTGTGACAGGTGTGAGCGGCGAGCGAATGCCCAACGGAGACTCCCTGCGGCCACGCCCTGACGGCCGCGCCCAGCCCGACTGCGACACGCTGGGCGCCACCTCCGAGGTCAGCCTGGACCCCCGAGGTCATGACTCCGGCACGCGGGGTCAGGAGGTCAGGAGGCAGAAGTCTGTGAGGCGAATGGTGGAGAATGAGGGTTCTGGGTCGGCCTCCACAGGGAGGAGCCAGTACTAAGGTCCTGCCCCTCCTTCCCCATGCCCCACTCCCGGGGTAACCTAGGTAACCGTGTGCGGGGGTGTGGTCTGAATGGCCGCATGATGAATTTCCCCCTTTACCTTTTGCACTGGGCTCCACCACCCCTTCTTTGCCTAATTGCACTATTCCTCTCATCTGTCTATCCAACGTCATTCATTCATTTACTCTCTCCTTTGTGGCTTAAGCTTCCTCATGAAGATCTCCTGCTGAGATTTGTTTAAATCTAATTAATTAATTAAGATCTAACTGAATAACATTAAAAACATAATTGAAATGCATAATAAGAATGTGCTTGGCTGAATCACAATCAGAATAATGAGACATGTTTATGTTGAGCAAAATGAAGTGGATCCTACTAAAAGCAGAACATCATTTAAACAAGGAAAATAACAGGTATAAAAGTAGCTCCATGAACATTAAATATGACACACTTACTGTAGATATAAAACTGCAAATTCTTTTGCTAGCTGTATCTCATTTAGTCAAAGTCACTCCTAAGCCTGAGGTCAGGTCACTGATAACAAAAAGACCCGATGCCCTTGAATCATAAAGCCCAGATATTATCTCTGTTAACAGTGCCAGTACCAGGAGAATGTACACTTACGAGGTCGTTTAGGGGTCTCGCTCCTGGGATTTTACTGGAGGGATCAGTAAGCTTTTTGGTCTCTTACAGCAAACCTCGGTACGCCTCGACACATTACCCCTGGGTTGCACCTGGAGACAGATTACTTCCTTCTGACTGGTAGCTAGGAGCTGAGGAAAGATATGCAGGTCTTGAATTATTTGAGCCAAAAGCTGCTCACAATGTTAAATCTAGACTTGAATCTGATGAGTCCCGACCGGTTTTTTAACAGACGAAATCTGACCATGAAAGATTTTAACAGGACCTGCCTATCTGTCTGTTTACCAGCTGTTTACGGGTGTTCTGTTACAGTGATAGCATCAGATCAAAAGTGTATATTTGTGCATATGCGGGCGGTTGGCCACTCACACGGGTGTGGACGCATGCCAGCAGGATTTTAATGTGTGTCTTGAGTCCTGAGTTAGTGGAGAGGAACACATGCATTTAGGGTTTACTTATTTGTGTCTTTTGTTTGTCTTCCTCTACTTTCCCTTCGTGGTCTTTCCTAGGCTTATGCTCTTAGACTTGTCCTCTTCTGCCTTTAGGACAAATCATGCACTCCTCTGCCAATAAACCACTGACTGCTGATTCACAGTGCTGCTGGTTGACCTAACCTGTGTGCTGGGCTGAAATACACCACTTGCATTATCTCATGTCATGTGGGGAGTTGTGGCTGAGGTTACAGTGTGAAGGCGCCACCTGCTGGACAGTTGTAGAGCTTCTCTGTCATGCAGCCCTACTCAAAGCTCGAAGTCATTGCATGGGACCCCACATGATTAACACTTAATACATAATGTATTCTTTTTAAACCATGTTAATCTTAATAATTTGATTGGACCAGATGGGCTGGATGACAGATAAGGTGGTTATTTCTTCCTCTGCATGCTCCTGTTTTTCATTTCAGTGCTTGTTTTGTCTCCCTCTGTCTGTCTGCCTGTCTGTCTCACAGACGCAGTGGATCTGGGTTCCCCGGACGAGCTGATGGATATTTCTGAGGTGGATGAAGGGGTGTGGCCGGGCGGTGTGGGCCCTGACATGACACCGCCCACCATCACTATTAGCAACAGCGTCACCACATTGAACCTGGGGGCCAAGGCCATGAAGAAGTGCCGGCTCGGCGGGCGCACCAGCAAGGACAAGGAGGCCATAACAATGGGCCGGGCCGCCAGTGAGAACACAGAGCTGTCTGTCAAGCGACTGACGCTCACCTCCAGCCAATCAGTGCCCAAGGCAGGAGCTCTCACCAGCCTGACGCGCACCGCCAGCGCCGTCTTCTCCCGCTCCTTCGAGCAGGTGGCCAGCGGCAACGCCCCTCCCTCCAGCAACCACACCACCACCGAAGCTGGCCGCTATTCATGCAGCCTGCAGGAGGAAGGGCTGGGGTACCTGAGTCCGGCGCCAAACCACACGCAGCGCTCTCCCAGCATCAGCGTGCACTTTGGCTCTGACCTTTGAACCCTTTGTGGCTCCTGACCACCTCGCCTCTGATCCTGTGACCCTGTACCTGTGACCTGGAACTCCAAGCCATGCCAACCGCAACGGACCACTAATACATGAAGAAACACTCCTGTTGGTCCCCCTCGTCACTCCATTTTAACGTCTTTGATTCTCTTCGCTGTAAACCAGCCTGCCGCCCTGCTCCATTCAGACATCCAGAGCTCTGTCGGCTCCCTCTGCGCCTCTCCCCCTGCAGTCTCGTCTGGGCCTGATGGAGGCAGGATGTCAGGGACACCACTTCCAGCTTCACTGATGTTTTTTGTAGTGCACTCTTGCCGTGAAGTCGTAACAGGACAAAACATGCACTCCGTCGCAGAGCAGCTTGTCGTAAATGGGTGCACTTAAAACTCATTACTAAAAAACTGTGTGGAAAAGTATTTGGAAAGTATTTTAATTGGCATTTGTTGCCCTGCATGGCTTTTCCATACATCCATCCTGACCTTGCCCAGGTTTGTCGAAGGGCAGATGTTGAGTATGTGTGAGCACGCTTGAGTGTGTGCACTGTATGCGCGTGTGTGTGTGTGTGTGTGTGTGTGTGTGTGTGTGTGTGTGTGTACAATTGTTTTTAGAATAAAGGCTGCTGATTGATACAATGAACAAGGTATGATTCTCTAAGTTGAAACATGTGTTTCTACTACTTTTTTTTTTAAATGAATAGATCCCTTCCCATAGCAATACAAATCTCTCCTATTCAGTGTTTTCCATCTTTTGGGAAGATTGCCCAAACTCCCTACATTCAGAATAATTATAGCTGTGCTTCTTTTAGAGAAAATCTGCATTCTTCCCTTAAAACATCAGGAAAAACGATCACTAAATAATCAACCAGTATAACAAAAATCGGTTGTTAATGTTTACAACTGCACAGTATTGTCATAATGGAGAAGCAATATTTGTGTCGTTCCCTCTTGCACCTCCAGCACTTTCTTGAATTGCTGTGTGTATTTAATGGCAAAAATCAAAACCCAAATTCTGACAAATGACGAGGATGATTTTAATCTTGTGTATGATGGGTGTGTATTATTTGTTCAGTATTGAATTTTGAACTTGAAAGAGCAAACAAATTTAAACTTTGGTATTTTCGTATGATGAACAAGAGGTTTGACTTTCAACTGTGATATTTTCTTGTGAGAGAGATGTGCTTTGTTGCTCCGTATGGATTTCTACAACTCCATCTAGAAGTTTAACCACTCGGACTTGAAGTCCACCTACTTGCAGAGGTAAAACAATCTGATACTGCTGAGTAAAGGTGTTGAAGCACAACCAAAACTGTAATTGCACCTGTTCCTGTGTGTTCTGCAGTAGAAAGTGTGTGGGGCAACAAGGCACCTTTCCTCTCTTCTGATCCACCCATCATTCCAGCAATGTGTAGTACTGTGGTGATGTGTTTCCTGTGTCCCTCCCTGTTGTTCACATCATCACCACGTCACAAGACATGGTGATATTCTCTTGTACCAAAAAAGGAATTAAATCCACCCATCGGCTACAATTGATGTCCTGAATCAAGCGTTCATGCTACCCCACCCTGAAGCAAAAGTGTGTTCTGTTGTCTGTGTACTAGAGCTGTCACGTGTCCATACAGTGGTGGTGGGACGACAACAATCATCGTGTTTCTGTATGTGGGTTTACAGAATGTGAATGGGTAAGCTCTTGTTGTACATCATACTGTTGTACTAAAGTTGGTTTATATTGGCCTTTCTACGTCTGAAGATAACTCACAGTTACAACTTCTGGGAATAAAGTGTTTCTATATTTCACTTGTGTGCTCAGTCATATTTTTCTGTCTCTGCTGCATTACAATAATACAAATAAAAATCCACTTCAAACCAGAAGATTCAGGTACTTAACATGTTTTGAGATACACCACATGAACACTTTTTTTATTTTTACCCTGACTGAATACGTTAAAATCTGTCTGTAAAATGTTAGATGTTAGGGTTGTCTCTGTAATACTGTATGTATCTACAGCTGGAAACTATATTTTTTTTTATGGACTAAACTGTCAATGAGATATTAGCTTGAGTAGCCAATTTAAATAAATACCGTGAAGTATTATCATTTCTACAACTACACCGCTGTTTAACACTATCATTTGACGAAGGTATTATTTAATAGTATAATTAACATAGTGTTAGAGGCTTAGTTGGGATAATTAATTAATTTTCCACTGTAATTAAAGATATTGACAAGGCCCAATTAGAGATTGTTTTGAACTTAATGTATTATGTATAAACATATATTTGAGGTTTCTAGATTTAAAACAAAAATACCATATGCATAGATTATATGCACTTTAGTTCTTTTTTAAAATTAAATTCATTTAGAAAACTCAAAACAGTGGTTTAATATGAATAACTACATCTGTAAATACATTGTTTGGCCAAAACAAAATAATTTCTTTAAATGTATTTTATTAAAACTAAATGAGCGAGGGTCCCCTTCAGATATCCAATTTTCCATAAACATTCTTGAGCAGGCTACAATATGATGGTGAAAAAAAAAAACTATTTTTCAGTATCGTCTCTTAAACAAATTCATTACATGGATAAATACAATTTCACCTTCTGAAATCAGTGTCTCCATCTTTCGGTGGGAAGAGTTTGAACCTGAGTGTTAACGTGACGCAGCTACACGTCTCGGCCACAAGATGGCGGCCGACAACAGGTCGGTTACCGGCTGGGCGCCCTACGTCACTTCCTCTTACCGTGCCCTTGGCAGCAGCAGCAGCAGCTTCCTCCTCTTCCTCGCTGTACAGGATAAACACACATGGCTAAACTGAGCAAAGAGACCAAACAGCGGCTGCAGCAGCTGTTCCAGTGCGGCCAGTTTGTCATCCGATGGGGTTTTATCCCCACCGTGCTGTACCTCGGTCAGTATCCGGACAGGAGGGGGGGCAGGGCGGCGGGGGCTGGGGGGGGACGTGCCTCGCCACCGTGAGCCAGTTAGCTTAGCACGTTAGCTTCCGACTAATACTCCTTTCTGCTCGCGCTGGGTGCGGCCGTGAGGAAGAACAGGTGGCTGGCACCCTCTATAGAAACAAGACGAGACGAGACAACCACGTTTCCATTCCCAAGTCGGTTGTGTAGCGTTCAGGTTCAGCCTTTTTTTCTCTGGCTCCGGAGAGGTGACTGGCAGACTTTAAATTGCCCCCCCTGTGGAGAAGTCCTGTAGTTCATGATGGTGTTACATGTTCACGTGGGTGAAAACTGTCCATGATCTCCCGGTGAAAGCAAGCTGTCGCCTTTAAACTGGTGATTATTTAAGAGTTTCTGAAAGAAAAGGCTGATGTTGTGTGTGATCTATGATGGATTCATGACTTGGATCACAAACTGCAGTCCTGTCAGTGATTGAGCAGTAATCCCTGGGTAGTTGGTTTGAAGCTGTTCCTCTTGTAAGTCCAGACATACAGGTTTTATTTTAGTAAATGTCTGGGGTACTAAAATATCTGGTTGTGGTTAGGAGTGGAGATGGGGGAACTTAAGACTTTTGCATGGCTGTGGTTTGGATTAAACTTGGGGAAGTTGAGACTTTTGCGTGTGACCTCACAGCCGGTGGAGTTGCCCTCCGAGAGTGAATCTTTTTGGAAACACCAATGCTGATGTCAGACTTTATCCTCTCATGTTTACTCCCCTTCTTTGGCCTTTTCTCCCCCTTCTTTTTTTATATGCATTTTTTTCTTGCAACTCATTTACTTCTTTAGGGGAAGTATTTTCTTAAATTGCTCATGTCATCTGAATAATGCTGCGTATGTCAGGCAATCGTGATATGATAGCGTCGTAACAACTTGTCAGTGTAATCATTACTAGTCAATCTTAAAAGTTGATTAATTTATATAATAAATATGCCAAACCAAAAATAATCAGTTGTAGATTAAGGGAGTAGTAAATTTAGTCTTTATTTAATCTTTTAGGAAACTCCCTAATCTTTTTTCTTAAGAAGTTGCGTAATAGGTTGACCCCGTCCTGACTTATGAATGAAGCTAGAAAAAACATTGGTGAAATTTTTCCTTCCTTGTGTTTGAGTCATCAGCGGTGTGTCAGATGTGCTGCTCACTACATTGTAGATGTAATTACTAGGGCCCTTTCACTTTATTCCACATAACTGAGAACTGCAAGACCTTGGAAGATGTCAGAGCTTTTTGTCACAATGATGCTGCAACAATCACTTTAGGGTGTTTTGCAGGGGAAAACAGATTTTTTTTGAAGTGGGGTTGAATGAGGTACTTAAAGTTAGTGTCTTACCTACAGGAGATGATCGTCAGCGAGCCCCCAGTTTGGAGAAAGCTGTGGATGGGGGTCAGCAGAAAAACGTATTTTAGCCACCTAATAAAAGGCCCACCTAAAAGAATCAATATCAGTTTAAGTGTACGCTATATTTAGAATATTTCCACCTCTTTACCTTGCAGTCAGACAGTCCTTTACGGCCGGTAACTGAAGCCGTTCTATCGATGCTCTCGCCAAAGCCACCGGACTCCTTTGACAAAAACAGTGGTTTTACCTCGCAGAACACGGGAGTTGCTTGTGTACTGCTGCCTCGGTCGGTTAGTTTGTGTTATTGTGTGACTTTGGCGTTTAAGCGTGTTAGTTCGGATCCGAAATAATGGGCCTTAACTTTATAGTTAATAATATATGCTAGTCGATTTTTCTATAGATGCCTGCAAGGAGCCGTTATAAGTTCTTTTGTATGATCTAGATTCTCTTTTCACTGTGTCGCACATTTCTGGGCACTTTTCTCAAATGTAAGTTAGGTTTCAACTCTTCTTTATGGTTTTGATTTACAGGTTTTAAACGAGGAGCAGATCCAGGAATGCCTGAACCCACAGTCTTGAGGTAAGGACAGGTTTGAGTCTTGTGCTTCCTGTCAAATCATACATGTGATTTCAGAAGCAGCAAGCAGAATGGTGAGAAATGTGTCGCTAAAAAGGAGTTTTCACACCTATGCACCACAGAGATGTTTTTCCTTCAAATCATGATATAGTTGGGCTAACTGTCAACTAATTGAAACTCATCTAATAAGCACCAAAGTCAAATCTGTAGTTCTGTTGTGGTGTATGTATCTCAATTGTAGAAACTGACATAACTGAAAAAAACATTATTATTATTATTATTATTATTTATAATTTCAGTCAGACTGTGGTCATTATTTTCCATAATTTGAGATCGAAAAATTATTCTGCTTCACACTTTGCATTATATCAAGATGTTTGTTGTTTTATTTTTAGTTCACATGGAAAAGAGAGATAATTGTAGACCTCCCCAAGCTGCTTTTCCCCCTTTACCCAAAGTCCACAACGCAGAATATTTTAATTGCCAAATTAACATAAGATAAGAAATGAAAACAAATAATTACAAAAGATCTCCAACATAAAAGCCAGAGAAAACACTGGGTATCACAATCCAGTCATCATCCTGTTTTCCCTCACTAGCCAGAGCCATAGGTTACTGTTGCTGAGTCAGTGTTCTAATAACGATATCATCAACCCATGTCTCAACACAAATATTTATAGATAGATTATACAGTCACAAAGTGCGTCACAAGATGTAAACAAGCTTATATATTACTGGAATCCTCATGCTATGTACGTGAGGTGTTCCAGGATATCTCTTTACTATACTGAAGTTTATGTCTGTGAATATCCCTCCATATTGAAAGAATTACACATTTGGCTTCACAGTAAACACGTTACTGAAAAATCTTCATGACAGTGACGGAAATGAAATAAACACTTTGTTTTTCTTCTGCAGGAACAGTACTCTGTTAATTTAGAAGTGAGTTAATTAATTTCTCCCCTAAACACTTGGAGCTTTGTTTTATTAAATTATTAAATTAAGATTATAATAATCACTTTGCAGTGATGATACATTAGTTCTTTAGCCTGGGAACCAGGCGAATCTGCGAGCTCATGTTTTATTTCCTCTGGCAGATACGTCTGGCCCCTCTCCCATTCAGAGAGATTTCGTAGTTACAGGTATTTGGACGAGCCAATTACATCCGTTTATCTAGTATGAGGCGGGTTTAATACCATAACTGACAAAGAGGAGTGATGTTCAGTTATCTTTATAAATAACCAAGATGGCTGCCGCGTTCCCCGGCCGGCTACAGTGGGACTATTAAACAGACTTGACGGTATTTTTTTTCTCCTAAAAGAAGACTACACTCAAACTTTATGTTCATAAGTCAAGTCAGTTTTATTTGTACAGTGCCAAATCATAACAAAAGTTATCTCAAGACACTTTTCACATAATAAAATATTATTTACCGAGACCCAATGGATCCCTCCATGAGCAGCTCTTTGCAACAGTGGCGAGGAAAAACTCCCTTTTAACAGGTAGAAACCTAGAGCAGAACCGGGCTCTGGGTGGGCGGCCATCTGCCTCGACCGAGTTGGGTTGAAAGGGGAGGAGAGAGGGGGAGAGGGGAAGAGAGCAGGAGGAAAGACAACATATTAATCAGACTAATAATAACAACTGCAGCAGTGAGTGTGGAACAGGAACAGGGGGCACTCACAGAAACAGACTCTACAGCTCCAGAGGCAGAAACACCTGCAGAAAGTGAGATGGAGAAAAAAAGCACAAGAACTACGGGGAAGATGTGGAGTTAGTAACCTGCATTAATGGGATAAGAATGCGTACGGATGAAGAGGGAAAGGAGGAGAGAGAAGCTCAGTGCATTAAGGGAAATCCTCCGGCAGTTTAGGCCTATATCAGCATAACTAAGGGATGGTTCAGGGCTCACCTGAGCCAGCTCTTACCATAAGCTTTATCAAAGAGGAATGTTCCAAGCATACTCTTAAATGAAGAGAAATATATATATATATATGTGTGTGTGTGTGTGTTTGCCAAACTTCTGACAGGACGTATGCTAAGACAGGAAGGTGTTTGATTGCTCTGATTGATTGTCTCTGCCCGTCCGTAACGCCCCTTGGAAATCGAAAATGAACTGAGAGGTTCCGACTAATACACATTTGGGAATTTGTCTGGCGATGCCAGGCTACTCATTCTTGGGCTCTGTAAATGAACTGTGAAGTTTCAGGAGTCCAGTTGAACTTTTTCTTTTTCTTTTCTCTAGTTTGCTGTGGGGCTAAGGAACATCTCCACACACACTCATCGAAACCATGTGACCCACCTGTCATTGGAAACCCAGAAAATGGACGTTATTTTTCACTTTCCTCTCCATAAAGCATGCTGTCCAATGTCTGAGAACATGGATAGACTGAGCTGGCATCAAGACTTTGTCTCTGAAAATATGTAGTCTTGACTGGACTATCTGTCGGTATTTTGTTGAGAATGTGTGACAGCAATGTTTGGATATACCATTCGTTCCATGTTTTTCCTCTTTTTATTTGTAATTTAAAGTTTCTGAAAATAAATCCACAAAGAAATATGTCACTCTTGTCTTTATTACCAGGAGTCATGTTGATTCCAAATATTTAAACAAAATTTTCAAAACATAAAAGTCATAGGAAATTCAGAATATGATAGAGCATTGATCAGTATGAGTGAATTGTTCACGTCTATGTTTTAAAGTTTGGAAATTCTGCGCTGCTCATACAACATTTGGGTTTTATCTGTTTGTCTATTACTGAGTTTGTCATATTTTCCAGCCTCCATCGAACATCCGCACATAAGGAGTCTGATCATAATCGGTAAGTGTCGATAAGGAAAAAAACGGTTTCAAAATGTGTCACAGCCCTGCAATAACATGAAATGTGTGATAGGTGTTGGACTGAAGAGTTTCTTATCCATGCAAATTATTTTTAAAATGTATTTCTGCATATCTATCTTCCGTTCAAAGCTCATTGCACTGTCATCAAATTAACAGCAAATTCAGTTTAATAATAGTTGTAAATAAATAACAGTCAACAGTACTGTAAGTATAAAATCGTGTTTACAAAAATAAAAAGTAATTAAATTATTATAAAAATAATTGCTGCTCAAGTAATATCGTCACAAATTCATAAATTAACACATTAAATCACGGTATTACTTACAATTGCATTTTTTGTGCAAGAAACTCACAATCATGGAGTTTCCTATGACTAATAAATAACACTTTCCACCAAGTATAAATAGATTATAAATAAATTGAGCAATACTGGGCGATTTAAGCCCTGAGGCCTTGAAGATTTACACAATCATAGATTGCTATAGACTCATTATACATACAGTTTCACTCAGAGCTTTCACAAGTTCCCCCACCCAATTTCCCTGAGATATTCCTTCTTAGCAGATTTTTTTTCTTCTGTCATCCTCTGTGGGCCATACTACCTCTATGCATCTCCTTTTTAACAATTTGTCTTTTGCAATCGATGAGGAAGAGGCGGAACTGGAGCAGGATGCTGTGTGCGTTCATCTTTCTCTGGAAAGTGTCGGGGTTATCGAGGTCCTTCAGCAGCTGTTCCGCCTGACTGCTGGTCACTGCTGTGACCTGGTCACCGTTCTTCATCTGTTTGACAGGAGTGACAGTGGTATAATATGAGCAAACGGTGATATAATAATAAACCTAGGATGTAATTAACATTAAGACATGATAAAATATGTCATTCACACAAAATAAATTAAAAGTTGGACATCCCAGCTAGAACCAGTGGTGGAATGTAACTAAGTACATTTACTCAAGTACTGACTGACAGTTTTGCAGTACTACCTTTTTTGTTTGTTTCGTTATTCTACTGAAGGAAATATTGTAATTTTACTCAAGTACATCCATTTGCCAGTTATAGTTATTAGTTACTTTGCAGATTACACACACAGCTCATGAGGAGATGATTTACCTTGTTACAATGTTAAACTAACCAACAGTATGCAAAAGTAATTAGTTCCACCTTGGCCTACTATAACAGTAAAATGCAGGATACACATAAATGCATCAGTATTAATAATCTAATAATGTCATATTTAATAATGTAATACTGACAGGAGGCATTCTGCTTAATAATGATCTTTTACCTTTGATATTTTAAGTACAGTTTGCTGATGTGCTTTCTATTTGAGTAAAAGTGTAAATGCAGGACTTTTACTTCGAAAATGGAGTACGGGGTGGTATTTCTATTGCTTAGGTAAAGGATCTAAATACTTCATCCACCACTGGCTATAGCAAAGATGATGAACAAGTGGACCGGAGGAAGAGCAATTACATGAAGACAATGGGAGGGCCGTAACAAAGGCCACCACAGTCCATTAACTACAAAACGGAATATCACTGTTAGTGTTTTTCTCTCAGCGTTCAGTCAGAAAGATGAGTGGCCTGTGCAGCATCTCAGACCCACCATGCCTTTGACCTCCTCCATCAGTTTCTGGCCGTCCACTCTGGCCTTTGAGGGAACCATGTGGCCCGGGTACTGCTTCTCCACGTGCTTGAGGAGGACATTGTAAAGGAGCAGGCCCTGCGCCAACCTGTGGAGGAGAGCCTCCTGGAGGGAGGAGAGAGAAAAAAAAAAATCCCAATTACTGCCCAACCGTTCCCCATCACCACACCACCCCCCCACCACCACCATCCCTTCAACAAGGTGACTGCATGACACAGGAGGAGAAATACCTTGCTGAAGTTAGAGTTGGGGCAGCCTGCCGGGCATGAGGGGACTCTGTAGCCCTGCACAACATCATACTCCAACTGGAATTCATCTTTAAACTGAGAGAGCATATGACAAGGGGGGGGGGGGGGGGGGGGGAGACAATCAGGACTGCAGTTCACGAGGAGACACCGGAGCAGACTTTTTGAAAATGACCCGACAGTGAGAACCCAGCAGGGGACGCGCTTACCGCTTTCCGCAGGCCGTCGGTGGCGCCGATCAGAGGGCCCCAGGACCCGGACTCGCTCAGCAGGTCAGAGGTCGTCTCGCCCTCCTCACCCGACGGCTCTCCCGCCGGGTTGTCGTCCTGGAGCGGGGCTGCGGGAGCGCACCGCAGCAGGGCGGCCAGCGCCGCCGCGCACAGCAGGCACGCGTCTGTGCGGGGCAAGGTGGAAGAAAACAAATTTAAAAAAAAAAAAAAAAAAAAAACAACCCGCCGTGAGCGACTGAGTGAGCGAAAAAGGGGAAGAAGCGCACCGCAGGCTGCAGATCACTTACTGAGTTTAGAGGGCATGTTGCGCTGCTGGGAAGAAGCGCGTCGTTGAGTTTCCAGTGATGCTGAGGGGCTGCCGGGGCCGGGAGGAGTTGCCCTGTCTGCGAGGTGGACTGTCATTTTTATATACTTCAGGCCCGAGGAATTTCCCAATACGTTGCCTCCCTGCGACCGGCGCGGAATTAAAAAAAAAAGTTTGCGTCAAGCATCCGGTCCGGCACCGCTGGTGACTTGGATCAAAGTGATCAACCAGGGCAGGTGACTGAAAGTACGAGCTGCTCTCACTCGTCTGCTCTTCAAGGACTGAAGTTTCTATATGTGAAATGATTTAATTGATTGGAACAGCAATTAAAAAAAAAAAAAAAAAAAAAAAAAGCACGTTTCAAAGACGCGCACGCGCACGCACGCACTCACGCACTCACACGCACACACAGAAAGTCGGCATTGGCATAGTTTTGAAAAAAAAAAAAATCCCAACGATATTTTCAGCCATATAATTTAAAGGGAAAATACACTCAAAACCATATATTTGCATATCAGTATCCCAAATGGTCTGTGATGTTAAAATAAATAAACAATATCCGGTGGCGGGAAGTCAAAAGGTGTTTTTTAAAATTCTAATTACACACTGAGGGATGAGTTGCCTATCCCAGTCAAGTTTCTGGAGTATTTACATAAAACGTTCTTCCCCAATATTAGCCACACTCATGTAATGTAAGATGTTCTTCCCCTCACACGACCAGCTAAAATGATCAATATCTGTCACACTGTGCCTTCAGATAGGTCTTTTTTTTATTACTATTTGAATGCATCTGATAATACATGTTTCTACAATTATATTGCCCTCACGTTTAATTTTTAAATGAAATCAATGATTTTCTTGTTGTTTCCCTTACTCTGATGTTCCTGTTCCAATATTAGTCATGATACTAGATTGTTACATGTATGAGTCTGTTATAGCCGCCCCAGGGTGACAAGCAAGTGAGCCAATACACGTCAGTATATTTCAAAATTCACTGGCCCATATTTACTGAAGACTTTTGCTTTTTTTAAATCCACTTGAGTGTCTGGAACTGGATTTTATGTGCAGCATCCTATCAATTGATTTTTTTCTCTATTTTCTTTTCCCCTCCACCCACCAGCCCCAGTGCCCTCTAGCTGTGATGATGCGGCTGCCTAAACGTTAATCTAGAAAACCAATAAAACCAGATTTTAGTTTAGTTTTCCAAAACATTTGAAGAGATTGGTGGTCATCTGCTTTCGTCCCTTTTGTTCCTCGGTCTCTTTCCTTATTCTCCTGACCTGCCATCCCCTCACCTTCCACCAGATGCCCTCGGACTTTCCCTCTTTTCTCCATCACCTGACTGCCCCATCCATCTACTCACCTGCAGCTCATTGCCTCATCTGTCACTTGTATATACCGGTCAAGTGGATTTGTTCAGATGTCAGATTACTGTGTTTTGTTCGTGTTACGTTTGGATTCGTACCCTGTGTCATGCTCCTGTTTATTCACCTGCCTGCTCTGGACCTTTTTACATTTTGGATTCTCAGTTTTCCTCACCCTCCCGTAAGTTTTTGTTGTACTTTTTGTTTCAATAAACTGCCTGGACCATACCTGCTGGCCTCCTCTCCTCTCCTCGCCGTGTTTGGGTCCTACCCCTGTTTTCCTGCATAATTCACTGTGACAGTTTCAACCTGTTAACACCTTTTGGAGTTGATTGTAATACGATATTGTTTTCAGAATTTTCATTTTAGATTTGATACTTTAGTTATTTTTTCTATTGGATGGATCATGTTACATCTTTCACAAAATAAATGTTGGGAAACCACAAGGCACAATTCTAAGCCCGCCTTCTAAATCCATAAAAAAATACGAAAACAGACACCTTAAAAGTCCTGTGTCTTATTGGATATTTTGTCAGATACCTCTCTAAATGTTGACTATTGTGATTTTCCGTAGTCCCTTTATCAAAAAGGATATTTCCAAAGCGGTAACTAACTGAGGCATTAGGTGTGGCAATAATGGTTGGTCGGTCCACCACTTGGTCTAGAGTGAAATATCTAACTATTGATTGGATTGCCATGACATTTTACTACAGACATGAATGGTGCCCAGAGGATGAATTGTTATAACTTTGACCCCCTGAACTTTCCTCTTGTGCCATTATGAGGTTGACATTTATAGTTTTGAGTGAAATGCCTCAACAACTGTTGGAGGAATTGGTAGCTTTTCATCTAACGCCATCATAAGGTCAAATTTGTTAATTTGTCCGATATCTGGTTTATAACAAGAACCTGAAAAAAATTTCCATCAGCCTCAGCTGTACTTAGTGTTTAGTGCCGATAAGCAATTATTAGCATGCTGAACTCAGATAGTGAACAAGGTAAACATGTCTGCTGAACATCCCCTTGTTATCTAGTCCTCGTGAGCACTTCAGCATTCAAACATTAGCCTTAATCTTTGTCTCTAATAAAAGAATACTGTATGACTACTGTGCATAACAGCTATCTGGTACTCCTCACACACACTCCCAGTTCATGCCAGATATCATTTTGAGGTGGGTTTGATAAGATTTAATACATAACATGGACATTACTCAACCATTTACCACCATGCAGCCACTGGTTGCGCTGACTAATTACTGTATCTGACCCCGCGAGCAGCAGAAAGGTCTTTCCTCTCCCTCCCTTTTCTGGAATGCTTTCCCTACTGTGATGGTAGATGTAAATCCTCAAATGTGTTTTCATTCCCCGGGGAGAAAAAATGATTTCTGTCATTTTCCTCCTCCCTGTGAGGAAATGTAAAATAGAAAAAAAGATTTTCATTTCTGGTGTTAATATGCTAGAATATGAACACTACAGCTTCGAAGCTTTGACTTTTGTTTCATGACTCATCGGTTTTACTTCCATGATACGTTTTTTTTTTTTTTTTTTTTTTTGTCGATGTCCAGGATACTCTTCAGTGCGTCATCATTTTGTGAAACATGGCTGGGATATGAAACTCATAACTTAACCTTAACCCGGTTATGATCTTTGTCTTTCACATGTTTTGTATGGCTATACTCACACACATTGTTTTTCTTGTAATCACTTGAAAAAAATGCAAGGGAGGTGATTTAAGACTTTATCTTTATAACAGCCTTCCTCCATCCATCAACTTTCATTTACGTTTTCACAACTTTCTTTCTTTCTTCATTGCTTGTTGCAATGCTGAATTCAGCATTGCAACATACAGTATGTGCTGTCATTAGTGCTTCACTACGCAGGCTCTGAGATGCTTTGCAATCAAAATATGAATTCCTTATAATTCCCCCTGCTACTATTTTAGATACATTTGAGACTTTCTGTCTGTTGGGGCTACTCATGGAAAATCAAACCAGAGAACTTCCTAATTGGGTCCAAAAAAAAAAAAAAAAGAGCAGTAGCCTGCATATTAGTTTATGCTGGATCTCCTATACAGAGGATGTTGTAAGAACGGGTTTGTGTCCACTTTAGATCGGGGAGTGTTT
Organism: Lateolabrax maculatus; assembly: GCA_031216445.1. Lineage (NCBI taxonomy): Eukaryota > Metazoa > Chordata > Actinopteri > Acropomatiformes > Lateolabracidae > Lateolabrax > Lateolabrax maculatus. Next base: position 13,750,322 of record CM062218.1, read on the forward strand.
TGGTACTTTCAGTGGACAATTTGAGACTTTATAATAGCACAGTGGTTGCGAGGGCAGGATCTGGGGTTATTGGGAAGTGCCGATCCATGCAATTCTCCTCCCCAGCCGAAGAGCTCCAGACACTAATGTATCTATTATCTTATTCCAGACCTTTAATGTATTGAGGTGCATTAATGAATTTAATTTACGTGATTATTGTGCTCGGTTGTCTTGTTTGGGAAGAAAGAATGATGAGCTGGACGTTGTGGCTCTGACTCTCATTTCTTCTTTTTTGTTTTTGTGACCATAGTAATTTATAGTCTACCACAAAAGTGTGCACACTCCAACATTTATTATTTCCCCAAAAATTACAACATTTAGTTAGCACTTATAAAGTAGTGTTGTACTCTATTGTAACTTCTAAGTAAAGGATTTGTCTAGGATGTGCGCGTGTGTGTGTGTGTTTGCACTTTACCTCTCTGTTTTGCTACTTTGCATTTTAAAAGGGGCTTAACTCTGAACAGCTTGGAGTGAATGCACATTGTGATTTATTGCATGTTCTCTCTCAGAGTGGTGCCCTCAGAAAACACATATAGACATTTGTTTAGAACTTTATTCCAAATTATAAATATCTGTCATCTGCTATTTTAATAAAGTGATTGTTCAAACAAAAAATATAACAAATTATGACATAATTGTGCATTGAAATTATGTTGTACCTTTTTACAATACAGTAAAACAGAAGATTTTTAAAAGAATTTTAAAGTTCACAGAGCAGTCCAATAAACAATCTCGCCATAAGGTCCAGTTAGTAGCTGTTCTGAGCTTTCGATCATCTCACATGGTCTTTGTCAGAAGATGGCATTTTTCTAGAATACATTTCTGAAACTCAACTTTTAACCCAACATGGATGACAAGTCCTTAAAGTGCCATGATTAAAATGGAAATATGAACACCTAACACTTCTATACAAACAACATCCTACATACAGTATTTTGAACTCCGTAGCAAGTACTCCATGACTCACTGTAAAGTAAGCAGTGAGAGTTTCACTCTTATTGCCATGGCAATAAGGAGATGATCACCAATAACTTTCCTACTCTGTGTCCGGTGTTGGTCTCACAATCAAAGGGCAAGAGTCAGACACTCTTTTAACTTTCATTACTGACAGTATTACTCATAGGAGTTACACCATTTTAACATAACTCATATGCCAATGAACAGCACCCCTTCAGGCTTCCTCTTGTTTTTGTTCCTTCTTCCACTGAAATTCTTCGGACTAAGAGAGGAAGGCTGCTCAAACTTAATCCATAGTAGTATGGATTAAAACAAACTTCCCACTTGGCCTTTCCCTTTAACCTTCAATCTCCTCAAAGACAACCCCATCTTAAATACTGACAAAGCAAAGATCTAGTCTCTAAATTAGTTAGATCCCCCTTTTGTTCTTTCATTATCACCGATACTCAAATTCAGGGAATTCAGTTCACTTTTCTTGCTGTGTCAGTTAGTTGTGCACATTGTGCAAACATGATCTAATTAGTATCAAGATGAATGTATAATTATTTAGAAAAAGGGGTTAGTACTATGGATTAAATCTGTACATTTTCTAGGAGCTGAGTTGGGAAACCATTTATAGTAATAACCAGATGGGAATGTCTGTTTTTGGCTAATTCAGTGACTTACAATCATGGATTTACAACATTGCCTAAAACAAATGTCCCCTCCAGGTTCAGTGAAACCACAACTCCTATACTGGAATAATACTTAATTTGTGTTAGTTTGCGGTCACTTGATCAAACATAACTTTATTAGGATTATGCATCATGTGAACACAATATAAACTAAAATAATTAAACTCATAAAACTAGATTTTGACACAAGGCTCCACTAGAAGACAAGTCATTCTGAAGTCAAGTTTATATATAAAGACTTGGCCCCAGAATTACCTAATAAGCAGTGCAAATTCCCCAACATATTTTTATATATCCAATTTCCAAAACCAGTTGATAAACCAGGAGCTTTTACGTCCCCTCTGGGTCAAGATACTTTTTTCAGATAAAAGACTCTGAATGCAGTATGTGAGCACTGGCTTATCTCTAATCTCTCTTCTCTCACCTGCCTCAAGATGCACTACACTGTCTGATCTGAAAAACCCTGGATTTTGCCCCTGTGAAATCACTAGAGTATTTAACGTTTGACCTGAACAATGTGATGGTGGAAATAAAGTCTGAAATACTGAACCTTTGCTTAGTCTGCAGTTCACCACAGTCACTGCTAGATGGCAATCACGCAGCATCTATGACGAGAGGTACATTCAGTCCTCTCTGAAAAGAGTGACATCCTGAGGCAATAGTGTGGAAAGGACTGATCTGTGTTTTGCCCACACAGCAGCAATAATATATGACCCTCACATTGAACGGAAATTGCTTTAGGGGCTCTGTGGACATGGAAGTGTGTGTTTGGACTTGAGTTTATGTACACGTACAGTATAAATTACTGTGGAATATCTGAAGTATTTATCATCTAATGGCTTTTTAATTGTCTCAGCAGGAATGGATCAGTAGTGCCTTGAAGGCCATTAAAAGTTTCTCCTACATATGTTGTAATTTTTGTATCCAGTTTAACAAGACTCAGAGTCTAAAGTCTCACAAGCAGCTCTGTGTGGTTCTACTTCGGGCACAGCAGGGCTTTGAGCTAAATGCCAACGTCAGCGCGCTCACATGTGCACAATGGCAATGATAACATGCTGATGTTTAGGAGGTATAACGCTAGAAACGTTCACCATCTTAGTTAAGCAGGTTAGCTGGCCTCTGTTCTTTAATACATGACCTTACCTGTCATGCTGTGTTATAGTTTGTAGTTTATTTTAATATGGCAGTATCCTCCTCACTTGTCTTTCCCTTCTGATTCTGCTCTGTCTTCTTGTCTCCTCTCAGTTTCTCCTTTCCTGTCTTTTCATCACTGGCCAGCTGGGTTCCCCCCCCTTTCCCGTCCCTCCTCCCATCCTTCACTCTCTCCATTCCTCTTCATCCTCCCCTTCCCTTTGTGCCTACTTCTCACTGTATTCTGGCCTCTTCTTCTCTCTCCCTTCCTTTCGGCACTTCTCCCTCCTTCCACAGACGGAGAGCTCCATGAGACGAGAGGAATTGTATCTCCGCTCCGTTTTAGCCACAGGCACTTCTCAATATTTAATCATGAGTGCATTTGTTTGAAGAGAGCCCTGACTATGTGTGTGAGTGAGTGATAAAGCGAGATGTCTGACCGTGTGTGTGTGTGTGGATACTGTATTTGTATGCGGGAGAGAGGCAGCATAAAAAAGTAGAAGTGGGTAAATTTGCGTGTGTGGTGACAGTTTTGGGATGAAAGGTTTTCTCCAGTCCTATGGTAATTGGTTTACTATCTACTACTCTCTCTTCCTGTTTCAGCCCTCCTGTTCCTCTCGCTCTTTCTTTCCCCATCCCCATCTTTACTCCACTTCCCCTCCCCCTATAATCCATTCTCCTCCCTGTGCTTCATCATGTAACCCTGGTGTACTGTATAGCACTGTATGTTCACTACTATGTAGGGCTCATTCATTCACGTGCTGTACTATCAGGTTTATTTGATTTTGCTGTGTGTGCATATGTGAGGGTATCAGCGGCTGGTCTCCGTGGTCCCAAGGGACCGCAGAGCAGCATTTCATCATCCTCCAGACTCGGCACAAAAAAGCCCAAAGTCCCCTTCTCTTCTTTTGCTTCTTCAGCAAACACTGACTGTTTTCCTTATTTCCCTCTTTCACTTTCAGGAGGCTGCTGATGCTTACGAGTCTAAACACAAATTTTGATGCTTTTCTTCAGAGAGCTATTGAAGTTACTAGACATGTGTTGCACACTAACTCCTAACTGATTCCTTCAAAAATGTGCACATGGACTTCTGTAGAGAAAGAATGCTGATTATTATATTTCTCCTCAGTCTTGTCCAACGTGACACAAGTACACATGTGGACTGCACGTGGCCGCTTTGCGGGGTTAGGGTAATGTTAAAATGTCCAGCGGACATCTTTCTTTTAGTGCGGGCGAAATCTTCAGTGGCATCTTTGGCAGTGTACTGTCCTCAACAGTAACGTCTTCTCCTCGCAGCTGAACGTAGTTTCACTGCTTCTCCTTCGGCGCCGTCCACCAAATCTCAGAAGGCAGCTATAAGAACGATGGGCCCGGGTTCTCTGTGATAGTGTTTAGCTTATGGCACACGCGAGGACTTTTTTCCCCCCTGCTGCGGATTAGATCACAAACACAAACAGCTGGATGCCTTTCATTAAAAACAAATGTGCTTTGTAATTTCCACAGAGAAACAGTTACTGACGTTGCTTTTTTCGACTGCATGTTTCTCTACAAATGCAGCATGTCAAACTCGCCACAGAACATTCATTTAACAGCCTTGTGGTGTGTGAAGCCTGTGTACAACCTTAATGTGAAGACTGCAACCTGAATGTCATTTTAACTGTGTTAAATCATGCATAAAACCAATACTTATATACAATATTTTATCTTGATACTAAAATTATTTGCAATCAGAAAAAGATAATGTCATGTATTTCCATCCACCAATCAGGATTTGTTTGCTTATGTTTCCAACACTGTTAATGAAATCAGATCAACAACACCCACAATTAATAAAATGTTACATAGTTTGTCATGAATGTTTAATGTTATAGAGAAATATGTCTGCATTGTTCCAGCAGGATACAGATCTATTCTCACTGTTTTCATCAGTGTTAAAAAGCCAACTTTATGTTGTTCCTAACTTTGATCATTGTGTCCCAGCAGCCAATCACAAAGCACAGCAGTTGCCGCTGACAGTCAGTCAGTTTTTACTGTCATGCAGTAATCTGAATCTGACAACTCGGGTAGAAAAACACTGGATTCTGTACCAAAATTGAGTTCAACACGTTAAAGGATGAAATGTTACAGCTAGCTTTTAATCTAAAGAAAAATAAAGAGTTTTTCCTCGTGTGTGTGTGTGGGGGTGTTTTTCAGCTGCCAAACAGTATGCATGTTGGCCCATTACCTCTGACAGCGATGGTGTTGGTATAATCTGAGTCCCTGAAAGGGGCCAATTATCCCAGATTACAAGTCCTATCAGGAAAGCAGACTCGACATCTGAGTTATACAACTGAACCCACTGCACTCAAGCTGAACTCTGCTCAAATTTATGTCCTCTAGAGTATCAGGCTCTGATCCTATTGGATCTTCTGAATTCAAATTAATTCTTTCAGATCATATTCACTTGAAATGTTCAATGCACTTTCACCATCTTCCCACCAAGTTCTTTTTCAAGACATACAGTGAATTTCTATTAAGTATAAGAGCTTCTCATTATAATGCAAGGGAAGTGCAACCACATTTCTGTTGGGTTCAGATTCAAAATAAGAACAGTTTTGTTGCCCACCATAATGTGATGTAAATTTAAAAACATATTGGATACATTATATGGGCTGTAACAGCCAACTCGCTTGTGCTAGATACAATGCTCCTGTACAAACAAAGCCAATGTTTGTGTCTCTCATGTGCTAACATTACATTCAAGTTACAGAGCTAAATCATTTAAACAATTTTAAAGATTTTTTAACAGAAACATAACATAAACACCATTAATATCTTTGGTTTTTAGATCATTGTGACTAAAATATGTAACTGAGAGCGGCATTTTAATTTGAAAAATGAACTAATCAGTTCTCTCTGTTGGATCCTTTTGAAAAGAATGGAAGAGTGTCCCTCCCTCTCACAATGTTCATTAATTAAAACTCTTTTCCATAATGGCTTTTTGAATAAAGCCGTAAGGGACGTTCATGTAACGGTATCACAACAGTAGACGAAACCAGCACAGTGATGTCTGTCGTTTCTTGTCACTAATCGGCCAACAAATACACCAGTACGGATATATGTGTGATAATAATGCTTATTCATTTCCCGGTCAGGCCCTAAGTAATACACCGAGGCTCACACTGGGGCTAGTTGAACCTACTATAAGCAACAGGTTATGCAAACACAACACTGCCTCTAACAAAGGAAGTGGAGAGACTCTAAACCGACTGTTGAGCGTTGTGACAACAGATGTGGCGGGGAACCTCCTGTTTCAGCTCACCTGCCTCAGGTAAAACTGGAAGGCGAAGCTCCGCGGCAGTTCTCACAGGGTCAGGACACAACGCCACCCCGGTCCTGAAGAATAGGCTTTGCCATGTACCTCACACACACACACACACACACACACACACACACACACACACACCCTCCTACTCACAGAAATACACTCTGTGGCTGCTCTTTGTTTACCTATGGAAACTTGAGCCAGGTAGTGTGATGACGTAGTCCCTCCAGCCCTCTTTACTTCTGTACCAAATTTACAACGTTTGACATAAACAAACATAAAAAAAAATGAGGCTGACGCGTCCACTAGTGCAACAGTGATAATGTGTTGTTTTCAAATACACCTCGCCGACTTTTCCTTTGTCAGACTGGTCCAGAGAGGTGGAAGTGATGCAACGTCTCTATGCACCTGTGACCCCCCCCCCCCACCTCCACACACACACACACACACACACACACACCGACACACACACCCTCCCTCTCTCTCTCACACACACACACACACACACACCCTCCCTCACACACCCTGACACACACTCAGGCACGGGGAGCTGGTAGTGCTGAGCAGCAGGACGCTGGGTGGAGCAGCAGCAGCAGCAGCAGCTCTCAGTCGCTCGTTAGCGGAGCGCGCGGTTCTCGTCGCAGATGCAGGTCGCCGAGGGTGAGCGCGAGGCGGGGGGACATGGCGAACGGGCGGCGGTGCGCCTGGTGAGGACGCGGTAGACGGACCCGGCAGCGGAGGGAGGACGGAGGACCGGAGGCGGACCATGGAGGACTCGGAGCCCGCGGAGGACGGCTTGCTCGCGGGGCTGCGGTGGAACCGGAGCGCCCGGGACCAGGCTCAGCTCAAGCACAAAATCCGGGACCTCCCCGGGCTGCTCAAGCACGGGCTGCACCTGCGGAAGAAGAGCGTGAGTATTTCAGACCGACCGCTGGCCGACTCTCCGTCCTTCCGTGTTTTTTTTTCCTCCGTGTTGGATGTAATCGCTGGCGGCGGGGCCGACGGCCAGCTCGGAACCGGCGCCGCTCTGCGCCGTGAGGCGGTTTCGTAACCCCGTCACGACTCAGGTGTTTTCATTTTTTGTTACGAGCGTTAGTGTCGCAGAGGCTGTGTTTGTGCGCGTTCGCGCGAGCGTGTGCGTGTGCGTGTGTGCGTGTGTGTGTGTGTGTGTGCGTGCGCCACATCCATAATAACCAATTGCTGTTGGACATCATACCTTCACACTCCGGTAGTCAAGGCAACACCGCCCCCCCTCCCCCCCTACAGATTCAATACACACACACACACACACACACACACACACACCTACTTACATACACTAAGAAATACACACACCGTATATATATATATAGCCTATTTATACAAAACAAATATATGTGCAGCTACACAACTAACAATTAATTTCATAATTGATTAATCCGTTAATAGTTTTTTTCAATTAACTGATAATTGCCTAAGTCTATAAATGTGAAAACGCTGAAAATGCCCATCACAAGTTCTGAAAGCTCAAGGTGACGTCTTCAAATGTGTTGTTTTTTCTATCCACAACTCAGAGATAGTCCATTTAAAATAGTATAAAACTGAGAAAAGCAGAAACTGGCAAATATTTGACATTTTGTGTTAATCAACTAACACAAAATGTCAAATAATTGGCATAATTTCAGCGCTATTCTGTAGTAAATATAGTGTCTCTCTTTCATCGGTATAACAGTCCCTGTCCAAATGGGGCAGATTTGTTGTTCGACCATCTAAAATTCATCCCATGGGTCCTCTGCGTCTGTTTTGTGATGATTGTGTCTACTAAGCAGTAAATGTGTGTGTGTGTGACTCGGTGTGCCCTGATGTGGAAGGAACACACCTGACAAGCCAAATATTTGCTCCAAGTGTCCACTCCGCTCATCTTCATCATCGGTGGCAGCCAGGAGAAGATGTGACTCTGACTCCCTCTGTTCCCACTGGTGCCAAATGTGATACAAATATGCAACATTTGTGCCGTAAAGGACAGAGGAGACCGAAGAGACCGAGGAGATGAACAGTTTGTGTCATTTTACATCTCGTTATTTTAAGTGATGTCTAAAGACTGACATTTTACAACGAACAAAAGTTAATTCTATAATAAATTTCAGAACAGAATATGAAAATATGAAAATATAAAATAGGAGTCTAAGCAAAATCATTATAATGAAACCAAGAGGAATGGATGGATGAATGAATGGATTACTTCATGGCAGAGTGTGTTTCAGTCATTTCAAATCTAGTATGTACCGTATCATCTTTGTGTTTTTATTCATTGCCTGTGATTGAGCTGAAGGGAAGGAGAGGATAGTAGATGAGGAAAAAATGGCGCGTTTTCCTTCTATTGTACTTAACTTAGTGTGCGTGTGCACGTGTGGGTGAGTGCGATGAGGCGTTGGGTAAGTAGTGGAAAGGTATGGCGGTTCTGTGCAGACTGGTTCTCTCTAGAGATTGGCAGTTGGCTATGCTTCACCTGGCACACAGGTGACAGAAACATTCAGGATTTTCTTTCTTTTTGGCATTTTTGGGCTTTATTTGACAGAGACAGATAGATAGGAAATGACATGCAGCAACGGGCCCCGGTTGGACTCAGACCCTGACCGCTACGGCTTGATGGTATGCGCTCTACCCAGTGAGCTACCAGGGCGCCCCCAAGGTGATAGACACATTCAAACAGACACACACTTGTTTGGTTTTGCACAGATAAATTCTCCCAAAAAATGTGACAGAGGAACCACCATGGATTGGTTTTGATCTGCACTACAATAGCACTCAAAATTGGAAATGCTAAAAAGAAAATAGCGACTTGATCTCAGATCACAGCACACATCTCAAACAGGTGGACACCTCTGCACACCTTTTTATCTTTTCTTTTGTGCAGAATCTTAAGCAATATATATTTTTTTGCAATATTCGAGGCCTGTGGAAAACATCTGACACAAGCAGTTTTTCACATCACGTCATGTGCTTATTTGATGTTCACCGACAGCTTATGAAGTCAATTGAAACAGTTGTATTGCACAGAGCCATCTGTCGCCTTTGGTTCCAGCCTGCAGCAGCCTCACCTTTGAGAATCCTGTCTTACCTCTGTTAACCTTCTGTTGTGACTTGCTCTGTTATTCAATCATTAGTTCTTTATTGGCTACGATTTGACAGGTGCAGAGAGATTTGCTTAAATTAACACTACCAACTTTTCAACTTTCACTACACTTGCCAGGATGATCTGTACAGTAGCCACGCTGTAGAAGTTCTCCGACAGGGAAAATGTGGCTAGTTTTCTTTCCTCCTCCTCAGGCTGCCAGCAGCACTGCAAGCTGGGCTGGAAAGACAGATGCTGACACTTCACATTGATTGGAAGCATTTTCTTTCTATTGTTACTCACCAATAATCAGAGGAGGAACCATTGGGACAGCAGTGTTTGACATGAGACTTTCTTCAAAGATAGTTTTGCCTACAGTAATCAGAAAACCGCTGACAGAGGTTTACGTGAAGATACTTTGTCATTTGTACATTGTACATTGTACAAGTACATTGTGATTCCTGAAGGGTCAATCAATACAAACAGACTAATAGAACATTAAAACCACAAGGTACCTCCAAAACAAAATGTATACATTACCCATATTGTAATAATGGGTTGTTCGATATGTGTGCATGAAGTTGCCGTTCAATGTTTGCATTCTTACTGCAGGCAAAGGAAGTGATGCATGTTGCAGGCAGAGAAGGTAGAAATATTACATTTTTTTTTAGAAAGATTCTTAAAACACATTTGAATCATGGCGCACGCCCAGTTTAATCATGCTATTTTTTTTTTTTTTGGTGTCTTTCTTTCTTCTTCTAAGGTTTTTATGGCCGACTTTAATGTATTATATCTTTGCACCCAGATGATACCAGATTTTTCATTTTTAAATAGCACATTTGGATACACTTGATGTGGCCACTACCTGAACACAAACTTAGACTTACAATGCTTTGACCCGCAAACACTGTATGTAAATTACAGTATGCCGCTCAAAATGTATCATTTAGGCTGTAAAATTAGATTATCAGACATAATGTAGGCTTTCAGACTTTATGATAACTGTCTTAGAGGAAAGTTGATGATATTCCTCAGAAGATGATCTCATTTCTGCATTATACACGCAGCAAAATGGTAGCTTGTGATGTGTTTTTATGTCTGCCAGCAATATTTCACATTCATAACTGCATTATACATTGAGATTAGAAAGATGAAAGGGCAAGAGAGGGGTAGAGAGAGAGACTCAACAAACATTCACCCTCATAAACTATATGAGTCACTATATAAACCTACACACATTATGACTAGAAACACTGCATTTGGCTGAAAGGATTAGCATAGTGAGAAGTGTGACACCTCTGCTTCCGTACTTTATTAACAACAATATGCATTGCACTTAACTTAGATGAAAGAGTATACTCACAATTAGCAAAATGCTACTAATACATGAAAGACATCAAAGGAACAAAGAAATATATATACAAGACAATCCCATTCCAATCCCAGTAAAATTGCAGTAACCTAAAATGATCTTTATTATTATTATTATTATTATTATTATTAAGACCAAAATGACAAAAATCAAGGAGTTTGATTTCCACTTTGATATGAATATGATATTTATTCTTTATATTATTGATTACATTGATTGAATATGACACATTTGATAGAAGTTTGGCTTAAAAGAACCTTAAATGGGGGAATTTAAAAAAATAAGTCAACTCTGGTCTCATGATGTCCAAAATATTCTTGTTTCTGCAGATTACTTCTCTCTACTTCTCGATTGATGAAATGATAGTTTGATCTATAACATGTCAGAATATAGTGAAAAATGCACTAGCACAATTTCCTTAAACCCAAGTTGACATTAAAATTGCTAATTCAAACCCCAAGATATTCTGTTTTCTGTTATTGAAGACTAAGAAAACCGGCAAATATTCACATTTGAATCTGCAACCAGTGAATTTCTGATTGATTAATTAATATAAACTCTTATTGTTGATACATAACTCCTGAAATAATTCTGTTAACAAATATGCCGTAGATCATTGACCCTAAGTGTTGGTAAGCCAAAGGTCATGTGTGCTGACAAATAGGCTTGTGTTGGCAGGTGGGTTCCTAAGCAGCTTCACTGTGTCCATTGAGCTGTTGCTGCTGCTGCTTTGATGTCTCCATTTTGACTTCCTTGTATGACGGATCTGTCGAGGAGTCGACGGGAGCTTAGTGTGTGTGTGTGTGTGTGTGTGTGTGAGAAGGGGGGGCTTGCTCAGCACACTGTGCTAGATCTCTTCACTGTACTCAGCAATCTAATCTCAGAGTAATCCATTTCTTGCAGATAATAACCTTGCGCTCTCTCTCTCTGTGTCTCTCTGTGTCTCTCTCTCTCTCTGTATACACACTTTGAAGTCATCACACTGATAAGCATGCCAGCATGTGCTCTCTCTTTATAGCTCTTATTCCTCCTCATTGATCTTCTCTTCTCTTCTATCATTCTCTTTTGGCCTCCGGTGTACTGACAGCAATGGACTGTACACCCTGTGATGAAAGTGTGTGTGATAGTGACAAACTGATGCACAGACAGTGAGACTCACAGGAACAGGGCCAGCAGACATTTCTCTCGTCACGCGATACAGTATGAAGGAAACACCTCTGCTGCTGGTGTGTCTTGAGTGCGTTTGTGAGACGAGAAGAGATGACAGTGGGGAAACAAAGACCTCTCGAGCGATCCGTATTCACCAGACAAGGAGACGAAGAGATGGCGAGATAAGATAGAACGACGAGACAAAAGAGAGAAAGAAGGAGCGAGACAGACATCGCGAGAGACAGAAACTATTTATTTAGTCTGTGCTTGGCTGGCTGGTGTGCTCTACTTAACCCTCAGTCCAAACGCCGCACATCTCCACAAACAGAGACACAGAAAAAGCTCTCATCTTTACTGATATCTCGGAGGACGTCCACACTGAGCTGGCGTTTTTTCAAAGCCAAAAACTGAGCTCTTTTGAAAAAAATTTCCAGTGTGGGTAAATCAGACACTCTAGCCTTGCGTTTTAAACTGTTCTCCTTGGAGACTGTGTCACCACCAGCTCTATAAAATGTCAATATTACAGTAGGGCCGCGACTGATAATTTTTATTGTCAATTAAGTCACAAATTATTTATTATCTACAAAATGTCAAATAGTAAAAAGAAGGCCCTTTACAATACCCTGAAAACCAAGATGGCGTAGTTGAGTTCATTTTCTGTTGACTGACTAATCAAGTAATTGTGTTGTTGTCACTACACTGCTGAGCTCGCAGCTGTATTAACCTGTGTTTATGAGTCATTTGTCAGACGACTTTGTGATCATAAAATATTGATTTGATCGACGGCTCATTGTAGCAGTGTAGGGATTACTGTTTGCTTGGTTGTCAGATAACTTTTATAAGCTGTAGTCAAATCACTATCATTAGTGATTATCAGTGACACCATTATAATAGTTCGACATTTCAGGAAATACACTTATTTTCTTTTGCAGAGAATAAGATCAAAACCACTCTGATATCTGTACAATAGCTTAGTGTAAAGACTAAAAACACCTATCCTGGCTCAGTCTTGTTTTCGATAGTGTGTGTGTGCGCGCGCTTGCTTGTATGTGTGAGAGTGTAAGACGTCCCAGACAGTATCATTGCTCTAATGAGGATCACACACACTGCTCTACATCTCTCTAATCATCCCTCTTTCATTTTCTTGCAACTCAAAGCCACAGCCGTGCGTTTCTCCCCTCTCTGTCTTTGTCTTGCTCACTTTTTCTGTCTTTTACGATTACAATTAAAATGATCTCTTCGTCTCTCACCGCCTCATCTCTCTCCCTCTCCATCTGTCATGCTCATATCTCCTGTCATATATTCATAGACTGTTGTGATTTGTTCGGCCTCCCTCTCTTCTTTCTCCTCTTGCACGTTAACTCATTTGTATTTCTTCATCTACATCCATCATCCACAGTTACTTAGGTGCTTTTCATTTGTTCCATCATTTGATCTCTCTGTATCTCTCCATTTGTCATCATCTAGTGGTTTGTTAATGTCAGCCAGTGAGTGGCACAAGGGCAGCAGCGATTGTTAGCGCCGGCTCAGTTTTATATAAAGGTTTCCAGAGGGAATCAAACCCACAACACACTGACTGAGCCCCTGGACTGGTTGCACTCCTATTGCAGGAGATCTTTAATGAACGCTGGTAACGTGATCGTCATCCCAGTACAATTCTTCAGTTTGCATTTTTACCAGGGATTTACAAAGCAGATGCCAGTATCTGATATTTTCTCCCACATATCTACTGATAATGATGCTGTATTGTTGTAAGACTACAGTACAAAGGCAAATGCAGAAATAATTATAAAGTCTACAAAATATATTCACCCTCTTGGAATTTTTCATGTTATTCATGTGATTAACAGAAAAAAATACACTTCAATGTCAAGTTGAGAACGAATCTCTTTAACTCATCTTTGGCAGCAGTTATAGTCATTGAGTCTGTGTGGATACAACTGGACACGACATTTTTCCCATTCTTTACAAAACGCTCAAGTTGGGCCAAGTTGCTTGATTTTGGTCTCACTAGGCAATAGAAACTTTGTCTACTTTGTTTTAGAATTCTTTGCTCAGTGTCTCCCATCTCAGCCATAAAACCTGAGTGTCTATGGCTGTACCATGTTTAAGGATTCACCATACTGTACTTTTCAGTACTGTTGAAACTTTCTGGTAACCCTTTCACAGATTTGTTTGGAATAGACAAACACAATATACATTTTGACATACCACAGTAGGAAAAAGACAAAATTAATGAAGGCTGAATTCTGTTAAGCTGCTTCAGTATCGTGGTCCTGCTTTTGTGCATGCTGGCTCACTGTCACACTGTCATGACTTTGTAGGACACTTGAATATAAACACAGCCATTCCCTTTGTTCTGGTTACATAGTTTTAGCCTATGTGAATGACCAGCCAGCTATTGGCCCCTGCAGATACAGGTGTATTTAACCTAAAATCACTTTTCACACCTTGATTAAACACAGGTGTTCTCCATTCAACTAAAAACACTTGGCTACACAAGTGATAATTTAGGTGTGTCCGTGTAAAGGGAATACATATTCATGCAAACATTCTGTGCTTTGAGATTGTTCTCTTTGACATTAAAGAGCCTTTGTCTGTTGATCAGTGTCAAAACGCCTCTTCAAACCTCTGTGATTTGGTGTTGTAAAACAATAAAACATAAACGGTTCAGGGAGGGGAATGCTTTTATAGGCACTGTAAAGTTTTCCCTGGTAAAGCTTTTTAGACATGCCTATCTTAAAGGACTGTAATTAAATGTTCTTACACAATTAGTATATAATATTGGCCATATATTAGCAGTAGAAAATCATATTGAACCAATGCAAGTGTTTTTTTTTAACCTGGTATGATTTAATTAATGTAAATTAATAATGTAATGTGTGATTTTAGTACAATATATATACTCAATATAACAGCATATCCCAATACTGGACATCTCATTAACAGAAGCCTAAACACTGTTAATTGTAAATAATGAAAATCAATGCTGTTATTTTACATTATGTTTACTGAGTTTAATGATATTTAAGTGGTATTTTATCTGTTTGTTTTTTAAACAACAAAGACTCATAAAACCTTTACCTTTTGAACATTTGAAGCAAGCTTTTAATTCAGCGGCAGAGCAACAAAGACAAGGTGTTACTAAATGACATCAGAGTGTATTACACTGCGGTGAAATACAAAAGCAGATGTCTGCATGTAGTGCTGTTTCCACTTTTCATTTTTAATCTGTTTTATGACCAGTGTGTCACCACAGTGTCAACGCTGTCTTTTAGTCCCACTCGCACCATAATCCATAAAAATAAAGAATTTATTTCCTGATAAGGACGTAGAGGTGGAGCGATTACGCCCAAGGTAAAGGCTACAGCATTATGGCCTTCTGGCAGTAGCAATTTACCACGGTGACACTGTTACATTGTGAAGGTTGGACTGATAATTTCATTTTATCGTAGAGGAGTTTAACTGATAAATATCTTTTTATTATTTTACTGATTTCCTAAGTGCTTAAATGAATATGTGTTACTGTTAAACAGCTTAGGTTAAATAATCATCATACACACTGTACAATAAAGCACTAAATATCACCAGAAAGTGTGTATAATTAATAGTTGTTACTGTTGTTGTTTTAAACAAAACCTGACTAATGTTTCTGGAATGGTAAAACTGGTCTATCTCATCTCAAAGTCTTGTTTGCACGGTGTATTTACTGTGTGTGTGTGTGTGTCATTGTGTGTTGGCTCTGACGGCTTGTGTGTATTTTGTTTAACAGCAATCACCTGACACTATCCCCGGACCGAGCACGGGACCTACAGTACACAAGGTAAAGAAACACACACACACACACACACACACACACACACACACACAGGTGATGTCACCCCTTTAGATTTGCTATGAAGCAAAGTGTGTTTGTTTAGTACCAATACAGATGACATCACTGGTGATATTACCTTGGGATTTTTACAAGCTAGTTTTACCAACTACACACACACACACTCTCAAGAAAGAGTCTTAATTTGTCATGCATCACTATAATGTGGTTTGGCAAATACTTCAGTACTGCACTCTGAAAAGGCCTTAGGGCTTAAATATCTCATGTGAGTATAGTTTTCTTTGAACATTGAGAACATTAGCTAAAGAAATTAAAATGAAAGAAATCAACATCTGAAGCTTAGCTTCTACTTATTTATGTGCACTGCTGTTACCCCTGTGCCAAAAAATATTTGTATCTGCTTGGTTTTTTGTCCCAACACTGTTGTATTTTTTTATTGGTTGTATTTCACTAGATTTTCTTTTGTATCATGACGCATTGAAAATGGCTATACCTAACAGTGATGCTGGTAAAAACTCTTTGCCTATGAGCCCCAAAGCAGGAAGATACAGGCATAAAGGAGCCTTATACTTGATCTTTGCTTACCCATTTTAAATCTCCTAACCTCAAGATTTTAGAAGATTTTAGTCTGGAAAATATTTACTAAGAACAGATTGAGCATGGTCACTGAAAGCTGGACAAATCAATAAACTGGAAATTAGTTTGGATGATGGTGACAATAAGTGGTGCTTCATTTAGAATTTGAAGTTAGTGATGACCACCTCTTGACTCTCAGACTTAGTGATCAACTACTTAAAAATGAAATATGATCATGCAACTGCTTGGCTGCTGGGCCTACCTCTGATTGATTCTCAAAAACCCATTTCAGTACATACTAGTTAATGGGACATTTAACAAAGCTTTTAGAACAGCTTGAAAATCCGAAACAAAACTGGTTTCAGCAAAGGTAGAGTTGTAAATCATTTGTCACTGTCAAAGCTTGATCCAGTTGCTTGTCAAGTCAGTTTTTTGTTTTGGCAACTGAAGAAAGTGTCGATCAAGGCCCAACAGACCACAGTGTGTGAAGATTTATTTGAGGGCTGGCTGTGTGAGCCTGACTGAACCCAGGTTCTTTGTTTCAAGGGCACTGATGACATCAACTTGTTTCCACAGTGATGATCAGTAATTCTACTTTGAGGTCAGAAACCTTTGAGCTGAAGACACACAGGTGAAATTAAAATAATATGTGAAATAATGCAGCGCATATAGACTGCAATATATTATATATTGCAGTCTACATATTTTGAAACCTGTATTGTTTACTATTGTTTTTATCACGTAGTGGTCTTCTTTCCTGCATTTAGCACTACTACTCATCAGAAGTCCACAGGGTACCTTTAATGTTGCAGTACATGGGACCATTTATCCAACACCTGCTCTACCATCCTACTGTTCAAGTTACAGTGAATTGAAGTTCAGTCATTTGCCATCTGTTCACATATAGCAACAAGGCCATGCCACAGAGGCAAAAACGGGATGCAATTTGAGGTTTGGAGGGAGGCTCATGTTGTGACATAATGTGAATGGAGCCTCATCAGCTGGGTCTGCTCTGTAGCTTGTAAACGTGAATATGAATGGAACAGTACAAGCAGCCCATGTAAACAGCCTAATTGAAATACGGTCTTATTTAACATAGCGTCAATAGCAGGATTATTGCAGAGTGTGTAGACACAGTCAATGTTTCATTCCTCCAGGGGGAAAGAAATCGAGCTGTCCTTGTGAGTCGGTCAATGACAACTGCATGTAGCCACACTAGCTCCCTGCGGCCTAATGTTCATGCCAAAAACAATGTTGAGATTTTTGTCATTTATTAATTTTTAGCGTTCAGATTTTAAAATGGAAGTTCAAAAATAAATTTTGATGTGATTCTGTGTGTGTCAGTCTTGTTCCCAGAGTTTTCCATGTGCAGGTCGGACTGTGAGGAATGCCTTCCTCTCTCATGGACCATACCCAGCTAAAGACAAGATACACCTGGCCAGAATCATACGGTACACTTGTTTCTGTGTTTGTGTGTCTGTCTCTGTGTAGTGCTGAATCGATGTGTCCGGTGAAGCATCTACACTGTCTCACCAGTCACTTTTGAGCCCAGTACAGATTGGCCAGTCAAGTTGTTTATGCAGTAAGACAAGCAAAGTGTGACGTAGACATTATATAGCAGAGCACATGAGGGTCTTGGAATAAATGCACTTTCATGCAATATACTCTACAAACAGTATACACGGACGCATGCAAAAACCATATGAGCATCTGGACAGAAATATAAATAGATACTCTCAACCGTCATTGCACATGCTCCAATGCAAACACACACCCACACACATACATAAAGAGTTTATCCTAGGGGAAAACAGACGGAAATTATTCAGTGTTTCAGAGGAAAAGGCTTACAGAGAACTAATGAATAATCAATGGATATTGATTAAATAAAAAAGACAAGCTTTGTGTCGAGGGAGGAAGTGTGTGTATATGTATCATAATACTCTGAAAATATGTGTGTGTGTATTTTAACAGGCGTAGCTATGTGGGCGTGGAGCTGGTGCAGTGGCTGTGTGAGCAGTGTGTGTACGTGCGCTGTCGGACTGCTGCTGTGCGTGTCTGGCAGGTGCTGCTGGAGCTGGGAGTCCTGCTGTCTGGTAAAAACACACACACTCACACACACACACTAACGTGCCTGGAGGTTGTGCTGTTCTTCAAAATGTATATTATCCTTCCATCAACATCAGCAACAATCAACACATCTGTAAAGAGACAAACCAAAAACCAGTTCACAGGGTAATTATTCCTACAGAATAGAGAGATAAAGTCACAGCTTCATTCACTTGTTTAACTCGCCAAAAGGTTAAATGACCGCCCCCCCATTTTGTTTTTACTAATCACTATACCTACAGTGCCTGAATGTGATTCATATTACTGTTTTCAATAAAGTTGATGGAATTGGGATGTGTTACAGACCCTATGTTGTGTAGAAACTACAGTCAGTATGCTATGGATGTGTCATATAATATTCAAAGGCAGTTAATGTTTCTTCAAAGAATGAGCAAACCTGATCCTCTTTAGGCTGCCTGCTTTTGGACATTTGCTCAGGTATGGTTCATTGGTCTGTCTAATCCACCGTAACTGATACAAAGAGTTTATCCAGGTCTTATTGTTGTCACCATGTCTTTACTCTCTCTCTAGAACAACAAAGTGTTTGCTATAAGCCACCAATGTACCTTTTACATAATTTATTTTTATCAGTCAATATTTGTCAATAATAATTCAGGCTCCCATTTTAGTGCCCTTATACAAGTAACGCACAAAGCAATGCCTGTCCTGTCTCAAATCTTTAGGAACAGGTTTTCAACCACATTCAAAATACATTTGACCCTATTTAAATGGCTGTTTTAAATTTGGTGTAATTAGCTCTCTTTTGGTTAAAGAACAACAGCTTGCAGGATCTCCTTAATACTCAATTTATTTATCTATTAATACAGTGTGTGTGTATGTATGTTTGTATAATAATAATAATAATAATAATAATAATAAATGACAGACATTTTAAAGCAGCTACTACCCTTATTTCTTACTTAAACTATGGCTGTAACATGATTGAATTGAACTTGACAGTGGTAGCTTGAACATGTCCATTTTGGCAACCAGAAAGAAATGCTGAACTGAGGCCAATTCTACAATTAAGAATGTCACATTCATTAGTTGGGCCCCAAATGCAGTCAATATGTTGCAGTATTTACACTGTGCCTTTTTCATTTGTACCTGGTAAGTTGAAAATGATACTCCCATTTTTATTGACGTGTTTGTCTCTACGTCTATTCTGTCCCCAGTGGACCAGCGGGTGGTGTTTTCGGACTCCAACTCTTACTATCAGTTCAGCTTTGAGGAGTGTGACTCTGCCTCCTGTGATTTTCGCTCCAATGAAGGGGACTGGCCAGAGGCGGTGAGGCTCCTCCTACAACTCGCCCCATATGTCCAGTTTCGCTCCGGAGGCGGGGCCAACATCCCGTAAGTAAATCTGACTGCAAATGATGCTACAGTGGATATCAGTGAATCATTGATATCAGTAGGCTATCAGTGAAAGCCCCAATGGATGGACATATGGATGGATATTATTAGTCATATTTATCTAATGTTATGACACTTTTTCGCTGTTCATTCTGGGTCTTTGTCATCAGGGCCAACAAGATAAACAGAATGTTGATCATAATTGATGATGAATGTGAATTGTAAAGTACTAGATGATCTCCATTGACCTGAAATGGAAGCTCATTGCTTTGGTAAAATATCAAAGTTGAAGTGACAGAGTTCCTGGTTAGATTTAAGATTGAGGTCATTCTGTCTGTCTGATGATTTACTATGAAAAGTGTTTGATTTGGTGGAAGTGCACCCTTGCAAGTACTTTACTGTTCTGCAACATAATATACACTCACACATACACACACTCTCCAAGGTTTTTTTTAAATCCCGGCTAAAAACCTAATCTCTATTCAGTGTTTTAAATCCTCAATCTGCTTATGTGGGAGACACGTTCATGTGCAGCCGCACACACCTCCTCATCCATAGAATGAATACACTCGTACACAAAAACTGACACATGATGCGATCACTAAGGTACACAAGATGGGCTCTGACACACACAGAAACACACAAACATACACATGCAGAGTGGTGTCAGCCAGAGTTCCTGCTTTGCTGCTCCTCTGTGTGGGATTCCTGCTGAGGCTGCTACTGAACTCAATCTGTCACTCAGAGAAAGAGAGAGAGTGAGACGGATGGGGAGTGTAACGCAAAGAAAAACAGAGTATATATGGAGAGCGAGGGAACAAGTGCACACAGCAACACATTCATCTGTGTGTCAACTTCAAAGGATGTGTTTACAGCCATCGGAGAGAGAGCACGACAGCGAGGGGAATTGAATGTCATACTTACTCATAGAAATCTCATGTATTATACTGTACATAATCCTATGTTATCTATCAGTTACTTTATATACATTATAGAGGATGACATGGGTACTTAGAGGCACTCCACCACAGTATCTTTACAGGTTGGCAGGGTGCAGAGCAATGGGTGGAAGAGAGGGGGGGACTGTTGATTATTGAACTGGGCTTCTTTTCCCCAGGCTGGTTTTACCTATAGTCCTCTGGTGTGACAGCAGAAAACTGAAAAACAGATTTTTATATGTCAAAGGGGACTGCATATATTTATCATGTAGTGTTTTTCATGTATTCTCACATATATGAAGGGATGTAGGATGTAGGTTGTTTCACCTTTGCAGATTATACACATACGACATAATGCATTCAGCGTTCTCACTCTGTCTGTCACTTTGAGCCTGCTGCTGTCTGCGTCTCTCTCGACTGTCGCACCATTTCTCTACAGGCATCCTCTCTCTCTCGCCGTCTCACACCCTCCCTCCCTTTTTGTCTCTCTCTTGTTGGTGTAAAAAAGAATAGTTGTCGCCGTGAGGGAAAACAACTGATGTAACTCCACTGGCTAATAAACTAATCCATTTGTTAATGTTGATTCTTCTTGTTGTTGTTGGAATTGTAAAAAGGCGATAGAAATACCAGAAGACTAACCTGCCCAAGCATACAAACATGTGTTAAACCACCTGTTTAAGCTCTGTTGAGCAATGCTCATGACTGCATGAGGCTGATTGGACCCTACTATACTCACTTGCATTTTAAAAAAATAGATAGAATTACCAGTAGGGTTATAAAATGCATTAATTCAAATAAATTAATTAAAAATGGGGTGTATCGGTTTCAGGTTTGTTATCCTGAGTTTATTGCTCTCATGGTGCCATTGCATCCATTGAAATCCAAGCTGCATGCATTATGTTGTTGATACAAAATTTCTATTCCCTGAAATACACTGTCTTTGAAGGTGCTGCAGCAAGATTATAAATGCAGCCAGGTGTAACTGATGCTCTTACTCCTCGTGAATTATGGCTCTCTATCTCTTGCAGTAGTTTAATCTAATGAAGCAAGCATTACATTTATACTGATAACTTGATACTTAATAATGAAACAATAGCTGACTGTTATGCCTCCTTCTAGTGATTTCTACTTTTAGTGAAGCCTAAAGACAACAGGCTACTAATTAAATGGGTTATCCATTCTGCATCATGTGAAGAAGATGTTCCTTAGTATGTGTCGTTATTCAGTTTGTGTCAACACTGCCAGCATGTCTCAAAGGATTGCTGTGTCTGAACAATAATATTTGCTTCCAGGCACATTGTGGTCAATAAAGTTGACTAATTTATTGTTTATTGTTCACTGCAATGCTTGCCAGAAAGAAATGTTTTTCTATGGATTTTAAAGAATCTCTCAACCATCAAGTTTCAAACTTCAGCTTCATGCATCATAGTACCTTGAATGAATCTTGAAAAAGTGAGTCAAATTAGCCTGGGAACCAGATGAATCTGCAAGCTCATGTTTTATTTGCTCTGGCAGATACGCATTTGCGAATTAGTCTGGCGATGCCAAGCTAGAGACAAATATTAAAATGATAAAAAAAAAAACGGACTTAACTCCTCTTCTCTCCCTATCTCCATTTTAATTCAATTCAGTTTCAATTTAATGAGCTTTATTGGCAGGAAAGTCTCAACGTTTCATTCTCCCTCTTCCACTTTGCCTCACATTACAGAGTAAGGGCAAAACTCGCATATATAGTGCTTTTTAGAAGAGCTGTGTAAGGAGAAGGCATTAAAGTTGAACTACTGAATGAAAAGATGTCCTGCAGACTGCCCCTGCAGCAGAGGTCACTACATTTTTTAATTTAAAGTTTAGTCTATGTCAAGTTTAGCTTTGTCAGAGTGTGAACGTATCATAGAGAAGTTAATGTTTATATAAACACACACTAAACTGTATGCACTGATTTCAGCTCTTTGCTGTGTATCAATTGCATATAACTTCCATGTAGGCATGAAACACAAGGGAGGGACAGATTAACATGAACACCTGCACAGTATATTGTAATCCAACAGCCCTGCAGAATTTTACATTTAAGGCTATGTGTCACAGTTATGTTGAGAATATTTTGTCACCCTGTATACAAACATGCTGTAAACTAAATATTTGTTATTTTTACCTGGTAATATTATATGTATGTATGTATTATATTATATTTTGTCCACTGCCTGTAGAACATACATTGAAATGATTTTATAATTAGCAATGTTTCACTGTGTGATAGTGACAGAAAAGTACTCACTGAAGGCCCTATCTTTGTTCCCACATTATACTGTATATTATATACAGTACATACATACTTAATTTTTTGGGGTAGTAAGACGTGGTGATAGTCATAGCAATTAAGTTGCCAGTTTTCTTGCCTCTGAAATACACTGTTCTCTGCGTATCGGTGCAGGAGCTGCAGAACTGCCAGGAGCTGAAATATGACGCCTTAGCTTGGGAGGACAAAACACTTCCTTGCTTTGCATGGTGCTCCGGTCCAAAAAGGGCAAAAAGCCAAACAGACTCGGTAGAATGCTGAAGGAACATTGTGGCTAACCAAGCAATCACTGTTTGATACAGAGACTATATAATCCTTCTTTCCTGTACAAGCCTTTATTTCTGTGTTAGGTTAGCAGTATTCAGATCACACACATGTGCACATGAATTAGGTAGATTAAAATATGTAGTTTTCTTGCATAAGGAATCTACATTAAAATTAGGTCGACATTGTTCACAATAAGAATTGGTAAGCTTTTGATGAGGTAAATCACAGTACATGACTACACCTTGCGACATGCATACTCGTAGTATGAACAGGGGGGCGTTGCAGGCACCAATCACGTTAATCCTCTATCAATACTGCTCTGTGCTGCTTAATGATTGGTGACACACCTCCCACTGTGCCTCTCTTTCAGCTTTGGTACATTCAGGCTCATGGTGAGTCACCAAATTACCAAATGAACGCTGGCTGAAAGAACTTAATGACTCCGATGAGAATAAATTTAGCATCATGACTTAGAATAGACTTTGTACATGTCACAATACACTAATGGACAACAAAAGCTTAAAATCCCCGGCTTTCAATCGCAGTGACGACTTGATAATTTCCCCTTGTTCATCCAGCTTGGTCGGATCGGTTATTTTATTTTAAAGGAGAGTGGAGAGAAGTCATTTTGACCATGAACACTGAGAGGAAAGCACCGCCACCAAACTGCTTTTATTGCGACAGTAAAAATATGGTATTTTCACACTCCTTTAAGGCATCTGTTGGTCTACCTATCTCTTTCTCTCTCCATCTGTGTCAGAGCCAATAGCTGAAGTGTCAGGCTGAGGGCTACATGTTATCACCATCCCTCCTGCTTCTGCATCTATCATTCCCTTATCAGATTACAGTGCACACACACACACACACGCACATTGCTTCATCTTCTTTCCTTCACTACTAGTGCCAGTGTGATCGGTTGATAAAATCCAAATTGTATGCAAATTGGTCTGTGTGTGTGTGTGTGTGTGTGTGTGTGTGTGTGTGTGTGTGTGTGTGTGTGTGTGTGTGTGTGTGTGCGCATGCTTGAGAAAGAGCGTGTGTGTGCGTGTGTCCTGTGCTGGGTGAGGCAGTGTGTGGGAGACCAATCCAAACAGTGGTTTTGTAAGAGAACATATTAGATGACGGGCTCTTGGGTGCAGTCTGCCACTGTTAAAGACAAACTCTACAACCTTTTATTATTGCTGTGGGAATAATGCAGAGTTTACCCCAAAACAACCACCTGTTTATACAGAAAACACACACACACACACACACACACACAAGGTTATACACAAATGTATTCACAGATGCACTCAGGCTTGAAAAATAATCCTCGACAAGAGTCTCACATCTATATACATACTGAACACATGTACACACAGATGCCGCATTGCCGCACACACACGCAGCCTCACTAACATCAATAGAAGGGTGTGTCTGGGAGCTATTTTAAATGAAACCACATGAAAGAACGAAGGGGGTTGCAGAGAGAGATGCTCGATACAAAGACATGTAAGCAGTGAAGAACTAGAAAGAGAGATGGGAGGGAAAATAAAATAGGCAGATATGTCTCTGCTGAATATAAAATATTCACAGGGAACATATACTCATCTTCTGTATGTTGATTTAATATGTGTAGGACTGCATTGATTGATGAGTTGATTATGTTTTCAATTAATTAGTCTATGAAATGTCAGAAAATTGTGAAAAAAATTGTGTCTTTAAATTGTTTGTTTTGCCTGATAAATGGTCCAAAACACAAATATATAGAATTTTACAATTAAATAAATTGGGGGAAAACAAGTACCCTCAAATTATGTTTCATTACAACAAAGATGTTTTAGTATAGCACTGAACAACAATGGTCAGTTTTTATCTATGTCTTCTTTCAATTCATTTTGAGATCAGATTTCCTATTTGGTCTCTGAGTGAACCAGTGGGTAGCCACTGTTAGACCTCTTTTGTTTAAATATAATGTTAAGATTTCTTTGTACAAAGGGTGAAAACAGAAAAGTGCCTTCTATGCACTTGAATCAAGCTGAATACAGACTTGAAAAATGTTAAGGTCCATGGGTAAGAACATCCAGCTGAGAAGTAGATGTGTTTTATAGGCTGTAGTTCTTGTTTAGGTATACCAGAGGGCAGCGTAGAGAGGACCAAAGCTTTGCAGGAAACTTTTATGCCTGGAGAGTGTTTGATCAGAATAATGCACTTGTCAGTTGCAAGTAAAGCTCTTTGCTCTCTCTCGTGTCTGTGTGTGCATGTGTGTGTTTTTTTGTGTGTGTGTGTGTGTGTGTGTGTGTGTGTGTTTGCTTGCGTATGTCTATTCAAGGTCAGAGGAGGACTCTGAAGGCAACAGGGACATCTGCAGTGAGATTCTCCAGATGAAAGCCCTTGAGAGGCTCACTTCTACGGTCAGTGTGTGCATGTGTGTCTGAAGATTGGTAAATACAGTATCATGTGCCTCAACACAGTGTGTTTTAATTTATCATATATAGTTTTTGTATTTTGCCTTGTTTTGACACCTTTTTCTCCAACAGGTACAAAGTGAGTTGGCGGCTGCTCTCGCCCGAAAGACTCGGAAAGCTTGTAAGTATTTAGTGTGTATCTGAGTGTGTGCGCTTTCCTGAAGTTTTCCTGATGTGTTTTTACAACTGCATCATGAGAGCACTGAGTGACAAAGACAATATTACATAACGAGTGTGTAAAATTAAATGTCATTAATAACTTTTGTTGTGGTTGGTTCCAGTATCAGAGCAGGACTCTGAGACGACGGAGACGAGCCAACAGGAGCCTCGCACACCCAGCGAAGAGAGCAGCCCGGTAATACACACACATGTAAAGACATACACACACTTCTGCTTATTGTATACTAAATAATAGGAATATCCCTATCATGTTATGTTATTTTGCCCCAATCCTCATCTTTCAATAAATGTTTTACCATCTGCCAATAGAGTCAAAATCCAATGTTTATATTGTCCTGGGTAATCTGCATAGCGCACACTCGGCTTAATGTAGGCCTACAATAATCTTAGTAAAAAGCCAATCCAATTTAGCATAGAAATATTCATTGAGAAAATAGAGCTTTTATTAAAAAAAAGCTTATAGTTTGGTATAATATCAGTGGAGAGAGTAATGTTAGTCCTGAACAACCTCTCTTCATACGCAGCATGAACAAAAAACAAAAGATCAAATGTGTTTTTTTAACCAGCAGCAGCTTTTAAAAGGTGTGTTACGCCTATGAAATGTTGCTGAAGTACATGCAAAACAGCTGTTATTTCATCCTGCACTGACAAACACATGCTGTCATTGTGAATATCATTATTTTAAAAAGCTGGATGCTATTTTTTTGTTCATGCTGCTCCACCGTTTGCTTGCCTGTTGCAGTGGAACATCTTTTTTCTCCATCAATTTTTAATTCTCTGATTATACCATAGATGAGGAGCGAGAAAGGGAACAGGAAAAAACAACAACTTTTCAACAAAATTACACATACAGTACTTCAGACGTACTTTAGGCTTGTGACCGTTTTTAATACAAAGAAATGGCTTCTTGGGACCCCCTCGTCACAGGTTGCATATGTCTACGACTTCAGGAGCGCAGCTGAAGAGTGATTTTCCCCTTTTATATTGTAGTATTTAGAACATTTTAGGGGCCTCTTTTTCTTATCGGGGAAAAGTAAAGAAATAAGTTTAAATATTTTTTCTTGTTTCCAAGCACCTTCCGAATGGCTGCTGGTTAACATACTCAAACATTTAAGAGCCAGGACCAAATTTCACAACAGAAGCTGAGCATTTGTAAATGAGAACAACTATATCGTGAGTTCAGCTGCATTAAAACACAATATTTGTGATCAAAGACAGCAGGAGAGGACAGAACGGCTGTTTTACAAGTTAAGACAGTCTTGTTCCTTTCCTCCCTCTCTTTCTCCTTCTCTCTTTCTATGTGTTTAGACAAGTCAGTAACTAATTAAATGCTTAATTAAAATAAATGTTACATCAATTGCCAATTAATATAGGCATTTATATACATTTCCAAGTGAATTTCACGCTTAAGAGACCAGCTGCTCTAGCAATATAGACCTGGCATGTAAAGATAGCAGAGGGGAGAAAAAAGCCACGCATGACCCCAGAATGAGATACTCCGGTCACTAAGGGAGAGGAAATTGCTACACTAACTACGCAACACAGCCTGATTCAGTGGACATGGGCCATGAGATTCCTCCTGCAATCCTTTTGTGGGGTTGGGGAACCACTGCCGATAGTAGTGTCACATAGCATTAGTTTTGTGTATTTTACATAAAGAGAAGGAGGACAATAAGCCACACACTCTAAATATTTTGCTAATTCAACCCCACAGCAACTTAAATGAACTACATTCTGATTTAGTTTCAGTTATCCTTTAGCCTACTGAAAGTTTTTAGCTTGTCAAAGATCTGAAACGCAAAAGATCAAAGAAAGATTAATGATACAGTGGTAGAGAAAAGGAGATAGATGGAGACAGCCACACAATACACACGCACACACACAGACAGGTTTATCTTGGTATGTTCTGTGTCTGTGACAGGAAGCTGAAAACAGGTTAACAGGAAGCAGCAAGGGACAGGGGGCTATGGGTCTGATATAATGTCTGTGTGTGTGTGTGTCTGTGTGTGAACGTGGCTATTCTACTAGATAAGAGTTGTCATTGGGGGGAAGTTTTCCTAGTAAACAAAACAAAGCGTGGGAGTATGCCATCATGTTATGTGTGTGTGTGTTTGTGCATGTTACCCTCTGCTAGACTATGGCACCGTGGGATAGTTGAGCCCACAGGAAGGGTTAACCAGCTCGGAGCCAAATTAAATACCCCTCTCTCCCTCTTCCAAGGAAAATAAACAAACCAGGCGGCCCACCACTGGTGATTACCATCATACTTGCAGCAGCCCAGGGAGCACACACACTTACAGTCGTGTTTTCTGTCGTCGGGTCTATCCGAGGACAAAGCCATTAGTTTATCCTAGTTTATCCGGTATCCTGCAGCTCTTTTAAATAAATTCTCCATCTTTTTGTTTCTTTTTCTGCCTTTCTGTATCTTTCTCTTCATGTCTTTAGTTCTTAGTGAGTCCTTCTTTGCGTTTCTCTTTCCATTTTTAAAACATCACTCTACGATATTCATATTTACACACTTTCTATCTACTTCACTTGGGCTACCAGGGTGGTTAACACATTTCTAAGTCCCAACTATAGAGGGGAGGAGACAGAAAGACACCTCACACACACCCCCCTGCATACACTCTTCCCACACAGACAGACACTCCCGCCCACTTATACTACTAATCACACACACTCATTCTTTCTTTGCCAGATCCTCTGACACAGAGCAGTCAGCGAGAGAAGTGCAACAGATAAAGGAATTGCAGACTGTAATAGAGAGAAAGAATAAGAAACAAGACAATTAGAGGAGAGAACAAGACAGACAGAGAGACCCAGGATTACCATTTCATCTTATTTTCCTTACATGGACATAAAGGGGCAACTGAAAACTTGTCATTGCATGGTTGTGGATTATGCCCAAACTGCTTTCATTCTCCCTTGGACCAAAACACTGAACGTTTTTGACCTCCATCCCACAAGCACGTTTTGACTCTTTCCACCATGTCTTGGGACTGCGGGTTGAGATACGTGTTCATGCCTCCTGTGTTGCAGCTGGGTGGGGTGTGTGCATTGCGGGATGGCGGTGGCAGTGGCGGCGGCGGCGGAGGAATGGGGAACGTGTGTGGCCGTGAGGAGCTGACCAGCCGGCTGGGGCTGGAGGCCGTTCAGCGTCTGGCCAAGGACGGCTGTCGGCTGCTGCAGAACCACAACTACCGGCTGCCCGACAGAAACCAGGCGGTGAGTAGAGAGTGTGATAATTGATTTTATTTTGAAATCATCATACAGTATGTCTTCAATGCTGATAGGACTGATGATGTTTTTCTGCAAACTCGTTGGTCTTTCACCATGTAATCTGCAGAGCGAGTTGTGGATATATGGTTAGTGTGAGTAGAGAGGAATGGATGTCATCATGTGGTAAATGTTGTCATTATTGTCGTCACTTTTAAGCACACACACACACTTCAGGTCTGAGTTACTCATGGATTTGGGTGTGGGATCATGTGAGTAAATCTTTGTCAGTACCAAATCTGATTTGTGTTTCTGTCGGTTTAAAGGACAGACACACATATACACACATTTACAGCATTCCTGCTCACTTTTGCACATCACCTCTGCACATGGAGACACATCAGTGCGCCGACGTGCACCCACACAAGCACGTGAACTGAAGCTTCGCTTCTTTCAGATCACTTTAGATTAAACAACCACCAACTCTAGCTTGTAGTTAATAATGGCTTAGTGCAATATGATCTCACACTCTTTTTACAGTCTGTCAAGTACGGTCTGTATGCCTCTGTTCACTTGTGTGTGTGTGTGTGTGAGAGAGAGTTTGCTGGTTACAGCTTATAATCATGTGTGGGGGAGCGTGTGTGTGTGTGTGTGTGTGTGTGTGAACATGCACTGTTGGTGCTGTGGCAGGCTGAGTCAGTGTGTACGCATAATGAGTGGGGTGTTAGTGAAGCATTGTACTGTATAATCCCGCTCTACAGTACACCTGAGGGCAGGAAGCGAAGCGAAGCGAATGCAGTCTGATTTCATCCCTATTTCACCATGTATGTGTTTGAGAAATCTGCCACATGTCTCATCAGCTTGGTGAGTTTGACCAAAGCCCAGCCTTGGGGAATTGCCAAAGTGGATATGATTTCACTTTAATTTCTTATATACAAAAGTAGTTGTATTTTATAACAGCACCACTACTCTATTAAGCTATAGACAAAGATTTAGTAAATGTTGTTAAAGCAGGAAGCAGGACAATTTGTAAAACATTTGCCCACTTTTAGGTTGACTTAAATCTCAAAGTATCATTTCAAGTTCCAGGAGGGATAAACCTTCTTGGGATCCAACTTTTCCTTAAAGTATTTTAAGGTTTCTAAGCCTGATGATGATCAATGAACCTACATTTTTAACTGTTAAATCATTATAGATCCTGAGTAAATAGCATGTTGTATACTTTCCTATTTTAAAATGAAATTGAACCATGAGCAAATTATTTTACAGAGGCATTCAGAGCCAAGCATTTTTCTTATCCACAGAACTTTAGATATTAGTCCATATTATGACATATATATATATATATATTTATGTGCTGAATTGCAAGCAAAATGTGTGTATGAAATTATCCCCAAGTCTTTATAAAAATCTACTTTAAAGACAGATTTGATGGAAACATTGGGAACAATGTTTAATAATAACGTTAAAGACAAAATGGCTGGATTATAGTATATTTGCAAATATTAAAAAAATAAAAAGTATGGAATAACATCATCAGGTACTGAGTGGTTATGACTGTGATGGCTGTACTGTGCTGAAAGCAATGAAATCCTAATATGACCAAGAAGGGGAAGAGGAGGAGAACTACTGGCAGATGTAATCAGCTAAAAGATGTACAAAAGACGCACATGAAAAAATAAATTAAAATAGCCTTCAGCAGAAAATAATTTTTGGTGCTTCAATTGTCCAGATCTTACTTATTTAGCCTGTAGGTATTCATATTGTTAATCTTAGATTGTCTATAATCGAGCATCACTTTAATTCACATTCGCGTGCCAGTGGTTACAATAAAAGTGAAAACACAAATGAACCAAACAATTCTAGCAGGTTTATGGGCTAGATAAGAGGCATATTTAATCATTTCTAAGAGGATTAGGAAGATGTGTAACAGGTCAGAGTATAATTTTTTGTCAACTCATCGTCCAGCTCAGGCTGCAAAATGTGGCAAAAACCAAAACCAAGCAAACAGCTCGGTTCACCAATCTCCTTTTACTGTGTTGTCATGGTGATTTATTATTTTTTTTGTTTCCTTTTTTCTATGACAGACAAGCTCTGACAAACCAATGTGGGCTGTTTCCATAGTGATATAACTCATGTGTCAGTACAGTGTATTGGGTGCATCTCTGCCTTCTAGTCACTTCAGACTTGCATTTGCGCTCTTCCACATTTGATTTAGCCATCAGAGTTTACCAGAGGTCAAACACACACACACACACACACACATGCAGCCTTTTTAGGCAGTTACTTTCTAATAGTTGTGGCAATTACGTGTGTGCGTGTGTTTGTGTGTGTGTGTGCGTGTATGGTTGCAGGTATGTGTGTTGCCGACCTAAAAGCATTTTGTTTTCATATTCTTATCCATTATTTCCAGGAATCAGGCCCGGAGCTATCACAACACAGATATGGCTTGGTCACTATCAGCACAGACAACACACACACACAGACACACAGACACACACAGGAACTGAAAGGGAACACAGAGTGCTTCCTTTAGGCCCACCTTTCCTCTGTACAATTCGTCATTGTGTGTGTGTGTGTGTGTGTGTGTGTGTGTGTGTGTGTGTGTGTGTGTGTGTGTGAGAGAGAGCGAAAGGAAGAAAGATAGAAAAGAGGACACAGATTGAGTGAGAGAGAAAGAGAGAAGTCCTGATTTTGTAAAAGGTTGAAGATGTTTTGCATCTTCTTTTTGGTCTTGGGAACTCTTTCAGTTTTTGTGTGTGTGTGCGTGTGTGTGAGAGAGACATATGTGTGTACACAGTTTATGACCCCATAAGGGGCACTGCAAGCGCATGTCCTCTGGCCTGTATTTTCTCTTTCTGAATCTCAAACCTCTAGAACATAAAGTCTGAGCATTCAAAGACAGAGAAACAGAAAACAGAAAAAAACAGAAAAGGTGTTTCCAGAAGTGTAGAGACGAGACTGTGAGGAAGGAAGGGTGGAGATGAGGTGGAAGTACAGATGGTTGAATTGAAGGAAGGGATGGGGAGAAATGTAAGGAAAGAGACTAACACACCTGTTAGCTGAGAACAAGTGACTGTCCTGACAACTGACCTTACAGAAACATTTATGGAGGTTTGTACACACGGGATGACTGATCCGACTTTGTCATACAATAGTGTCGAAGCGAGGTCACAAGTTTGTACATCAATGTGCAGAAATGTCCTACCCTACCTATAACCCGCTTATGATAGTCTTGAACCATTATAGGGTGGATTACATAATTGCCAATTTCATATACAGTATTTGTTTTGTCTTTATTCCAAAGTCTGACTGTATTGCCATTGTTGACTGAGACTAAAGAACAAAAACATATTGAAACTGCTCAATAAATTCTTGCAAGATTCTCTTTTTCTCAAAAGTGTGTTAATTGACTTTCCAGCTGATGGAAATGCACTTTTTAAATTAAACCTAAGAACTTCTCTGTTTCTTGTATTTCTCACTTTTCCCCACACTCCTCCCTGTATGTCACCTTCCGTCACGATCTCTTGCCTTTCATCTTGCTTTCTTTTCTTCTCTCTGTCTCTCGTTGAGTGTTGCATAACTTTCGGACCCCTCCTCTCCACAGCGTACACATGTCTACTTTGTATATTTTTCCTTTTCATGGCTTGCATTCTTTCTCAGGCTAAATTCAAAATTAAATGTTGTTCTTGGGAGCTGTTGTTGCACTTAACTCTTTACAGATTATTTTTCTGTGAATGCATGTGTGTGCACATATAGTTACATATGCATAGTGGGAATGTAAGAATGTAAATTTGACATTTGAAGCCTTTTGATCTTGAGTGTGTGCGTGTGTGTGTATGTGTGTTATATGCAGCCTCCCTTCATTCTTGGCTCAGAGTTGTTTTCCTTGGCATCTGTGTAGGGTGCAAGTGTGTTATCGTAAAAATCAACAGTTTGCTTCTGTATCAGGAACACAGCAACATTTTCTTCTCCTTTGTTTTTATAGTAGTGACTGTATAACTGGTTACATAATCTTTCCCTTTTTATTTTTTTCACATTATTTCTGGGACCCTTTTCCTTTATTAGATAGCTGTTGGTGTAGACAGACAGGAAAGGTCAGAAGAGATTAAGGTGGAGACTTGTGAAGCATCCTGGTTAATATTTGAACCCTAGATTATGTGATCTAATGTCCCCTTTAGACCACTTAGCCACCAAACTTGTTATCTTGACATCACATCTGGGCCACTGGGTGCGGTCTGGGTGCCAGCCCAAATTGTAATTAATGTCATGCAGTGTCAGATCTCTTTACATCAGCCATCATTGCCTTATTTATCAGTGGTAAGCATCTCTGTGCTGCTAATCCTTGAGGGCATTTCATTTTAGCATGTAATATAATGAAATGGCAATGATTCTTTGAAAGTACACATTTTCCACAAGTGAGTTCAATTGAAGACTTGTAGTCTTTTGTACACTGTAACTCATGACATGTGTATTACAGTGCAAATCAGAAAAGTTCAAACTGTCTGGGTTATTCAGCTGTGTGCAGCATTAAAATTGGTCCTATTGGACTCCAAATTATTTTGTGCTGTTCGATATGAAGTGGGTCAGGCAAAGGTTAGGTAGTAATACAGTGTAAACCTTTGTCTTATACTTTATTTACATTAAAATTAATTTTTAAATTGTAGTTTAAGTTACTGCAATATGCGTCTTGCAAAGTTGAAGACGCTCTAAATAGAATCCTGAACAAGACCTGTTCCTCCAGTTTTATTTTTTTCGAATGCTCAGCCAAGATAGAGGCTCCGCTACTGGGAATTAAACCAGTCATTGCGGTAGTGGGCGAGTGCTCCTTTTTCTTTTTAACCTATGAGCTACATGAACGCCCCTACAATGAATCATTATAAGGTGTTGAAATAAATAAAATATATTCTGTGTTGCAGTTGCAAGTGTTATATCATCATTATCATTTCGTGGTAAATCAGGAATCAAAAATCCGCCTCAAAGGGCTGCACAACTTGTAAAACACAGGACACATATGAAGAAAAAGATACAAAATTTGAATTGTATTATTTAATCAGATGAAGGTTTTGAGAGAGAAAATTTTACACACAGGATTTAGTGACTCCATTGCGCTGAACATCCGTATAATACTCCTGTAGAGTATAAGTCATCAGGGCATGTCCACACACACAATGACCCAAGTCAGACCCCAGGTGCTGTCTCTCAGGATCAGACAGCTCCTTTCATCATACGATCACAGAGATAGCGACAGTTTGTATTTGTGCGTTTGTTGATTTCTGTTTGTATGTTACAGAGGTGTCTGTGACAGCATTAGTAGTGCTCTGTCTTGGGGCTCCATGATGTCTTGCATAAAATCAAGGTTTTAAATGTTGTTATCACAGTTATTGATTACTGCACTGTTGGCACTTTGTATGAACTTTAGGACTTTTTTCAAGCTTCAGCTGACTTTTTAACAAAGCTATCATCACTGGGATATTATGTAATCGTGGCATCTAAACAGTGTGACAGAAAGACAGCCTTCCATAGAGAGCTCTCTGTGTCAGTTGGTGATTGCTGCTCGATCCCTCTGGCTGCGACGGAGACTGCAGCGAGCAGCTGGAGGAGAGACGTTTCTTCTTTATCTCCCCCCCTGCCCCTGTCCTCTGCCTTTGATCTCCCTCTCTCCTCCTTTTTCTCTCCTCTCCTCAGGCTGTTTCGTATTGTGCTCCTTTGTCCATCTGGAACTCCGTTCCCGTTGCTCTGCCACTGCAGGTGTGCATGTCTGTGCCGGAGTCACAGATTAAGTTGCTGTTCATTTTTTGGAGCAGGAGATCATTTCAAGCGTCAGCCCACATTCCTAGTTGTCCCCATTGTTATTTATTACACAATACAATTTCTTTTGAAGGCAGGAAATGCAATACTTCCCTTTGATGGTGCCAACAGAATTTGTGTCTGCATGTGTGGATGGGGGAGCGAAAGTCTGTGCTCCATTTGCCTAAGTGTAGGAGAAACGTTTTATTTTAAATGAAAGGGTCTGATACTGGATTTTTGTGGCCGATAACAATATCAATATTTGAATGATATTTCAGCTGATATTCCCGTATTTCACATTTTTCCCTTAAACTTGGTCAATAAAGAGTTTTGACCAAGATAGTATGTATTGAGCTAGACATTTTACAGATGAAAATCAAACTTTCACTCAATGCTTTAAGGTGGACGACACAGTTTGTAAATTACCTCAGACTTATCTTTGACATTTCTGAGCCATAATTTCTTGTTATCAGACATCAGACACACAGAAACCAATATATCTTATAATAAGCTAAAATAGACCTACTGTTTAATATCGGCCCGACTGATGT
This sequence comes from Lateolabrax maculatus, assembly GCA_031216445.1. NCBI lineage: Eukaryota > Metazoa > Chordata > Actinopteri > Acropomatiformes > Lateolabracidae > Lateolabrax > Lateolabrax maculatus. The sequence continues at coordinate 13,785,600 of CM062218.1, forward strand.
GTTGGTCGGACTCTACTGGACACACAGGTATTTGTTCTCTTCCTTGGTATGTAAAGCTTAGATAAAGACTGACTACGTTTTCAGTGTCTGCACAGTCTGGACACATGGTGAGGATACAAATAATGTCTGAAAATGAGGCTGAAAGTGTCTACTGTTGAAAAAAACATTCAATGTCTTCACCACCTAAAATCTCCTTCAAATAGTTTTGTCCTTGCCTCACTTTGTGACATGTTGTCCCTCTGCCTTTTCCCCTCTTTTTGCCTCTATCAGGAGGCGGTGGGGAGGGTTTGTCTGAAGGAGAGAGGACGGGACGTGTTGGTGTTGCAGAGAGTGACATCGTCAGTGACGTCGCCATCGGATCGGCCCTCACCCACATCGTCAGGGGGCGGGTCCAGAGAGGAGGATTGCGACAAGAGGTCAGTCCCTCCTACATAATAACAGCCCCCCAAACCAACAGTGATAACAAAAACATAATCATAGCACTCCTCCCTCTCTTTTTCAGTGTTTTACTGTGGCATCTCAAGTTGCAACCACACACTCTTGCACGTACATCCAAAGTATCAGTAGTGCTGTCAATACTGTGTGTGTTTGTGTGTGTGTGTGTGCGCGCGTGCATTGGTGTGTCTAAGATAATGTATGCTTTAGCTTCTGGCACAGAGAGGGAAGAAGAGAATGGCTTTTTTGTTTTCAGCTGAAAGGGAAACAAAGATGACACCAAGACTGGTTTACTTCCTCCTATAAATCAGTGAATGAGTTTAGGATTATATGTGTTTATAAATGAGTTTTCTGTGTGCATGTATGTACAAGTGCAAAGTCAGCTTCTTTGTGCAGTGTCTGCGTTTGAGTGTATTTAAGCCAGTGTGTGCCAAGACCTAAGGCACAATGCAGGGAGTGTCAGTGACAGGTTAAGTATGTGTGTGTGTGTGTGTGTGTGTGTGTGTATACAGTGCTTAGCATCTTCACTAGCAATCAGTTCCCTCCGAGTGCTACTGTAGAAGCTGTCAGAGAGAGGGTTTAAATCTCTGGAGCTCTTAGCTGACAGGAGCAGACAGCACGGCAGTTTACCCCACAGGAGAGCACCCTTTCTGGGTTTGCAAAGCTTAGATGAGGGCTGATCCTCCGAAAGTGTTTAGATATGAAGATGACCACCGAGCTAGCTACGCTTGCCGAGGCAGAGGAGGACCTAGATGATGAAGATGAGGAGGACGATGATGATGATGATAGCAATCATGATGAAGATGGTAGCAGTTCAGGAATTTGTACATTTGATGTTCCCCATTTTCGCTACATCGATGACGACGATGTGGAGGAGAATAAGGATGAAGAGAGGGAGGGAGGATGGAGGGATGGAAGTGGTCGTACTTGGCGCTCTAGTGAGAAAGATTGTTACGACTCTTCGTCTTACAGGTATGTGGTGGTGTCAGGGACGCCGCTCAAGATCTTGGAGCATCTACTAAGTGACCTGCGTTTGGACGACCAAAGAGGGGCGCCAGAGAGCAGGGAGAGCGGTGAGTTTGTCAACACACACACACACACTGATTACACATGCCATGTAAACATATAGATTGAAAGAATTGGAATAAAACTAAAGTAAGCAGAAAATTAGACAGTCATATAAATAAAGCAGTTGAGATGTTTGTCTCTGCTGTTTGACCAAAGGTATTTTAAAACTATGCAACTCCCCGCCCTCTCATTCAAAGGAATTTCATTTTCAGTGCCACACAACAAGTTACAGCACAGCCCAACCTGGACCTTTCTCTGTCTCTTTCATTTTCCCCGAAGTGGGTTCAAACCCAGGAGGTATGCTCTACCCTTTGATTATACTGTGTACGTGTGTGTGGTTGGCTACATGAGTCAGCCAGCCCTCACACCACATCCAGGTGCGTGCGTGCGTGTGTGCGTGTCTGCATTCATTCAGCCATGTCATTGCCTGTAAATATGAAGAACATTCAAGAGGTTAAATGCTCTAATGAGTTTGTGAAACGATTCCCTCAGGTTGCTGTAGGCATTTCTGCTGCAAACAATTTCGTTGGGCTGTTAAATGTCATGTCTCATTTTAACAATCCTCAAGTCTACCTTATAGCTACTGGGTTATTTGACCGTGCAGCAGTTACAGTACTACTATACTGTTTTACCTGGGAGATGCCTTGACATCTGTTTTATAGCCGTGTAGTTCATTGACATAAAAAAGGTTTAGTATTAGAATTTTTGCTTGATAAATGACTTAAATGATTAATTGATTATCAAAACAGTTGTTGATGAATTTTGTTCTAATTAACTAATCAATAAATCAACCAATTGTTTAAGTAAAAGTTGAAAGTGTATGTGGATGTGAGTTGACCTAGGTTGTAATGTTGACTACAGTTTGTGCCCCTTTTTATCATAAAATATTGTTAATGTTAGATAATCAGTCTTGCACAGATAAAAAGAAAAAAGCATGTCTTAACTTTTTTTCTTCCAATTAAATTCAGTATCACGATAGAGCCCAGGTTCAGTAGAATATTGCTTTTATCACAGAGGGACATCTGGGTCCCAACCTGTGTTTTATAAAACCTGCTCTTGCATGTGTGCACTGTTTTTAGACAAGGCGTCTTTATTTATCATTCCTCAGTACCACCAGTTCCCAGCAGTCCACAGGGAGCCATCTCACTGAATTGCAGGGAGCAAACGAAGAAAGAGGGACAAATGAATGTGAATGTAGGGGAGAGAGAGAGAGAGAGAGAGAGAGAGAGAGAGAGAGAGAGAGAGAGAGAACTGAGAAGGTCTTTGTGGAGGAAGACCGCCTGATATTTATTCACTCAAAAGATAAAATACACTTTTTTTTCTGAGGCTCTGGTTGATTCTTTTTGTGGGAGCAGAGTGAGAGGCAGAAGCAGGGATGCAGATCAAGAGTGTATGTGCAAGTTTGGCTGTCTTTTTCCCTGTATCTGTGTGCGTGCATCTATCTGTCTATGTGCGTTGAATAAGCATGAGGGTGTGTGTGTGTGTGTGTGTGTGTGTGTGTGTGTAGGCCCTCTAGGGTGGTGCTGAGCATCAGTGTGCCGTTTTAGCGGGCTTAGCTGTGCAGCATGTTGAACAGGCTCGAACACGCTTCCACAGAGAGAGCGATTACCCCAACCATCCCCTCCCCTTGTACACATAAAAACACACACAACAAAAAACAGAGCAGCAGATTACTGCGATTAGTTCAGCACACACACATTTTCTCTCACAAGAGATAAAGTCCCCAAGGTCAGAACTGAATGAGTTATTCATCAGGGTGCTGTGTGTGTGTGTGCGCGTGTGTGCGCGCGCGTTTGGGTTTGTGTGGATTGCTGTGTCTCTATGAGTGTATGTGTTTGACTTTGCGCGTGCCAGCGGACAAACGCAGAGGGCATATGTTGAAGGCGCAAATGGATATTCATCATCACAGAGAGCTGAGAGAGGGCGAGCGTAGGACGAGAAGAGTAGCGGGAGGAAATGTAACCGCAGAGAAGGAGAAAATGAAAAACGGGGGTGTAGGGAAGGGGGGCGGACAAGGATAGTTTGGGAGTGAGAGAGGGAAATAGAAGGCAGAAAAAAAGACTGAGGGCTGGTCAAGAAAGAGCTCTACATCCACAGATTGAAGAGAAAAGGGCTCAAAAAATAAATTGAAAATGAAATTAAGTTAACAGGCTTTTGAAAAAGTGATAAGCTCAGTCAGACCTGCCTAAAAATACTTCTTGAGAAAAGTTGTGTTTTTATTTCTAAAGAGAAGACACTTGATCAAATATTAATGCTGCGGCCTCTGCACAGTCTTCTATAATTGATTTCTTTGCTCTCTGCTCGACAAAGTCATATTTGGGTCACACATTTTATCAGGGAGTCAGGAGTTTGACGTGACACACACATAGGTGCACACACACACACACACACACACACACACACACACACACACAACACAGCTCCCTCACACCACCAACAATGGCTCATTACCCATCTGCCACAAGGGCTGTTTGGCTGTTTATATTCGGTTCTTACCCATTGAACACCTGCTCGCACACACGTACACACACACACACACACACACACACACACACACACACACACTGCTCTGTTACTGTTCTCTAGTAGCTGGCAACATAAGAGAGCGACCCCAAACTCTCGCTGTGCAACCAAACTTTGCTCAAACCCCAAGAGGACATGTGACCACCGACTTACAAGAGAAATATCTGGCTCCACTATGTTCACCAGCTTGTTGTTTGTCTATCAGCCATTTGGGGCTGGGAAGATGTTGTACTGTGGGTTTTTAGAGCTTTGTAGCCTAAAACAGCTGCAAAAATGACGCCATGAGAGTGGTGAGAGTGAACCAAAACAGTAAAGTTGTGGGCTGGGAAGACAAATCAGTGAGCTTGAAGAAGCTATAAGGCTCTGTGAAGTTAAAGGGGACACGTACGTGAAGTCATTTGACCGATTGTTGATATAAAATTATTGATTATCATTGCTTTAAAGATTCTGAGGGGCAAATGACTCATGTGACTGTCTGCATCTTAATTCCACAAATATGTTGGAAACTTCACTTGGACCACTTTTCCAGTGAAGACCTTGGAAGTAACTGATGATATGTTTCCTGTGTTTCAGAAATGCTGCTGGATGACTTCCTGTTGACCTACCTGGTGTTCATGTCCACCAGTGACCTCTGTCAGGCTCTGCTGGGACAATATCCTTACTCGCAAACACACACATAATCACTCACACACACATTCTTTCAGCCTCCACACTGTCTGTCGTTGCCTCCTTGACCGCTCTCACCTATAGCAGCGCCCGCTGCCGGGGCCAGGAGGAGGGCAAAGATGCCCTCTTCAGGAAGCGTAAGGTACTGCAGTTGGTCTCCCATTGGAGCAGGCTCTACAAGGACTTCCTCAAGGAAGAGGAGCACGTCAGGAGCTTCATGAAGGTACGGTACTACTCGCCTTCATCACCGCTTTTTTGTTTAATCTCTCTTCCCTCTCTGTCTCTTGTATTTCAAAGATGGAATGAGTTTGATCCTCTGGTTTCCTTTCACACTGGAGAACAAGAAGTCTCATTCAGAGAGAGCAGAAAAGTGTGTGTGTGTGTGTCTGTGTGTGTCTTCCCTGATCTTTTTTGTTAGCTACATCTCCTGTTAAACTGAATTCTGTTTCAGCTTTCATCCTTCTGACAAAGCAAACTAAGAGGAAAGAGAAAATACAGGCACTTTCATGGTACATCATATGAGGAATGAGTGGCATTACCATAATATGTAGTTGTGTGTTTTTCTTTCAGAGGCTAATACAAGACAACCAAGATAATTATTCTACAAAATACAGTATATACCCAGGACATCATGGGCATTGAATACAAACACATACAGATTCTTAGTGTCACATTCTTGTCACATTTCTCACGACAAATGCTGCTTGTATCCACTGTGTTCCTGCTACATTTTCACTTGGTTGGCTGAATTGGATTTGAATCCCTGCGACAACTGTGACAGTGAAAGAGAAACAGACAAGCGTGCGCGCGCACACACACACACATACACACGTACTCATCCACACGCTCACCCACAACAAGCAAACACAATCACAAATCACTTGTCCCTCCATAACCTGACGGCTCCATCGCTCCTGGGTTGCCATGGAAACCAAAGTGCGAGGGTTGGCATGGGTATAATCTCATATGGAGTGCGTAACCCAGGTGATGGTTGCCTAGTAACAGAGGAATGAGAGGGGAATTGTGATGGGAGGCTACGGTGGGTCAATGACAGCGATAAGCAGGTGTGTGTGTGTGTGTGTGTGTGTGTGTGTGTGTGTGTGTGGATCCTTGCCAGTTGTTACTGTTTCTGCCTCCTGAGCTTTCATGCTACTTACAAATTCTCTGCCATGCGTACACACAGTTCGACACTAGAGAGTGAGCCTAGTCACCCATTTAAGTACAAGGTACAGAATTTGTCTGATGTTTCTTTAATGTAATCTATCCACGCAGCATAATCCACACTTGATGATACTAAGTAAATGAGCTGCACACACTGTGATCTTAATGCCACATTGTGTTATATTGTTGGTTCAAATCACCCTTATGACCACAGCTGTATGTCATACCTTATCTTTTCTTTGTTGTCCTTCTTGTCATTATTTAACTAATAAACTAGCAGTATTTTTGGAATATAGTATTTATTAACTAATTAATTGACTAACTGCCATAAGGACTGGTAGAGTTAAAGGGTTTTTGAGCATTCCTATGGAAGCCCAGTATTAATGTTAAATTATGTTTTGGCGCGTCATAAGGTCCTCTAATGGTATTTAGCCATACAGATATGTTTTTGATTTATTAAACACATTTTATTAAACTATTAACATGAATAGAATTTAATTTATAATGCTCAAAGCATTGGGAAATGATTTGGGCAAACCAGCCCTTTAAAGAATATACATGCCATAATAATTCTGATATGTTAAGATTTATGTGCTATCCTACAGCTGTGTGTGGATCATTGTAGCAGGCAGCTAGTCAGACATCTGTATGATATGGAGTCGTTGTAAAATGATGGTGAGCCTGGTGGATAACAGACTGTCTGAAAACATCCAAAGACAAAAGACTAAGGCATTCAAGAGTTATTCCTGCAGCCAGTTACCACCCTTTCTGATCATCAATTAAAAAGTGTTATCATGAGATTGTAGGTGTGACGTTCTCTCTCTCTCTCTCTCTGTCAGACCCTGTACAGGTGTGTTTTAGAGGATCTGTATGAGTTCCCTACGCTGGAGAAAGACCTGAAGGAGTTCCAGAAACTTCTGCGTCGCAGACAGTAAGTGTGTTTGTCTCTTTGTTCACTATATTCAATATAAATACCTGTCACTGTGTGTTTTTTATTTAGTTATTTGTTTTCCATGCCTTGCATCCCTCGTCACTGTTATGCTTATTTGTTTCTTGTAGCACTGTGGATGACTGCCCTCCAAACCAAAAGGTAAGCCAGAGAGAGGAAGGATGGTGAATAAGAGGAAATATTTACTACATTCATGCTGCTTGACACTGTTGGCTACATTTTACTGATATGACTTTAAATCTGCAGCTCTTGCTTTCAAATGTTTTAATGGTGTAAATAAAAATACAATTGTGGCAAATATAAGAGGTGCAGTGATAGAATTGATTTATCAATTCTAATACTTAGTATACCATAGATTTAGACAATTACAGGAAAAAAGTTAAAGAATTACCTTCTATCATATAGTGCTTCACATTGCCTATTGAGGTTCAACTGTAATAAAGTCTAAATTGTATAGGTGCTGATACAGATGCTACAGATGTTATCGGTGTATCCCTATATTCAGTGAAGTATAAATACAGTATTTTACATATCTGTGTTTCTTTTGCTCTCTTTGTCAGAGTAAACAAATGTATCAGCAGTTGAGTTTGAAGGAAAACTGTTTGCAACTCCGAAGTCCACAGACTGAGACTAGAGAGGGTGAGTAACAGACACAGACACATGTACACACTTGTACACAACACACTGCCCAGGACTGTGCACAATTAGGCATAATGACAGTCTGTGAGTTTTAATGTCAGTGTGCACATGCAAATTGCTTAAATACAGCGTGTTCAGTTTTTTTGGTCTGCTTGAGTACTTGACCAAAATTAACTCAAGTCTCTCTGTAAATAAATGTTGTATTTGCTTTGTTATGATTTTACAGTATTTCAGTATTTTTGTTTTAGCCATTTACTGTATTACATAAACCGATTACAGTATATGTGCACTGACTGCTCTATGAACACTTTCTATGTATTTTCCAGTTATTTGTTCTGTGTACATGAGCGCTGACTCCTACCTGAGTGTCCACACACACCACTCAATGGAGGCGCATGAGCTGCTTAGGATTGTGGCTCTGAAGATGGACAGAGCAGAAGAAGACATGGTGCTTGCTGTGGTGTCGCACACTGGAGGTACAAGGCGCCCCCCCCCCCCCCCCCCCCCCCCCCCGCCCACACACACACACACACACACACACACACAGACACAAAGAAATGCAATGTATAGTCAACACATTAGCAGAAGTATTAATTCCCTCTTGAAAATGCTTTTCTGGGCGCCCCGGTAGGTCAGTGTGTAGAGCTCATTCCACAAGGGCTGAGTCCTTATCGCAGTGGCCTGGGGTCGAGTCCGGCTCGTTAATCCATTACTTAGCTAACTGTTTATACGTCCCTTCTAGCTACCTAGTTTTCATACACTCTCAATCACAGCAGTGTTTAGGTGTTACAGCTGACTCAATATGAAAGTTTTTTTATAATCAAATCCTAATTATAGTAGTATTGTTCTTTTTTAAATTAGTTGAGATACTCTACAATGCTTTCATGTAACTCTTGGAAACTGCAAAAGTACATCTAGGGTTCCCCTGGTCTGGAATCACTGTTCTACACTCTTGGCTCTAAATTGTTATCATCATCTCTCTCTCTTTCTCTTTCCTCTGTATATATTTGTCTCTGCAGAGCGGAGGATGTTACAGCCCAGTGACTGTGTGTATTCAGAGTCTCTGACCCCACAGGGAAAGCTTGTGGCCTGTCGCAGAGATCTCACTGAGATCTTGGTATGTAAATGCAACTTGCAGGTTTAAAGCAAACCACAACCTCTCAAAGATATGATAACTTGGGCATTTGCTGCCTCTGATATTGTAGGAAGCCTGGCATTAACCACAATTATTTTGTTGTTGCCCAACCGTGACAGGAGGATTTGAAAGTGCTGTATCAGGGCGAAGTGTTGTCCTGTAAAAGCATGATTTTCACAGTGGAGCTTCAGTTGTGAATCCTCAAATCATTTTGCAATATTGGGCACTTTACAAACTGCAGTTTTAGGGATTCGGGTTTCTTGTGGGACATGTATATTTAGCAGCATTGACCAATTTAAAAAATCTACTGTCCAACTAGTAGGCTGGTAGGCACAGGTGTAATATTTATTCTTGTTTAGCATTTTGTCTGCTGAGTCCATTGTCAGGCTCACAAATGCAGTATTGTAGTTAATATGGTGACCTGTAACCAGAGTTGGACAGAAAAATTGTGCTATAGGACTCACCATTCCCCTTTCAGCTTTCAGTTCTGCTTGTATGTGCAGCATGTACTGTATTTCTGTGTATACGTTGTCTTTCTATGTACTAACTTAACTTTCCTTTGTGTGTGCAGCCTCCTTTAACGGACAGTGCTGAGCTTAGCAGGAGGCCAGTGCGACTCTTAGGTATTAACACCTGGGATGTTGCAGCTGCTCTGACACACCTGGACTGGAATCTCTTCAAATCCATCCACGAGGTACAAACACACACACACACACGCACACACACACACACACACACACACACAAATGTATGCATATGCATATGGTGTGTGCACATAGTTTATAATAAATTCATATTCATGACAGAGATTGCTTGAACATAAGCATTAAAGATGAAAATGCTCTACAAGACATGCAGGATCAGAGTACAGAAAGTCTTCTTGCAGCTGAGCGGCTGTCAGGAAGAGCATCTTACACTGTTAGGTGGATGGTATTGTATCTTTAGGCAGTCTAGGCAGTCAATTGTGCTTGATTCCCATTCTCAAATGTGAGCATTTGCTGCTTTTCTCTATGGTGAGGTACCTAAGATCTTAGAGGGAGTACAAATGTTGGGGTGCATTTTCCTAAAAAGCTTGATGTCACTCACACCCTTCTCTCCCACCACATGCAGCAGGAGCTGGTGTACTACACCCTCAGCCGTGCTCCTGGTACCGCCCACGCGGCGGCGCTCTCAGTCCTGCTCCAGCGATGTAACGAGGTCCAGCAGTGGGTCATGTCCGAGGTGCTCATGTGTGTATCGCTCAACAAGAGAGTACAGCTGCTCAAGAAGTTCATCAAGATCGCAGCTCAGTAAGAACACACACACACTGTCAGAAATATACGCAAATAAAAGTGCATGTATCAAACGCATCAAGATTTCTGTGCATAATGTTTTTTTATTTATATTTTTGTGTAATTGCAGTTGTAAAGCCCAAAGAAATTTGAACTCTGCTTTTGCCATCATCATGGGTCTTAACACAGCAGCTGTCAGCCGACTCAACCAAACCTGGGAGGTAAGTCTGCTTGTTGTTTCATTTTGTGTATTTGTACACGTGTTTTAAATCGAATTCTGAACAAGCACCTTCCTTTCAGAAATGTCCAGGGAAGTTCAAGAAGCTTTTCTCAGAGTTGGAGCTCATCACGGTGAGACTTAACAGATTCAACAGAGATAGATGCAGAGCTTGAAATATGTTCCCCTTTTGATTTGATAAACAAATCTTGAACCCCCCCCCCCCAAATCTCTCTTCAGGATCCATCTCTGAACCACAAAGCCTATAGGGAAGCATTCAAGAGGATGAAACCTCCCAAGATCCCTTTCATGCCTCTTCTCCTGAAAGGTATCATCTCCAACCCTTACACACACACACACACACACACACACACGCTTACACCTTGCTTTGTTTTTGGTGAATGTTACCCTTAATACACTTGTGTCCTGCTCTTAGATATCACCTTTATCCATGAGGGAAATAAGACCTTCCATGACAACCTGGTCAACTTCGAGAAGCTGGTGAGTTGAGTCAGTTCTGCAAAGTCTGTCAGTGTTTGTGTTTCAAAATGGCCACATATAGAATGAATGAGGCGATTGTTTAAACTGTCATTTAGTAATTACATTCATAACAGGATGAGATGCATTAACAGGTGATTCATTGCTTGATCGTATACAGATACAGAGAATGTAATGGCAACTTTATTAAAACTACACTGGAGATAATCAAACATGTTTCAAGAGAGTTAGTAATAATTCACATTAGTGGACAGGGGTACATTTGTCAGGTCTGAGAGTAGAAAACTGCTGCAGGAGGCAGTGAGCCTGATGGAAGGGAGAGTCAGAGTGCTGTTTGTTACGCATCAGCGAGTTGAGTGATTGATTGAAACCTTCACTGAGACCAAGCTTTATTTTCCAAGAGTGCTATGTTTTCTTTTTAACTGGTGACTTTCACCTCAATGCACCATCACTGAAAGTAAAAATATTAAGGTCAACGTTCAGTAGGTGGCAGCTGAGTTGAGATGTTATTTGTGTTGTTGTTTAGTGATATGATGCAGTACAAATCAGCCATAAAATATTAGATCTTGATTGTTTGGTATTGCACTCATGCTACATGTCTTCTCTTAAACCAACAGCATATGATCGCAGACACAGTGAGAATGATTCGCCACTGCCAAAGCGACCAGCCAGGTGAGTCTTCTCATTTCTGAGTGAATTCCATCGGTTCAGTGATCCTTAAATCACAAATTATAAGATTTAGTTACAAGGGCTCTTCAGGCTCATTGTCTCTCCTTGTGTGACAAATTGTTAATGTTGGATGAAGTATAGACTTTTGGCTCCATTCATTGTGAGGAATCTACTGCCCTCTGCAGCTGAGTTAGTGTACTGCACCTGTACCTGATTCTGTTGTCTCTCCCACTCAGTTTTCTCTTACAGTTTCTAAGCAACCATTTCCAGACAGTCTTTTATTCTCTTTATATGGCCATAACACATTCTGTGTTTGTACTAAATGTGTGTGTTATTGAGTCCAGAAGAAAGCTGGTCTGTGTGACTAATTTGCGTGTTTTGTGTCCGCCTCTTAGGCAACGAGGTAATCGGGGTCGACAGTGCGGAGGTGAGGGCGAGCGTTCACTACCTTCACATTATCGACAATCAGCAGACACTTTTCGAACTGTCGCACAAACTGGAGCCACGCGCTTAAACACACACACACACACACACACACACACACACACACACACACACACACGCACGCACGTACCCTCTCAGATACGCACACAAACACTCCGGACACAGTGCTGTGGAGATGCTAGCACAGAGTACGTGTGACATGGAGGACGCTTTGTACAGCAAAACGTCACACGCTCACACATACACATCAACAAAATCACACTACCAGCAATGGTGCCAAGTGGACATTAAGGTGCCATGTGTTCTGACAAAGACCCAGAGCTGCCTGTTCTCTAAAGGCTTTATGACACTGAACATGTGTTTGGAAAGGATTCATAAAGTCCGTACATGCTCTGTGAACTGTCCACAGGAAGAGATTCTGCGCAGCAAGATGGAGATTTGCCAAACTGAGACAGAGAGGAGAGGAGGCTGTAATTAGTTTGTACAGTATCTATTGGACTGAATATGCCCTTGTTTTTGTTCTTGTGATAAGGTTTTTGGTTATTTATGATGCTGCTCAACAGGTGGAATGTTCTTTTATTTCTATCAAAGTCTTGTCACCCCCTCGGAGGTCAACAAGGACTTGATAGTCTCTTAATCATTTCAGTTACAGACAGATGGTTTGGTCTATAACCTGATGGCCACAATCTGCCCCATCGTTGGTTTCATGATTTCATCTGCATATCACACACCTGCCTCGTGATGCATGTATATCCAGGATACATGCCTTAGTTATTTAGGTGTGTGATGCGGAGCTTTTTTTGGTTATTATGGGGTAGCATATTATGTAACACAAGCAGCAGCCAGTTCTGAAGCAGTACAACACTTTTATCATACCTACACCTTTTCACCTTTTCTCACTGAAGTTCTGTCTGTTTAATTAAAAATGTACAGCCTCAGTGAGGGACAAAAGGTGTAATGTTAACAGTGTTTTGTATATGGCATGAGAAGAAAACATTGTGAGAGGTTTTTATTGACTGACTGGGACATTTGAAACACTAAAGCTCTCCTGAACGTGCCAGAGTTCATACACTGTTGGTGACAGTGACTGGTTTTTAGTTCTCCTTGTTCTCCCTGTTTCCAGTCCTGACTTTAGCCAAAACACTCCTTGTGCACTCTTCTCTATGATGTTTTTGTGTGAATAGATAATGATAATTTAACATTGTATATAATATGGACCTAAACATTTTTCAGTGCCAAATGTCACACTTGAGTCTTTTTTTCTGAGGGAATTTGATTTCCTTGAATGAGCCCTGGTCTTTGATCATTTAAAGCAGATCTGGCTGCTTTCTGACATTATGACCAGGGTGTGTGATGGTATCCTGCTCACCCTGGGTTGTTAGGGAAACAGAGCCCCATCATAGAGCTATTTTTCTTTCTTTTTTTAATCCTTGTGTTGTATTGTGTTAACAGATAAGTCAAAGCACTGCACCACAGACCTTTGTAAAGAAACAGTTTTATTCAACAGATTATGTTAATGAAGATATTTTGACATTGATAATTATTTCTTACTGACTGAAACGATTACTTGATTTAGAAGTGGTCTTGTGTAAACTGCCTGTGAAAACCAACACAGGGTTGGACATAATAATGGAAGCACAAGGGGCACAGACTTCCAACATTGTAGTAGTAATAAGTCTCTGTTGTAGGATCTTTACAGCTTTGGTTCACCCATTAATTAAAGTCATCCCTTTAACATTGGTTCTGATTATTGTGGCCCTCCAACTGCATATTGGCTGGCAAAATTATCCTTTTTGACCCAAATAAATCCTCAAATTCCCACATCTTCCTGTTGACAAGGCCATGACATGAAAAAAAAATGTATTTGTTATTCAAATCGCTTGCCTGTCTTGTTGTTAATAAAATTACGACTCTGGCTCAGTCTGTAGTCACCAGAAAAGAAATCCAGCATGTGATGAAGGGAATCATTCAGAAATTATATAATAGTGATGACGTTACAAATTAAGACAAGAACAACACATCCTTTAGAACCAAGAGTGGTCTTTACGTCTGGCAAACCTTATTACAGCTTGTGTTATTTTGTCCTTGCCCTGTATCTGTTCATGCATAGCCAGTCACTTCACTGGTATATTTCTGCTAAGGAGGAGGAAACGTCCAAAGGCCAGATTTCTAAATGTTATGTAGCGATGCATGTCTTGCATTGCTTCGAAAGTTATAAAACGTGGGGGGTAAAGTGCAATACAGTAGAAATGTTGTTGCCACAAGTGTTCATCATCATTTCAACACTAAGTCTTTCAGAGAACAGAGTTTCTTTCTCCTGCAGATCATAATGAATCAAATGGACAAGGGGGAAATCGTTTTAGTGCCAGAAAACATCTTTGGCTCAGTGCAAAAAACAAATGATCAATGATGATCTCAAGGTTAAGACTCACTTTTAAACATAACTCTTGTGTGATGAGCAGCAGTGATTTAAAAACAATTTTAAAGACAAACTCTAGCACTAACACTTGTAGATGCTCTGACACTGAATTTGGAGCCAGTTTGTTATAGTCACCCAAAATGGATGAATTCAAATTGATTGCTTATTTGAGCCATTTAAGTATTTGATATTATGTGGATGTAAAATCTAAACAAATACTACAGAAGTCAATTTATTTTCAAAGCAGTGCATTGCACATGTGAGTATTGAGATTATTACTTTTCAGGAGTCATTTATATCCACAAATATTACATAAGCCAATTAAGCTTATACGAATAACATTCATAAACAAACCAAGTCAGTGATTCTTTGACTGCTAGAGCTGATGGATGACATCCATGGTCTGTTCATATTCACTGTCATAGAAAGGCCTTGTGGTGGTCATTTTTACTATTAACCTGTACATGACACACACATGCACAAACACACCTCTGCACATTGATTTCAAAGAGCAGAATAATTGTGTTATACTAGTTATTTATTGTAATATATTGTTCATTTCTGTATTTTGAGGTGACAAAAGTTAATGTGCCATGTTCAGGGGTTCAACAATGTGGACGTGCATTCCTGAGCAGAAAAGATGTTTGTGCTTTGAAGCTACAACGCTGGAACGTAAAAGTACTTGTTGTTATGTTTTGTGGCCACTTGAGGGCAGCGAAAGAGCAAGTCAGTGAGATGATGCTCCACTCTTTCCTCTGGTGTCAAATGCTGTAATGGACAGGAAACCAACAGGAAGATGTATTTAGTTTTTTATCTGCCGTTGTCATGACTGTGTAAAGTTACGCTTTTTTAAAGCAATGTTGTTTAAAAACTGTTTGCATGTTAAAACAAAAAAAAAAAAACACAAAGTTCACAATGCAAGAGAGGACACATTGAAGGCTTTGTACGATTGTAATATTGTTGATGTGTAAATATATGGCCATGTTTGGTATGTTGTTATTATTTAACAGTTGTAAATGAAAAAAATAGTCAACCACAAAGCAATACGTCTCCCCTCGTGTCCCCTCAACCTTCTGACAGCTGAAGCCACATGTCTTTTCTAATGCTACGTTTTACTATGTCAAAATTTGACTGAAATAAATAAATTATAGCTTTTATGTGACAACTCCGGGTGAGCTTGTGGTCTTTTTTGGCTTGTGTTCTGTGTCGTTGTGTACAACTGAAAGTGTTTGTTCGGCAAGTGCATGTGACCAATGACATCACACCAAGAGTGCAAACACCCTCTCTGAAGCAGATAAAAGAAAGTGGCCTTTCAACTGTCTCTGCAAAAATCCTCGATCACATCCAACAGTGAAGATCACGTACTCCAAAGACTTAGACGGAGCCTCTGACACCAACATGCTCTTGTTCCTCTTCTTGTTTGGTCTGGCTCTGGCTGCCGTGTCTCCTTCAGATGACCCTCAAGTGAAGCTGCAGCGTGGCAACTGTCCCATGTTCTGGTACAGCTTCAAAGGCCGCTGCTACAAATACATCGCCACACGTTTGACCTGGGCTGATGCAGAGCTCCACTGTGTGTCGGAGGGAGCCAACCTGGTGTCAATCCACAGTCTGGAGGAACATAATTTCGTCAAAGACCTGATCAAGAACTTTGACGACGCTCAGGGATACACCTGGCTTGGACTCAGCGACACTCAGAAAGAAGGAGGATGGATGTGGTCTGATGGTTGTGCAGTCAAGTTTGTCTTTTGGAATGGAGGACAGCCTGACAACGATAAAGGAACTGAACATTGTGTTCACAACAATGTTGAGATACGTCTAAGATGGAATGATAACCAATGTTCTGAAACTTATCCTTCTGTTTGTGCATCTCGCATAATCTGTCCTTAGAAACTGAGATGGTAACATATGTCTGATTCAACCTGGTCACTGTTCACCTGTTGTTCTTTTGACATGCATTAAGCCTCCACAATAAAGAAACAAATGTACACTTATGTGTGCGTACAGAAGTAATTTTTCACTAACCTTCATTTTAATGAATGTTGGACATTCACTCTTGTAACTCCAGTAGTAAAACTTTGTTTTTGGGATGCCGGACAGCCAGATAATGCTGGAGAACATGAAATCTGTGGATACACAAACCTCGGCACAGTTCTGAAATGACTGAAATGACTATCTGTGTTTTTATACATTCACTTCTGTCTGCGCAATTTCACACAGTTTGTCCTTAGCGATCGAGAAGGCTGTGTCTGATTCAACTCTGTGAATTTCCACCAATTGCTCTGTAGTAATGCATTAAGCCTGAATGATTAA
Source organism: Lateolabrax maculatus (assembly GCA_031216445.1). Classification (NCBI taxonomy): domain Eukaryota; kingdom Metazoa; phylum Chordata; class Actinopteri; order Acropomatiformes; family Lateolabracidae; genus Lateolabrax; species Lateolabrax maculatus. Next base: position 13,802,004 of record CM062218.1, read on the forward strand.
GATACAAATGTCAGAGAGTATTTACAGAAGTATTTTTTGAACCTTAATTTTCATGAATGTTGGAAACTAACAAAGATAATTTCAATGGTGAGCAAAGGAAATATTTCCAAAACTTCTGAATAATAGAAAAATGTATAGATTTAGAAGAAAAGTAATGTAACTGTTAACAATAAAGTGTACTTTCTCATATATAACTGCATTCATGAATAAAAGGGATTGTTTGATGATAATTATCTCGTTATTTTTTACACAAGTTCAAATTATTTGGGATTTCCACTAAAAGTCTTCTTCTTTTTTTTTAAATCATCAAGCCCACAACTTTTACCATGGCTCTTCATGAACCAATCAAGAGATATTTATAATACATTTCACACTGAATAAAAGTGAGTGTATATTTTATATTTTCAGAATAGCTAACAGAGCTTTCATGGAAATAATATTGAAAGACGTGAAGCAATGGGAAGAGAACCTTCATAATGTTTATGATGGAGGTGTTTCGGAAGAATGTATTCAGGAATCCTATTCTCTTTTTCTTGGTAATAAACTCAAAGAGATACAGTATAGGATAATGCATTGACGATACAGAAGAAAACTGATCCCAGTAGATCCCTTCTGTACATTAAGTGTAAATTGACAGCTGGATCTACATGCATTGCTTATGGTGTTCCGGTCATGCTTGATCAATGAGATTAATAACATTTTAAAGACCTGAGCCAGTTTAAATTAGGACTTCCATTTAAAAAGGCATTGCACTCACATAAATCTAAGCTGCTGGAAAAAATCCTTTTTTTCGCAAGAAAATAATGTGCATCTTTTAAATTGGATCCATGAAAACCCCAATACTGTAACACAGTGGGAAAAAGAAATGAAAATGTCTTTATGGATCTATGGTGAATTCTGGTAAATCACTTGCAGTCTGTGATCTTAGTGACTCAGTCCAAAGGGCCAACAGCACATTGGATTGAAGGGTTCCCGGCATTTCAATGGAATAGATATCAAAAATAGATTTATCTGTATCATAGATTGATTGAGGAATACTGTATAAACTCTCTTTCTTTCATTCCCCTCTCTGTTACAGCTCAGGCTTATTTTGTTTGACCGTAATAATACTGATAAGCATTGTTATGATCCAATAAAAGTATACTTATGTATAAAAACAAACACTCGAGCACTCCTGTGAGGCCGGAGTTCAACAACAAGTTGATGAATATTGAACATTTATTGCTTGTCTTTTACTTCCTTGTTTATATTTTAGAGTCCTGGTTAATTTTTATCCAGACACTCCTCAACATGTTTCTCATTGGAATGTGATGTTTCTGATTCAATAGATAATAATAATTTGACATTTTACGGTAAATAATATGAACCTAAACATTTTTCAGTGATAAATGTCACTCGCATAGATGCTTTCTGACATTATGATGCCTGATTTCAGGGTGTGTGATTGTATCCCCCTCACCCTGGGTTGCATTCAACACAAACATTCATCAAGCACATGGTCTCATCATCTCACTTGATGCTGAGAAAGCCTTTGATCGAAAGAGTGGCCTTACTTATTCAGCGTCATGGAAAAGTTTGGTCTTGGTGAGGGCTTTATTAACTTCATTAAGCTGATATACAATTAAGCCCGGGGCCAGTGTACTGGTTAATGGAATACAATCATCAGAGTTCTTGTTGGGGAGATCCACTCGTCAACAAGACCCTATATCCCTGCTTATTTTTGTGTTAACCATTGAACTGCCAACTGAAGCCAGCAGTGGGAGCCACAGAAGGAATCCAAATAAGATCTATTACATATAAGATTGAACTGTATGCAGACAACGTCATATAATCCATACCAATCTAAATGTCAATCACTGAGGCCTTTGGTTCCTTGTCAGGATATAAAATAAATTTTGATAGAAAATGACTGACTATGTTAATTGTACATGTCCAGGATACACTGAACTTGCCGGACTTACTTAGTTTCTTGGTCTACCTCAGGATTTTTGTACTTAGTGAAAACTGTAAATCCAAATATTAGAAACCTATCGCGGTTCTGAAAGCTACAAATCTTTTCTTAGCAAGAAAATTTGTATTTATTTAACTGGACACATGAAAATCCTACTACTGTGACACTGTGCTATCAAGAAAGTTTAGGGTTTTTTTTCCAATGAAAAGCTCAGTACCAAAACAAAAGGAACTGACAACATCTTTATAGATCTATGGTGGCCTCTGAAAAATCACTTGGCCCATGATCGTAGTGACTTGGTCCAAAGGAAGGCGATGGGCACATTGGATCAAAGGGTTCCTGGAACTCCATGGAACTGATATTAGAAGTAGATATGCCTGCATCATACAGTCATTTAGGGATAGTGCATAAACTTGTTATGATACAATAAAAATATGACATAGGAAAACAAACATTAGAGCTCTTCTGAATGTGCCAGAGTTCAACAGTTAATGAATAGTGAACAGTTATTGCCTTTCTTTTATTTCCCTGCTTTTTCTTTTAGATTCCTGCTTAAATAAAAAAATCAAATAAAATCAAAAAACAATTCTTAATTCTTTGCTTTAGAGACAGACTCTAATCCCTTGTTGTCACCAACACATCCCTGAATGGAAATGTAGTCAGTCTTGTGGACACTGTTACAGCAACCCAGGCTGATTATCTAACTAATTCAAATTGAAAACTTCCTAATATAATTTCAGTTCTTCATATTATGTATATAAATTCTAAATTTTAAAGAAGTCTGTTTATTGTACAGAATGTGTTGCTCTTTGCTTTTCAGGAGTTATTTACATCCACAAATATTACATAAACCATTTAAGATCATAAGAATATCTTTCATGAATTCTGAAAGGGAGACTATATAACTTTTTTCTGACAGTTGAGAGATAATGCTGAATGCCAAACTACTGACAGCATTTAGCTAAAACACTAAACCTATGTAACAGTAGCACACGTGGAGAAGAGTCACAGAGTCAGCAAACTGACTGTCCATTATACAACTATATTTACCTAACGTCTGCTAACATAAGACACCATGAGCTACTGGTCATACCAGACCAAGTCAGGCTGTAGCAGCAAAACTCCTGAGTGTGTCCAATTATTTTACACATTACACATTTTATTGCTTGTGAATTTAACTTTTCATTAGTCAGACAAAACACTGTGTTAGTTCTTTTCTTCAAAGTGACACAGTCTTAAAATATGCTTTATGTGAAACCAAGTCAGTGTTTATTCGACTACTAGAGCTGATAAATTAGAGCCAATCGGAGCCTGTTCATACTCAGACTCACAGAAAGGCCTTGTGGTGGTCATTTTTACTATTAACCTGTACATCACCCACACATGCACAAACACACCTCTGCTCATTGTGTTCAAAGAGCAGAAAACTTGTGCCATACTAGTTACAATTGTTTATGTGTCATGTTCAGAGGTTCAACGATGTGGACGTGCATTTCTATACAGAAAAAAGGTTTCTGGTTTGAAGCTACAATGCTGGAACGTAAAAGTACTTGTTGTTATGTTTTGTGGCCACTTGAGGGCAGCGAAAGAGCAAGTCAGTGAGATGATGCTCCACTCTTTCCTCTGGTGTCAAATGCTGTAATGGACAGGAAACCAACAGGAAGATGTATTTAGTTTTTTATCTGCCGTTGTCATGACTGTGTAAAGTTACGTTTGACAAGTGCATTTGACCAATGGCATCACACCAAGAGTGCAAACACCCTCTCTGAAGCAAATAAAAGAAAGTGGCCTTTCAACTGTCTCTGCAAAAATCCTCGATCACATCCAACAGTGAAGATCACGTACTCCAAAGACTTAGACGGAGCCTCTGACACCAACATGCTCTTGTTCCTCTTCTTGTTTGGTCTGGCTCTGGCTGCCGTGTCTCCTTCAGATGACCCTCAAGTGAAGCTGCAGCGTGGCAACTGTCCCATGTTCTGGTACAGCTTCAAAGGCCGCTGCTACAAATACATCGCCACACGTTTGCCCTGGGCTGATGCAGAGCTCCACTGTGTGTCGGAGGGAGCCAACCTGGTGTCAATCCACAGTCTGGAGGAACATAATTTCGTCAAAGACCTGATCAAGAACTTTGACCACGGCGAGGGACGTGCCTGGCTTGGACTCAGCGACACTCAGAAAGAAGGAGGATGGATGTGGTCTGATGGTTGTGCAGTCAAGTTTGTCTTTTGGAGTATAGGAGAGCCAAACAACAGTGGAGGAGTCGAAAACTGTGCTCACAACAACGTGGACAGACATCTGAAATGGAATGATAACCAATGTTCTGAAACTTATCCTTCTGTTTGTGCATCTCGCATAATCTGTCCTTAGAAACTGAGATGGTAACACATGTCTGATTCAACCTGGTCACTGTTCACCTGTTGTTCTTTTGACATGCATTAAGCCTCCACAATAAAGATACAAATGTACACTTATGTGTGTGTTCAGAAGTAATTTCATTAACTTTAACATTAGACATTCACACAGCCCCGTGACTTGCCACCTGTTGCCATGTGTAAATCCAATGGAGCTCTGAAATAAAGATATAAAGTTTATGTGTACGGAAGTCATTTTATTCACATTCATTTTCGCTAATGTTGGACATTCACTCTGGCAACATGGTGGGTCCAAATATACTGTTATGGGGCTAAGTAAGCAATCAATCCTGCAAATGAATGCTTAAATGTTCTGTATATCTGTTCAGACACAGTGAGTACAAACACAGAAGTTCTGCTCCCAACAATGCCCAACGTTGCAAATTTACAACATTTTCCTAAAAACTTACTAAAACATAAAAAATCTGAAAACTCTTTAATTTCTACATCAGAGGCCTCCTAAAACAATATCTGGGAGGTCAAAAAAGTGGGTGTTCCTCCTCTTCGAGATCCTCTCGGACTTCTGGCTTGTAATGAATCAAAGATGCTCTAAAATGGTTTGGGAAAAACATAATTCTTTCCTTTCCATTTGATTCATTATGATCTTAGCTTAGTGTTGAAATGACGATGAATACTTGTTGGACAACCATTTCCACTTCATTGCACTTTATCACCCACAGAGCCTCAGTGAGAAAAGACTTTAAAAGTGTATATGCATTTGCTAGACACTGCTCCAGCCCTGCCTGTTGCCTCGGACATACACTAAATATAAACTGTATGCTGCTCTAACTCACGACAGTGTGATTCCACTATCATAAGGGAGTATTCAGTAAATGTTGAGTTTTGTATACGTATTTAGATATTCACATGCTCGGTAGTGTGCATTACTTGTGATTGCAACAGATGTTACACCTGTGCTGTTCCCATAGTTATCTAATACACAGAGACTGGAACAGAGATGGAAAAACAGGTTGATAATTTAAATCAACACAAAAAAGCAAGTGAAAAATCTATAGAATGAAATTGTCATGTCATTACTAATTACAGTAATGGTAATTCAATTCATTACATTTTTTTTCTTTTTTTTTTGCACAATGAAGGCAAAAAACATGTATTATTAAAAAATGTGAAAACATATCTTTGGACCCACCATGTTGCCAGAGTGAATGTCCAACATTAGCGAAAATGAATGTGAATAAAATGACTTCCGTACACATAAACTTTATATCTTTATTTCAGAGCTCCATTGGATTTACACATGGCAACAGGTGGCAAGTCACGGGGCTGTGTGAATGTCTAATGTTAAAGTTAATGAAATTACTTCTGAACACACACATAAGTGTACATTTGTATCTTTATTGTGGAGGCTTAATGCATGTCAAAAGAACAACAGGTGAACAGTGACCAGGTTGAATCAGACATGTGTTACCATCTCAGTTTCTAAGGACAGATTATGCGAGATGCACAAACAGAAGGATAAGTTACAGAACATTGGTTATCATTCCATTTCAGATGTATGTCCATGTTGTTGTGAGCACAGTTTTCGACTCCTCCACTGTTGTTTGGCTCTCCTATATTCCAAAAGACAAACTTGACTGCACAACCATCAGACCACATCCATCCTCCTTCTTTGTGGGTGTCGCTGAGTCCAAGCCAGGCACGTCCCTTGCCGTGGTCAAAGTTCTTGATCAGGTCTTTGACGAAATTCTGTTCATCCAGACTGTGGATTGACACCAGGTTGGCTCCCTCCGACACACAGTGGAGCTCTGCATCATGAGTAATAACCACACAACAATCATAGTTTTATGAATAAGCATTTATTAATAAAAAATATTGGGAAAAAAATGTATTTACAAAACTTTTCGTAAAAAAAAACAACTGTGGTTTGAAGGCAGTCTGTGTTCACTTGCAGTGATAGTCCCTAAAACAGTTCTTTTCATCTGTTAAGCACAGGCGAACATTGCACTTGCTACACAGTGTGTTTGTGTATCCATTATTGCAGTGTCTGCAGCGTCCTCTCTTTGTCTTTTCTGGGAAATGTGCAATCATGTCTTTGCGTACATCCAGTGGGGGGGTGGTCCGATGACCTCTTGGCTGGGGGACTCACATCTGTTGAGGATGGTCTCTTCTGAGGATCCAAAGGGCTCCCTGATGTCACCGTCTGTGTGAGTGTGTTCGTCTTCCCTGAAGATGGTCGCCCTCTCTTGGGTGTCGTGTCGTGTGTGTTCACCAGGATGAGAGAGGATGCAAGCTGTGCCTGAAACTGTCTCCTGTTCAGTATCTCTTTCTTGGTCATCTCCAGAGCTTTACAGTCCCGCTTGTAGAGGAGCCAGGCGTTAATCGCAGCAAGGATGATGGTGTGCCAGAAGATGTACATGTACCAGCGGCGGGATTTCATGGGGAACTTGTACTTGGCAGCAAATGAGTCCAACAAATCCAAACCTCCCATGTGTTTGTTGTAGGTACCAACAATGTAAGGCCTCTCAACACCTGACAGTCCAAGTTCAGATTTGGCTTGTCGTATTCCACTGACACTCCCTTGGTACACATCGAAGTCACAGAGCATGGCAGAGACTCCAGTTCTCACCCACAGTTTGAACCCCCATGGGTGTGGCTTGCCGCGCATATATTGCTTGATGTTACTGAACCTCCCCTTGAAAGGAATCATCATTTCGTCCACAGAGTTGTGCTCTTCGGGTACCACCTGCAGGCATCTCTCCCTGAATGAATTCAGCCATGGTCTGAGTTTCCAGAGTTTGTCCTTCTTTTCCACCTCTGACACAGTCAAGTTGTTTACAGAGTGTAATGAAGTCAACAGAGATTGGAATCTGTTGCGGGACATCACATCAGAAACAGGGGTGTACCGTGTGTCTGTCTCCCAAAACATGCGGACTCCAGGCATTTGCATCAGGCCCATCTTCAGGTACATGCCAAGCATCTTCTCAATTTCCTTCCTATTGGTGTTGACAGATGTTCCACTTTTTTGCCAGCTGTACTCATTTGTGTCTACCCATGTGGGTAGAAATCTAAGTATTGCCATTAGCATGCCCATAGGTATTATAATTTCAATGAAATGATAATCAACATTTCACTACATTCAAACAATACTGTCTGGCAGCCTATTATGCTCTCTACTTATCATACTAAAGGAACACATGCATCCCCCCAGAGCACTTACAGGTTCACATTCACGACCATTCGCACCTCCAGAACATTCAGAATCTGTTTTTCTATCTCCTAATGCTACTAACTGCTGCTCAGGATCATTTAGAAGTTAAAAAACAAACAAAAAACTACAAAGATACAGGGAGTTTCAAATACTGCTATAGATGCTGGAGTTTCAAATATCCCATACAATTTATTCATGTGTTTCATAATGGTCTAAGCTAAACTAAGTAAAAAAAAATAACAGAAAAACACATTTAGAGCTTAGTTACAATGAATCATGTAACACTTTAAATTTCTACTACATTTTTTTTTTTTCAATTTGTGATCATGTGAAAAGTGCAGTGTCCTTATGTAATGTGTAAGGTGCACAGGCTATTTTGACTACCACTCTGACCCAACGTTGTAGAATTACAACATAGACATAAGCCCTAAATCAAATTTGATGAATGTTTTCCAAAATAACTAAATATGTACATGTTCTAGACATTGTAATAAACACCAAAAAAATATTTAAGCAATTTTACTTACTTTAATCCTGACAAATCCAGTCATGCAAAAAAAGAAAGATGAGCTCAGCGGGAAGTTTGCAGGTAGAGTGAGTTCATGGCCAGATGACCGGACATATAAACACTTCTTCTATCCAATAGCATTGTGAGGACAAACAATAGGACCCATTAACTATGTAAATGTGGTCTTGAGAGAAAAAAAACATTTGCATGCATTTTTTTTTAGAATTGTTAAAAGTGATGTTGTAAATTTGCAACCGTGGGTCTTACAGGGTAAGAAAAAAATGTATGATCAAAAGCCTTCATGTAGTCAAAAAACACAGACCAGTTTGACTTCATCGGGGTGCAAAAATATATTATAAATTATTTGAATAAATTATAGGTTTTTTGTGACATCTGCAGGTGAGCTTGTGGTCTTTTTTTGGGGGGTTAGTTCAGATACTGTGGGGCTGTGTACAAATGAAAGTGCATTTGACCAATATTATTACCCCAATATGCCTTGCTCTGCTATGAGTTACAATAAAAGCTTCCAGTCTCTTTTCAACACACAAATTGCTTCAAATATCTCTAAGTTCAAAGTTACTAACATGTTGACATGAACTCTAATGATTAACACTCAATAACTTATCAATTCATATAAAATTTATGATAACCCACATGGAGCTGCTTTTTGCAACAAGAGGGACCAAAAAGAAGTTTCCAATTAAAAAAAAACAAACCCATGTTAAACACATTGTTTAATGGTTGACTTATAGAAAAAAATGAAAACTTAGGTACACGTTTCCAGTTTTATTTGATTTAAGAATTGGTAATCCACTCAGCCAGTGATCAAAGCAAACTGCACATAATCCTTCCCTGTGATGTTGAGTAATGCAAAATGATCACACCCTGCACAAAAGTACAACGTTTAAATTATACATTCCTGAAATTACCTAAAACAAAAGCATCAGCCTCCATTATGGGACCAATGCCTTTTGATGTGTTGGACATGTCATTGTGACAGAGGGACAGAACAAGTGAGGAGCAGCGAGAGGGAATTAGAGAAGAAGAGGAAGGCCATTTCAATTTGAAAGAGTATAATTGTGGACTTAAAGCCAAATAGTTTGTGGTGTCAATGGAGGGAGAGGGAGAGCAATTTTGCAATGTGTGAACAGCTGCCTGTGTCGCATCTCAAACGATTCCAGCTGGCATGAACTGTGACAAGAAGCGGTAAGCACTCCCTGCCACGTGCTCTGTGTGTGTGTGTGTGTGTGTGTGTGTGTGTGTGTGGAGGGGAGGAAAGGTCAATGGTGAGGACACAGGGTGCAGCGTTATGGTTTCCTGATGCTGCTAACCCCTATCATTTTGCAGTCACCCTGATGGGTCTTTCACCCAGCAGGCCTCTGACAACTAAACAACAGTGGAGGATGAAGTACAAATGAGGGGAGTGAGATAAACAGAATAGACAGGCTTGGTGTGAAGCAGGTGCTGTATAATTATCAATCTGGCAGAGTAGGCTCTTGGAAATTGTGCAGAAATTGATACAATAGACATTAGGTTGCAGGGTTGTGCAGGCTTTTAGAAATAGATCACAACCCAATTCACTCCTCTCATAGTTTTAGCTAGCCTACATTATATGTTATATATATACAGTATAAATAGGCCTATATTTATATTTTATTTTTATTTTCCAGTATGTATGTCTAAATGCTCTCAATTCAGCTTGGGAAATATTACATATCTTATGTTTTGGCTGAAAAACAGTCTTGATTAAATATATCAAAGCAAAAGTTTGACATTTTGGGAAACTGTATTTCCAGGAAACTTTAAGAAGCTGAAAATAAATACCTCTTGGCGTGGGGACTCCATCAAAGTCTAGGTCAAGGGAGCCACTGTTTAGAACTACTGTCCTAAATTTCACCTGCAGAAATTCCTCTCAAATGTTATTCCTAAAAGTCAGTGGAGGAAGAAGTATTCAGATCCTTTACTAAAGTAAAAGTAGTGACTACTACAATGTAAAAAATAGCCAACGGCATTGGAAATCTGACTTAAGTCCAAGTATCATCAGGAACATGTACTTTATGTATCATAAAAGCATTCACTATGCAACAGACTAACCCCTGTCTGTATTTACCTTAATTAAAGCTGTATGAATAATGTCATGTGTAATAATAATTATTATTATGTTGCTGATGCATTGCATTGTTGAAGCAGCACATTGTTGTTGTACCAGGTCACCATGGGAGAAAATTGTGATGGGCATTTTTTCCTCAATTTTTGGACATTTCTAAAAGATAAACGACTAATTAATAAAATCACTGGCAGACTTATGAAAATAATTTCTAACTAGAAAGGTCGGTCAATCTGCAACAACCCATCATCTTATATAAACTGATCACATGCAAAATCTCAATCCGCAAAGCAACTGTAAATAAATAAAGCCTAAAAAGTGGCCTACAATATTTCCAATGAAATGTAGACGTCCAGCAGCATAACATGGAAACACTTAAGTCGAGTACCTCAAAAATTGTGACATTCCCCCACTGCTGAAAGCCAGTTTAAACTGTTCATAACAGCCGACACAGACGATCAACACACCGAGGGTGGACTGAGCGCGGCGCGGTGGGTGCGGGGCGCGGATCCATGATGAGGATGATGATGAGGATGATGATGATGTGGAGAACAGGCCTGAGGCGCTCCGGGATGACCACGCCCACCGGCCGTTTTCGCGCGAAACAACGGACTGTACCATTGTGAGAGGGGAGGGGGGGTGGACAGAAAAGAGCCTACTCCTAAACATATAGAGAAACACCTTTATCGTAAGCTGGAAGTGTGTGAAGGGTTTCACAGGCGGCGTCGTCATTTGTGGGATATGAAAAATACAATTACTGTATTCAACTACGCGTTTACGTGTAAACCCAACCAACAACAAAACCCCTACTTTTGCCATCACCGGACCACACTAGCGGTTAATTTTTAAATCCACCTCTGCTCATTGGTTTTCAGACAAAAACTTTGTGTTGCACGGAAATTTGCCGCAAAACGGAAACGAAATGACCCTCAAGTTAAAGGTAAGCGGCAGCGCAGCGCGTGTAAACGCGGCTCTTCCTATCCCACGTCGTTTCTGCGGTGGAGGAAAGTCACAGTGACTCATGAGTGAACCCCATTGTTATCAGCTAACGTCGGCCGGCCTGAACCTGCGGCACCGCAAAGGTTCGTTCACACCTTTGGGTTTTGGCTGCAGCTCGTTCAGCTCCGTAACCCACACGTCCTGTAACTGTGATATGGATTGAGCATTATTATTTTTTTTTTTTTTGCCAAACTTGACTTGCGTCTTTGTTTTGACCTGGTCGCCCGGCTGGCCTATACGTGATCCGCCTCGCAGGTGGTCCTTAGCGTTTGGGCTCAATGCAGTAACCTGCCGCTCCGAGTAAAGGGGAGCGTGGTCGGTGTCTCGTCGATCTGTGTCGCCCTCCTCTCGAAAGGTCAGAGGTCAACAGCACCCCTCAGGCTGGAGGAGGAGGAGGAGGAGGGGGGTCAGGAGACATCAGGCACAGCGTGGCTCTGATTTACACACTTGTCAGAGACTCAGCGCCTTCCAAAATTCAGTCTGGCCCCTAATGAGGGCTTTTACTCTGTTGTCATAAATTGGCCATGAAAGAAAAATGATGTAAACACTTGAACCTAATGTTCTGTTTACGGGCCCTGGAGACCCCTGCTTTAAAGTCTGGTTGCAAGTACAAATGGATTTGCATATGGTGTGTATCTGTGATGGTGTGGGCAGCACTCTTCACAGAGCAAAAAACTCCACCCAAACCCCACATGGGAGGGTTACTACTTCGAAACTTTTCTACATGTTTGTATTTAATTAAGTCAGAAGAAAACAAATGTCATATGTGAAGGAAAACAATGGTTGAATTATTCATTCATTCATTCATTCGTTCATTCGTTCAATCCTCATACAGCATTGAGCTCTGTGCGACCCCAAACAATGAGGAAGGAAGGCCAATGTCAACAAAGCGCTGTGTCTGTTCCTTTTCCACTGCACTTTGTCATTAGTCTTGCGCTGCCACGGCGGAGATAAGGATGTCCTTGGGTTTAGTTGGGTTTTTGCCAATGTAAACTAAAAAGACAAGTTTACTCAAATGACAGCCGGCCACAGCCAACTGCTGAACTACAATTGTTTTGTTTTTTTTTTTTTTGTTCTTTTTACCACAGCATTTACTTAGTAACCAAGGATGTCCACTCATAGAATGGTGCTCCCTCTGGTGTAAAGTGTGAAAATTGATCAAAGAAATTGTGGCAGTGGCTTAATGCTGCCCAGTGGAGTTTTCCTGTAAACACACTGAAGTTTTGGCTACAGTCACTGTTAACTCACCAAAAGGTCGAAAATTCCACAGGGAACCTTTCATTTTTTATTTTTTTAGAAGCTCATATATGATTTGACCAGTGAATGTCCCCGAAAGTGCAGCTCTAATTCTGTCACGACTGTAATTTACACATTCCTAGGAAAACTACATATTCAGACTCTTGTGTACAGGAAGTGCATTGTTGTCCCAGTCAGTAATATTTCCTAGTATTTATTAGTTTAATTCAGACATTTAGTTCTGAGTTGTGACGTTAACACAGTGTTCTCCAAACAGGCTCCGTGTTTCAAATCCAAGTTTATCACTGCAGAGCTGGCTCGTCTGTTCAGCCAGTCGGACAGTGAGGAGGAGTTTGAAGGTTTCAGTGAGGATGAGGAAGAAGAGGACAGAGGAGGTTTTAACAAACGGCTAAAGACCAAGGTATGAAACTTTTAGTTTTGGCTGTATTATTTGATGAGGTTGTGTGTGATACCACAACCAAAGCACCAGACCAAATGCTTTTTCTTTCTGGTTTTTCTCCAGATGGTGGAATCAGAGGAGGACAGCGACGTGGATACAGGCTTCTACTCTGATGGCGAGGATGCACCCCAACCAAAAAGGAAGAGCCTTTTAGTAGCCCTGAGGTGTGTGTCTATTACTAAATAAGCAAAAAGAAAATTGGTGCTGCACTTTTGTTTTTTTTACCTAAAGATGATCACTGTATCTCAGTATGTTGGAACACCCAGATCCATGTATAGTCTGCCATGTTTATTGCAATACAAATGCATTATGCACTAACATTATCATTTAGCAGCACTTACTTTTAATGTCTGAATATCCCTTAGTGCTGCTGGTAAACAAAGAATCTGATGTATTTGCATGGTGGGTGTCCTGTATACAGGACTGTAGTATACACTGGATTACAAAGACTTTAAAAGCAACATAAATCCAGACGATGTGTCTTGAACAAGCGCAGTCTATGAGTTAATTAAGCTTCTTATTGCTAGTGCCACTGTAATTCAGCCTTTAATCCTGACCAGGCAGAAATATAAATGCACAAATATTTGTGGTTTTGTCAAAATAAGTTAATTGGGCATTGATTCATCATATTTCTGTTTTCCACTGTATTTGTTCTGTTGCCCAGCCAACAGTGTTATTTTAATCTTGCTCCTCAGGTTTCCTGTCAAAAGACTGTCTACCTCCAAACAGGAACTGCAAAAGAAAAATGTAAAAAAGCCAGTCAAAGAAAGTCCTCCTTCACGGAGACGCAGCGGAAGGCAGAGGATGAAGCAGCAGGAGCAGGATGAGAAAGAGGAGGAGGATGAGAAAGAGGAGGACGAGGAGGCAGAGGGGGAGGAGGAGGAGGAGGAGGAGGAGGAGGAGGAGGACAAAGAAGAGGTCCTGTCTCAGAGCCTAAGAAAACGAAACAAGAACATCCAGGAAAACAAGGCCATGGTAATGAACCCTTTCAACTTTTTGTGTTTTCCTCATATTCTCATCCCGTCTGGATACTACAGTTATATCTGTCCCTCCCTTGTCAGATGTCCTATGACTTTGGTCTTCTCTGTTGTTGTGTCTCAGCTGGCTAAGCTGTTTGCTGATCTGAGCACCATGGCTGACCTGACTCTGCCCACCACCCCTCCAGTGAGTATACGCAGCAGCAGCAGTTTCTCTTAACCACATAACAGAAACATGAACACGCACTCAGCTGGATATTAACCATTCATTTAAAGATTATTGATCACCCGTAACATTACATTACACACATTTGGCAGATTTTTTTTTTTTTTTTTTTTTTTTTTACAGTGACTGCTCTGATTTGCAAACTCTTTCTTTGGTTTACTTTTTCCAGAAGAAGAAGCGGGTGTCAGCGAAAGCAACGCCACGGAAACGCAAGTTTGAACCAGGGATGGGATCAGAAAGGAGGAACCCGTCCCGCAAGGCTCGCCCTCCTGAGAACTTTGCGGTGGAGGAAAAGAGCGAGCCACTCACTCGCAGAAGCCCCAGGACTGTGGACCTCAGGAGACTGGTGGAGGTACGATGTGCAATACACACTTCACACGGTGTGCTGACTTTTACAGTACACACACAGTCATACAGCTCTCATGTCTGTGTAATGTAATGAAGTTAATAGGAATGGGAAACTTGCTTGATATAGGAGGTTGTTATTGAAGATTTCTTCAATATCTGTCATATTTACTGTATATACACTGTTAACTGTATGATGATGAAATGGGTACTTAAGTTATAATAAGTTATATTTTATATTAAATTTAGTATTTCAAACCGAAGTTTAACATTTGTGCACTCAAATGATACACAATTACAGTATTACAGTCACCAGTTAATTATCTAGTCAACTTTACTCTCAACATTCCTTCTACAAATTAAATTCAAAAAACCCATCTTACTTTCTTTTTTTTTTTTTTTAATTATTTTTATGTAAAAAACTTTGTGTTAAAATATTATTGGCTACATAGCAAAGTCCTGTTGGTGTGCTCTCAGTTTTACCTGAAATATGTCGGTTTTGATGGGCAGGTGGACGAGGAACATGTCGGTGAGGGACGGAAAAAGAGGAAGAGCCACAGTTCCAGGAGGAGCCAGTATGTGGTGAGGTCAGTCGAAGACATCACCAAAGAAGACCTGGACAACATAGCGTACCGCAGCAAAGACAAGATCTGGGACAAGGAGAATGTGAGTCACATCGGCCCTTTTAGCCATTTAGTGCTGTTGATACTGTACTATACTGTCACGTTTCCTGGGTTAGTGCGGTTCTTCACTGTGTTGGTGTGTGTGTTTTTCTTCCAGGGCAGCTCGTGTCACCAGTGCCGACAGAAGACTCTGGACACCAAGACGGTGTGCCGTAGTGGAGTCTGTGTGGGGGCCAAAGGTCAGTTCTGTGGGCCATGCTTGAAAAACCGCTACGGAGAGGACGTACGCGCTGTGCTGCTCGACCCGGTCAGTGCTAATACACACGTGTTAAACCTGAAACACTTTAGACTTGGTAAACTAGAGGTGAATGTGAGGTATTTGAAGACTGAAACGACACAAGAAAAACAAAACTTTCGTCACACCTGAAGTGGCTGAATTTTAAAGTCAAAGCATTGTAAGTTACAAACAGATTACAGAACCTTTTGTATGATGGTCTGATTTTACATAGGAAAACATAATATAATGTTTGGTTTGTTTTTGTATTGCTGACTTTTCAAATACAGGATTTTCTACAATAACATGTTTAAAGAAAGAATCAGAAGAGCTTTTAGATAAATACATTAGTTAATGAAAGCTTTTATATTTTGTTTTCCAACACGCTGCTTCTGGTACAAAATATGTGGGATTCCTTTAACATTTCCAATAACAGCCTTACCATTTTCTTTTTGTTTTTGTTTTAAATTAAAGTTAACCTGTGTAGTCAACAGATGCAGTGGTAACCAACATAGCTAAATATACAAAGAAAATAGCACCACCTAAAGAAACTTCAACTGAAATATTGGAAAATATTTGTTCCCAGGTTCTTGTTTCCCAGTTGAATTATTAAAGATGAATCTTTTTTTTTCTTCCTTTTTTTTTGTAGTACGGAGCATTCAGTTAACAAGTGAAACTAAACAGTAGGCAGTCACACTCTCTTGGTGTTTTACAGTTGGGCACCCTCATTAAATTTGGAGACCTTTTCTTTGTAGACATGGTCGTGTCCCATCTGCCGAGAGATGTGTAACTGCAGTCTGTGCCGTAAGAAGGAGGGACGCTGTGCCACCGGCATCCTGGTGGGATTGGCCCGCTACAATGGCCACGACAATGTCCACGAGTATCTGGAGAGGTAAGTCACCTCATTCTCATTGTACAGCTTCAAGTTACTAAAACTAAACGTGCCAGGATGTGAACGTTTTTAGGAATTTTATTAAGAACATATGCACAGTCAGTGTAAAATCACGTTTGGAAAATGTCTGTGCTGCTGAATTAAGCATGGAATTAGGAGAATCTACAAGAATTAAGACCACTAGCCAATTAAGACATTTTAGACTGAATAGCTAATTGTAAATTCTTAATCAGTAAGTCATTTTTCCAACTCATCACTCATTAGTTGCAGCCATACTGAGAACTATTCTGACAGCAGGTAGAGCTCATGTCTTGTTTTGTCTCCATTGCAGCATTCAGAAGGAGCTGCAGTAAAGTCCAGAGAGGAAAACGTGCTCATACAGCTGGTACCTGGAGCAGGCTCTCAAGCTGCACAGTACTGTAGAACTCATTTTAATGCACGTTTTTAGGTTTAGACCAACCTTTAATCTAACTAAAGGAACAAAAGCAAAAAGATGTTTTTTTTTTTTTTCTATGTCACCGTAACCTAAAGCACATACACTGTTAATATGTTTTATATATCCTGATTTAAGGCTGCATAAGATGCAGGGATGTTTGATTGTTTTAAAGTCAGTACTCAGTTCTGAGTTGTATATTTTCATTTGAATATTTCTCCTCTTTATGTTTACTAGAACAAATGTAAGGTATGGTTATTCTGTGTTACGGATGCAAACAAGCCTTATATACCAACTATTTTTCTAAAAGTGAGTAACTTTTCAGCATTTTTGTCAGTCCACTGTACATTTTAATAAAGAATGGCATTATCTAAGATTTGCCATGTTTTTTTATATATATTTATGCAGTGTCTTATCCATCGGGCGCTTGTTTCAGCTCTTGCAAATGTCAACACTACACCAAAGTGTCTTTTAAGGAGCATTATTGTTATCAGCATTAACCCAAGCATTATTGTACATTTAGAGGCGGTGTGCACACCTTTTTATGCTGCACAAAATTATTTTTTTTTTAAATGCTGTCAAAACATCAAAAATATGTCCTTGTTCTGATACTTTGAGAGTTCATCACATTAAATTCCTTTTTACTTTCAAAACTCCTCAAAAACACCCGTGGGTGCAGAGAGGTTGTAGATTTAGGTGTTTTTTTGAAGTGCTTCAAAGGAGTGACTTGTCAAATGTATGCGTTAGCTGCCTACTACGTGAAGCTTTTTGTACACTTGACAGTCAGTGACCTGCCGGTGAACTCTCTCAACTCACACTTTCATGCCGCCGATTTACGCTTGGGGTGTTTTTCGTAGATCATGTTTTCTGAAGTGAACTGTGACAGTTTATTGGCTCATTATCTATCCACACAAACTAAAATAACTCAGACTGTCCAAGCAGCTGTTTGTTTCTGAGTGGTAACAGATTGTCCTGTAACTAAACAGTCACAGGTTTGATCCTTGCAGAATCAAGTCCATCAACAGCAAGAAACAGAAACTGGGAACATTAATTACAGGCAGGAAGAGAGGTGTGTGTGTGTGTGTGTGTGTGTGTGTGTGTGTGGGTATAAATGTACCATGTGCAGATGTGTATTTTCTATTTGTGCATCAATCAGATGGAAACACAAATACCAGAGCATAAGAGGGGAATTTAAGACCGTTTTAATCACTTTATTGTCAAGTGTTATGCAGGCAAAGCATCTTTTCTGCTTGAAGTTGTCCTTTTTTAATTTTTTTATTGACATAACACGTTTGTACAAACCAGTTTTAAAAATATCAATAAACTGGAGCCTTTGAGGCTAACCTGGCAAAAAACCCATTATCAAATGTCATGGAGACGGACAAACATCTTTTTAGAAAAAGATTTACAAATGAGATGTCACTACAAAATATCAAAGAAAAAAAAAAGTTGGTTGTCACACAAAATATTACCAAAAACATCTAAATCTGTTTGGTATCAACCTTTTCAACTTTAAACAATAGTAACTTTTTTGCTTTCTTCTTCTTTTGTTATACATTTTTCTCCAAAAACATGTTATGGCGCAAAGAGGAAGAAAGTAATGAACAGCAATGGTCAGACGTAGAAAAAGAAAAACAGAAGCACAAGGAGTAAAGAAGAGAGAAGCAGCACTACGGCAAAAAACTGAAACATGCTGTACACAACCTCAGAATCAACGCACACAAATACAACTCCAGCAAAAGGCAAATAGTACAAATCAAGGATAAATAATAAATTAGCCGTACACACTGGGGTCCTGTGTGTTAACATACTAGGAGGGGACTTTTTAAAACAATTGATAAATTCTATAAAATAAAAGTATCTTTTAATTTAAAAAGAATGTACGCACTGAACTAACACAGAGCAACACCACCAGAAAAACACCTCATAATATCCACATAGCTAAATAGCCCAACCCACTACCACCCACAGCTCTTATCACTCTGTCACTCTACCCCTCTGTGCTGTGGTTTGCTCTCCGTGTCACCCCCTAATAATGCAGGAGAGTTCCCCTCTTCATCCATCCACCTAACTCTGAAGTTCCCTCTGTACTACAGCTTGTGTTAAGGCAATTGTTGTACATCGGTCATGTAGCAGGGTTAGAGGTGGAGAGGGCTTGACACCAGAGCACGGGGAGCAAAAAAGCAACATCAGCGACGGTGCTGCGGTCAGACAAAACTGTCGCCGCGTCTACCGGGTTACCATCTGATGGTGATCATTCATTTAAAAAATTATAAACTGGCACTGGATGGACTGTGCAGCTTTGATGTTAGAGCCAGCCTGTGGTATCTGCAGAGTCACCGGCTATGTTCAGACGACAGCGCTGCTTTCAGATGTTTTCCCTAATCTTAGAGCAAACCGGCTTGTTTTATTAAAAGAGAAAACTTCCCCTGACAATGTAAACATGGTTTCACTAGGATTGTCATTATAGTATTGCTTTCACTACACAAACAAAGTTGTAGAAAGCTAGATTGTTTTCTCTATAGAAACCTTTTTTTCTAATGGCCACTGCGCCTCAATAGGAATGCATTATTTATAAATCTTTTTATATGTGCTTTTTTTCTACTCTTTTTTTTTTTTTCTTTTTCTTTTTTAGAATCATCCCGTCTTCTTCAATAACAGTTTATCAGTTGACTGGTCTCAAAGGAATCAACACCTGAATCTGATCTGAGGACTAAACCTGAACCATGAATAAAACTCAAATTAGGTAGATCCTCTTCATGACAGCGTGGGAATACAAATGCACACTCATTCGTACAGGTCACCTACACACAAACACACACAAACACACACACACTATCCCAAAACTGACCCTGCTCTATCAATGCTCTGCAACAGACCTATACCGTGATTGACCCTCAGCACTGTCTGACAGGTATGAAACAGGAACACAACTTGTGCATAGAGTTAGATTCTGTTGCGATTAGGAAAATGCTTCTTGGTGTCAGATGGTTTTAGATTCAGCAGGTTCCCCTGTCTTGTGCTAATCTAGACACTACCTACACTCCTTTCCCCACTAGGCATGGAATTATTATAGATTAATTTCATAAACGCCAAACTAATCTTTCATATGTTTAGCCTAAATTTTTGTTATCATATGCGTTAGTTTTTTTTTAGATTGTGATGTTTATATTTCTCGGTTTCTGTTCATTGCATGATCCCGTCTCTTTTGAGTCCCTTTTCATGAGAGAACATTTTTTAAATGATGTAAAAGTAAAAGGTAAAAAAAGAAAAGAAAAAGTAGCCACACAGTCCCTGCAAAGACTCCCAAAAAAACAGGAAGTCAGCCTCCTGCAAAGAGACAGGAGTCTTGCCTATTCAAACTCCTCCTCTTCCTCCTCCTCTTCCTCCAGGTGATTAGAGGTGGTGGGTGTAGCAGGGTCAGAGTCACGCGAGAGGGTTGCCACAGCGACAATCTGAGGGGAGGCTCCCAGGCCTTCAGGGGCCTCTTCCTCCATGTCCTCAGTGGTGATGATTGCCACTGCAGCGCCGCCCTTCTTGTTCTGGTGGGTCTTAATGTGCTTGGAGAGGTGGTCGCTGCGCATGAAGCGCTTGGAGCATTCGGGACACTCAAAACGCTTTTCTCCTAGAGGGGAGGAGACAAAGAATTGGAGAAAAATAAATCAAGAAAGGACCCTTGGCCTTCGACAAATACTCTCCACTTTCAAGAAATCTGCTTTGGTTGCTTGGTTTTTAAAGCTGTGTTAAAGAGTGTGGGGGATAAATTGTAAAAATTAAAATCCAAACCTAAATACTTTTAATAAGAGATTTGAAAGGAGTTTGGATTAGACCTGAAACAATTACAATTAAACAATTTCTGTCAATAGAAATAATAAGATAAGATAAAGTAATAAGCAACTAAAATAGTGAAATATTCTCCAGTTCCAGCTTCTCAAATGAGATGGTTTGCTGCTTTTCTTTGACATGTATCAATATAAGAGACTTTTTTTTCACTATATATTTCTTCTTTTTCAAGATCAATTGACGAGGAAAAATAATCATTAGTTGCAGCACTAGTTGGATTCAGTCCTGGATTCAAATTGCATAAAATGCTATCAAACCTCAAGTCACCAGTCTACATGTGTGTTTCCTACCTGTGTGTGTTCTCCGGTGTCTCTGCAGCTCGTCACTCCTGGTGAACCTCTTGCCACAGAAGATCCAGTTACAGACGAAGGGCCTCTCGCCGGTGTGCCAGCGCAGGTGGGCCCTCAGGTGGGACGTCTTGCCGTACACCTTCCCACAGCCCTCCATGTGGCATATGTGCTGCTTCTTCTTTGTGGGGTCCCCGCTGTTCCTGCAACACACACTTGAGTTAGAAGTGAAATAGAGGGTGTGTGTGTTTAATAAAAGCTTTCAGGACTTAAAACTAATGGGGTCGTAATTTACACGACCAGTGATATAAAAAGTACATGTGAATTGGTAAGACTTTTAAAAAATTGATTCACTGATTATTCTAGTGAAGATGAATACATTCGACTGGTCTCTGAATATTCTCACTGTATGTTTTGGGTTCCAGCTCCTCATTACAATGTGTAGCTCTGGGTGGTGAGTGGTCGGATCTCTCACTTTAGGGTACAAGCTGCACTGTTTTTCTGACCATCTGTCAAACCAGTTTCTCCACCATGACATGATGGTCATCAATAATTTTGGAATGATCATAAAAATGTAATACTGTATCTTTAAATCAAATATTTGGTTTGATTTCCCTATAGATGTCCCTTTTAAAAAAAGAGACTACATGTTTAACCCCACTTTTTCCTTCTGCACCTACACAGGGTGCTCTGTGTTTCTAATGTGTTTGTACCTTCCCTCTCCATCCCTGCAGTTCGGACAAGAGCAGGCGACACGACGAAGCCTCTTGCTGGGCGGTCCCTCCTGGTCCGAAGAACTTTGTACAGAGCCCAGCTGGTCTGGACTCATCGATGAGCCTGGTGCCACGTTGCCGACAGTGACGGTCACGGGAGACGACTGAACCTTGACCCCATCCTGACCCTGTGGTTGACCTGAAAGGTGATTGAAAATGACACGCGTTGTATTCTCTGTCGGGGAGTAGAAAATATAGAAAGCTGAAAAAGCAAGATCTTGAGTACAGTGTCAGACACACAATTTGACAGAGCCAGCAGGACATCCTGGTATAGTTCAACTTTGAATGGTAAATGTAAGAAGTAGTGTACCACACAACTGGAGATTAGAACAGGAAAGCCATTAGAGCTTCATATTTTAGTAAAAACTAAGAATACTTCCTCTGGCCAACTACACTGCTTTAACCAGATTTGTGTTATTGATAGTAGTAATAGGTTACTCACTACACATTCACACAGTTACTCTTAGTGTGTCCTTACCCTGTAGACCAGTAATGGTAAGGGGTACACCCTGCACCTGAACCCCAGCAGTGCCCAGCCCTGCGATGCTGACCGTCTGTACCCCAGATCCTGGGTTGATCTGGGCTGCGCTCAGCGTCAGGGGAGCTCCACTCAGGGAGACCAGCCCTCCACCCCCCACTGTTGTCCCACCGGCCACCGGGGCCAGCGTCAGTTGCTGCGGCATGGCCGTGCCGAGGCCACCCTGCAGGGAGACTCCACCAGGCAGCTGCAGTGTCTGCCAGGTGATCTGCCCAGAGGGGGACAGGGTCGGGGTACGAATAAGGACCTGGGCTGGGTTCTGGAAGGCCTGGATGGGCTGCAGGGTTTGTCCCGGGGCCAGCTGCAGGGTCTGGATGTGCTGAGGTTGCTGCTGGCCCTGGGCCTGACCCTGACTCTGAGCCTGGGGCTGCAGCTGGATCTGCTGCACCAACTGGTGCCCCACCTGGCCCACGATCACCTGCTGGATGGTCCCGGCTGTATCTGCCTGGTTCTGCAGCCCATTGGCCTGGTTCTGGCTTTGAGAGTCCACCTCGCTGCTCTGCATTTGGGTGTCAGCTGGTCCACCCTCTGATCCGGCGGAAACCACTTGTGTCCCGTCAGACACGCTGTCACCTTCGGCTATCGCCATTGTCGAGACAGTTGATGCTGTAGCAGGAGCGGCCCCAGACACTGCTGTTGTCACCAGCTGGTTGCCATTGGCAACAGAGAATGTGCCATCTGCTGATTGGATAAGCTGCACAGCCCCGCCCCCTCCAACATTATTTATCACAGGCAAAGCCAGAGTCATGCCACCGAGGTTTATTGGTACAGTGGTCATAACAGGAGTCTGGGAGCCCTGCAGAGTCTGCAGCTGCAGCGGGAACGACTGCGCGGGGCGGATCTGCAGCGGGACCGTCTGATTGGCTGTAGTCGTCAGGATGGTCTGTTGGTTGGCTGGCTGGAGGATAGCCTGGGTCTGACTTGGACTCTGGGTCTGGATGAGCTGGACCTGCTCCGGCAGAGCCCCGATGGAAGCTGTCTGAGCTGAGCTGATATGGATCTGCTGTCCATCTGCAGTCTGCAGGTGAGGGATGACCTGATACTGGACCCCGCCCCCGGCATTGGGCAGATTCTGAACCTGGATGATCTGGAACTGCTGCTGTTGCTGATTGGCTGCGACACTGTTGGACCCACCTATTGGCTTCACCTGCCCAACAGGAGAGGAGCAGTGTTATAGTTAAAGGGGACAAACACTGACAGACCAAAAAGAGGCATTCGCTCAAACCCGCTGCTTCCCCAACCTCCCTCACCTTGCGCCCGCCAGGTGAGCTGTCATTGGCCAAGGTGGTGGCCACCGTCACAGCTACAGGCTGATTGGTGTTCTCTTTGGCCATAGTAGGCGCTGTTGTAATAATCTGCCAGCCGTTCCCTGTGAACTGAGCTGGGACCAGTTCCAGCTGCTGGGGCACCAGGGCCTGACCTCCAGTTGTGTCCACCACTATCTGACCCTGGAGCTGACCCGCCTGCAGCTGGATCTGACCCGCCTGGACCTGGATCTGCTGGGCCCCCACCTGGGCCTGGGCCCCCTCTGCTCCCACTTGCCCTCCGATCTTACTGCAGGTGGCCGCTAGCAGAGCCAACGGAGAGGGCTGAGAGGAATCCTGGAGGAGACGGGGTAGGAGAGAGGGCGGGGGGGGGGCGGATGGAAGGGAGGGGCAGAGAGAGAAACGGTTGAACAGGAGGGACGAGGGAAGGAGGAGAAGCCAGGCAGAAACTCACATAGAGAACACATAGGCATACGCAAACAAGAAAGTACAAAATGTAAGTTAAAAAAAGCCAAAAGGAAAGAGATGGGCACATATCATTATGCACATTCACGCAACGAACAATTTGAAACAAAGAAGAGAGAGTAAAAGAGCGAGGGGTGGGGAAAAACATGGTGCATTAAAAAGAAACACAAAAAGCTGAGTGAAAGAGAGAGAGCTGTCAGTGGAAGTGGGCGGTATTACAGGAAGCGAGTGGGTGGGCGTGTGAGAACCACATTTCTCTTTTCTCAGAACACTGGAAGAAAATGCCGCCTTCTCTCTCTCTCTCTCCTCCCTTTCAAAGTAACTAGGTCGCAAGCAAATTTTTAATGCTATACACATAAACAGTGCACGGAAAACAGCCTAGATTCTGTAACAAGTACAACAGCGTGGACTGACGTAGCGACGTACGTGCCTGTCATACATGTTTAACAACAAAACAGGCATTTAAGAATTACTGCTTGGCCGAAATTAATCTCCAAGACACACACAACGGCTAAAAATAGAAGCTGCACAGTTGTAGAGCCACATACCAATACTGCAGGTCTTTAAAATAAATCCATACGCAGAATAAAATCAGTTTGACCCTAATTCAAACGGACAATTCAAAAGTGCAGTGGCTGAAGTGTGACAGCCATAAGACTATTCAAGAAGCTCTGGGCTGGCTCTCAGCAGGGCTGCACAGAAGCAGGAAGTGGAATCCACCAGAGAAACGCCCCCAGAGCTGTCTGTCTGGCTGGCTGGGAGGAAGGGAGTGAGTGAGTGCATTTTTGGCCCAGAGGCAAAGCAAAAGTAACGAACTACACCAAACTCTTATTCCACCCCCCCACCCACCCCTTGTACCTGTGAGCCAGAACTTTTCCCCTTTCTCGATGCTTTCCCTCCTTCAGTTCCAGATGATTCCTTCTTGGAGTCTGTGAGGAGAGAGAGAGCGATAGGAGGAGAATATTTTTCCAGTTATAATATCATCACATGAGTATCTGTGAGCAGTGCAAAGTCCCAGGATAAGGCACAGTCACGCAGACGCTAAGTGGCCCTTAAATTAAAAAAAATCTGGTCATAATGCGGATATGGCAACAACAAAGGTGATCAATACAGACCAGTAACCTCATCATCAATATCAAAGGGGCTTGGAGCCTCCTATCTGTCAGGCAGAGGGAGAGGGGTGGAGACGGAGAGGGGGGAGGGTACCTACCACTCATAACGCATTAATATACCGAGAGGGAGAGGGTGTAGTTCACGGTAGAAGGCCGGCCGGGTACGGAGGCGGAGGACGGCCTATATGTTCGGCGCTGGGCCGTGGCGGATCTGCCCGTGCGACGAAACCACCCACCGGCCAGGAAGGGCGGCGCCAAGCGCAGGCACGGTCGAGCGGCCCCGAGTAACGGAAATAACGGAGGACACGGTGACCGTCCCCGGCCCTGTCGGCCCCCCTCGCAGGCCCCGTCGCGCGTCCCTCTCACCGGGCAGCCAGTCCATAAACGGGCGAATTGGCGCTTGTCAGAGTGAGCTCCACAGAGAAGTTGGCAGTGTGTGACCGCGGAGGCCCACCCACTTCCATTTAAGCATCAGGACAACACCCTCCTCG
Source organism: Lateolabrax maculatus (assembly GCA_031216445.1). Lineage (NCBI taxonomy): Eukaryota > Metazoa > Chordata > Actinopteri > Acropomatiformes > Lateolabracidae > Lateolabrax > Lateolabrax maculatus. The sequence goes on from CM062218.1 coordinate 13,827,389, forward strand.
CTGCTCCTGCCCGTCGCCGCCGCCGCTCCTCTCGCCGCACGACGCGGGGGACGCCTCGCCGCCGTCCGTCGCGCACCGAAAACAAGAACCGTCCCCTCTGTTTGTGTTTTCACGCGTGTTCCCCCTTTTTTTTTTTTTTTTTTTTCTTTTTTATAGCGCCCGTGCACAATTGATTTCTTTAAGGGGGGGAGATACGGGGAGATAGCTGTGGCTTTTGTGGGCGGACGCGCTCCTCCCACATATTCAGATTGGACGACGGGACTCGGCGTGCGAGGGTCGAGATGGGAGTTGTATTTTGGTGAGGCCTCGCCTTCTCGAAGTGGATTGGGCGGCGCGGACTACGACTCCCATGATGCTCCGGGCTCCGGCGCGTCGGGCGGGTTGGAGCGGCGGTAGTCATGGTGGTGTGAGAGGGAGAGGGAAGGGCGGCGACTTCTGTGCTGTGGGGGGTTGGGCGAACGGGAAAGGGAGGTGTGTGTGAGTGTGTGTGTGTGTGTGTGTGTGTGTGTGTGTGTGTGAGAGAGAGTGTGTGTGTGTGTGTGTGAGTGTGTGTGTGTGTGTGTGAGTGTGTGTTTCCACTCTCTGTACGCTGTGGTGACACAGGGCGACAGTGCTGGTGAAAAACAATACAAATAAATACAAGAGCGAGAGAGCAGTTGAACTCAAGTGTCTTTTAATTTTAACTACGGAAATGAAATAGTAAATAATGTCACAATGTATCCATGTTGCCTCTATGCTGAAATACTTTAATTTGCATCTAATATCTTTGCCCTCGTCAGACCCTGTTCCACTTGTTCCCAGGACCGTGAAACAGTTGGTCAGCCAATCGATTAATCGTCAATGTTTGCCAGTTCCAGCCTCTCAAATGGGAGGATGTTTCCTGACGTTTTCTAGTCTAAACGATTAATTGATTAATGGGAAAACATTATCAACAGAGGGTAATCGATTGCTAGTTGCAGTCCTTTATTTCATTTTTCACAGATGACTCAGATTAGTATTGCACAAGTTACCCAGACTGTTTATCTAAAATTCAGATGTAGCTGATGGGTGTGAAATATATGAAAGTCCCCTCTCCACAATAATATTTGGCTGTAAAAATAATGTTGCTACAACTGCTCAATAAATGCAATCAGAGAGGACTCAGGCCAAAGGTTGACTCGTGGCTGTTTAGCAGGAGAAGAGCAGCGGGGAACGTAAACTGATAAAAGTAATTTGTTGCAGAAGCAGCAATCACACTGAGAAGTTTCTTGTTTGCGCACCAGTCTGGAACAGAAGTCACGTCACCCACCCACGTGCCAAAAACCTCTTTCAATCCCCCGATGGTAAATTATCTGTTCATTCCATCTCTGCAAACAGAGCTCCGTGTTCACTTAGTGGGCCTGCATGGTCCCGGGCAGGGGGTCTCTCCTGCCCAGTTTGTCATCTCCTTCAGAGGAACTCTCCCTGAGCGACGAGTGATTTTAGCCAAGTGGGGTCACAGCCCTGGTTCGACGAGCAGAAAACATCATTAGCGGGCAGCCAACTGAGGATATGCCCCTGGCACACGGGGAAACTTTTAGGCGTATAGGCTCTCAGCCAAAGCAATACTCGGTCTTACTAAGATGCACCCAGTCACATTAACAGTAAGTCAGTATGATACTAAAAGTCGTTCAGTGCTGATAGAGGTTTCAAGAATCCTTTGTAGCATCTCAAAACACTTACTGAGATTCAAATCTGCCTTTTCCTCATCAAAGGCCTAAAGAGGAATAACTGTACTGAACATGGCTGCTAGTCTACCCGCGTTAGTTTCTGTTTCCTCTTGGTCATGACGCTGCTACTCCGAGCGTGTCATCACAGCTGAACCACACACACACACACACACACACACACACACACCACACACACGTTTGTACAGCTATACTTGTGAGGACATTCATTGACAGAATGCATTCCCTAGCCCCTTACCCTAACCTTAACCATCAAAACTAAATGCCTGACCCCAACTCTTACCCTGATCTTAACCTAAACTTAATTCTAATCTGAACCTTCAAACGTTGTAGGAGTCTCAGAAAGTGAGGATCGGCCAAAATGTCCTCACTTTCCAAAAATGTCCTCACTCCCATGGTCTTAAACTCAAACTGGTTCTCACAAAGATAGTTGCACATGTGCACACACACACACACACACACACACCTGGGGTGGCCCAGAAACATAGGCTACATGTACTGTGGGGCTACACACACATGCACTGTAATTACAGCGGAAGCCAAGTACCCTGTTCCCGCCCCCTGGGCCACTCGGCAGGGCGTTACTAGGCAACGGGGTCTGGTCTGAAGAGGGGTTGTTGTCTGTGTGTGTGTGTGTGTGTGTGTGTGTGTGTGTGTGTGTGAGCATGTGTGGTGGTGATGGGGAATAAAGAAAAGGCTGTCGTTTGTTATAGACTACTACACTGCACATAAGAAAACTCATTGCCAGTATGCAGTGCTATAATACTGTATGTTGCAGTGAGGAATTTATTTACAACATTCTCAAGAAAACATTTAACCTTTAGTGATCATAGGCCTGCTGATGACAAAAGTCCTTTAGGGGCTCTACAAATGTAGGATCAGCTTGAGGATCAGCACAATCTGAAATATAAATAAAGGAATATTTCCTATAGTATGAAGAAAGTGAAAGTGGTCATAATACTTTCCATCTGCTGCCACTAGATGGCGCCACACACCAGATGGGGCTTCATAGTCATTAATCTAGACTGTATACTCATACCTGCACCTTTCTCAGTGGTAGTATTCAGATGTTTAATTATGTCAAAGTACAAACACCATAATCACCAAAATCACTCTGTTACAAGTAAAAGTTCTGCATCAAAATGTACTTAGAGTTTCAAAGTAAAAGTACTTGTTATGCAGAATAGCCCTTTTATTATGTGTTTTATTTTATTGGATTATTATTACGAATGTATTAATATGTAAGCAGCATGTTAATGTTGTAGCTCATCAAGGTGGAGCTAATTTTTTGCATTACTATTGGTGTCAATATTTTCCTCTGAAATTTAATACAACTACCAAACAATTGTATATAAGTACTTGAGTTAATGCACTTGTAGTCAATTTCCATACTGGCCTTTCTGCATCCTTCAAACAAAAATAATATATGAATGAACATGCCATAACTCTGTTTAAGTTACTTCTCCATGATACTTCTATATTATGTGTGGTTTTTAATAACCTTAATATTACAATGACATTAGAGTCAAGTTCATAGCTCCCTCATGTTCATAAAAGCATTTGTACAGTATATTTTTATTTTGCGTTCAAAATAACTCCCTGTTAGGTTTGGAAATACATTTACGACAAAACTAGTGAGCGAGCTCAAAACAACTAATACAACTTCGTGTGGAAGAAAATCTGCAAGTCAAGATTCCAGAATAGAGGAATTTGTGTGACTACATTTTAACAACGTGTAGGGTTTACTTGCTGTGTCGAATGCTGTGCAGAACAGCAAAATGGCTTGGATTTGACAGTGAAATTAAAGTGTCATCAATTTGCATCCGTGCCCAAATCAGCTGAAATGTAGAAAAATCTGAGACCAAATTTCAAACTGAACATACAAATTAGCTGATGTGTGTGTTATTTTGCATGTTCTATAAACTTGACATGAAGATTGATCAAAGCTGCAATTTGCTTTGTGCCCTGACAGTAGTTATTGAGCCAAATCAAAGTGAAAAAACAAACTTCAGACATAAAGCTGCCCCTCTAAGTGACAGAACATGATTTCTAACTGATGGATCTGATATGTAGCTTGGAGGTGATTACGTCGTCCACCTCACTTCCACAAGTGTCATGAACACAAGGGTGTGTGTGTGCACAGGAATGTAAGGCTGAAATGGTGCATCGACGAATGAGCATGTTGGCATGTGTGAGTCAGTGCAGGCTTGCGTGCAGTTATTGTGTTTTTGCATGATATCCCCGAGCTTTCTGCACACACGTATGAGTAGGTGTGCATTTGTCAACCGCGGCCTAGGCGTCAGGATGTCTCCCTTTCCTAAAGGTTAAGTGTAAAGACGGAGAGATTTATGACTTCTACCATGAGTTAATGTTTTGGCAGATGTCTGTGTTGTTCATACTGTGTGTGTGTGTGTGTGTGTGTGTGTGTGTGTGTGTGTGTGTGTGTGTGTGTGTGTGTGTGTGCGCGCGCGCACACAGACCTGGAGAACTTGTTGAGAAGTGATGACATGTTTCACATAATGCTCTTGTAACAAGCTACAAGCTGTGATTAAAGAGGTAGATAGATAGAAAGAGAAATAGATACATACTCTACTCATCCTTTAGTGTCAGGAAATGTGAATGAGAACAGGTGATACAACTGCTTTAACTTCCTACTGGTATTACACTACAGCAGATGCACACCTAAATATACACACACAAAAATTTGAATGATTGGGAAACTTTATCTGTAGATTTCAATTATTTCTCCACTTTCTACCTATGAAGTATGACAACAGCAACCTGAGGAGATGTATCCTGGCGTGATAAAATACTTTTTTTTTTTTAAATCCTGGAAACATGACACATCATATTACACTGAACTGGACTTGCATGAAGCAGTGTGAAAGTTGGCAGCGTCTCATTTTAATGAGAGTTGAATGATTGATGCTTCCTGGTGTCTGGATAAAGTGGAAAACAACCGGTGTGTCTCAGTGGGCATGGTGCCAGTTCAGGGTGTGGGCAGGACTAACACCAAGTGTCTAACCCACAAGGTGAAAACCTTTGGTAAGGTGATTTTCTCTTTTTTTGTGGTTGAGCACACATGGTACAGTATGATTTCATACACCCACATATTGTGTCAAAGCCGCATGTACTTGTGGGCACATTTTATTTTCAGTGCATATCTCATTAACCTATTCTCCTACCCGCCCTCATAACCAAATAGGAATGTTGTCTGTGTCTTGGACTAGTAAACATGTTACTAGGAATCAACTGCAGACACCACTGATTTTTAGAGGCCTGAGGTGAAATTATCCAATCAATTCACAAGAAAAAAAGAAACAATTGGAGAAAAATTCGAACAAAAAAACAATGTGTAACAGAAATGTATTTATCCTTTTCATTTTTAGAACTTTAATCAGCTTTTGATAGGGAATCTTATGTAAAATGAGCATTGTACTACAAAAAGCTACCTCAACTCAGATGCCTTAAGGTGAAAAGATCACCTTCATAGCTTTAGCGAGTAATATTTGATTTCATTTATTGCCTGTTGCTGGGATTGATTGGCATCTACACTTTGCCCAAAAAAGGTCAAATCCACCATCACCTCTAAACAACAAGAATTTAATCAGTGCTTTGGTTCATCCAAATTTTACAAAACAAACGTGAAAGATAACTGATAGGTGTGTGTATGAGTGTGCATGTGCGTGTGGTGTGTGTCTGTCTGACTGTGTCTATAAACGGATTTGTCAACGGGATACAAATTTGACATGTTTTGTCAGTGCAATTGTCAAAACATTTGTCGAATATGCTTTATTGTCTGGAATAATAATCATTTAATGCTTGAAAATACATGTTTCTGGTCCCGAGTGTTTGTGTGTGCACGTGTTTGCACGTGTTTGTATGTATGTGTGTGTGTGTGTGTGTGTGTGTGTGTGTGTTTGTGTTTGTTTGTGTGTGTGTGTGTGTGTGTGTGTGTGTGTGTGTGTGTGTGTGTGTGTGTGTGTGTGTGTGTTTCTGAAGGAATTCTTTCACAATTACCCGGAACACTGGAGTGCAGAGTGGAATGTTAACCACGGTTGTCATGGTAGCAAGAGAAACAGCCAATCAGTGGCTGGAAAGCAACGCATCACAGAAGAAGAGCATCAACTCTGATTTAAAATAAAAACTCTCGGAGACCTCCGAGGAGAAAAAACTTTCACGCACCTTGATCAGTTCAATCACTCAACTTCCCGGTCAGCAGATCAAAATCCATGCAGTATCCCCCTGACAAACACAAAGAACAATCTGGAGGCATGTGCTTTAAGTATGTCTTTGTGCAATGTGTATGTTGTATTCAGAGAAGATGTCCACATGTAGGGGAGGATAGTTTTAATTGGAAATGACAGTTTTCACAAATGCTGACTTCTTCACTAAAACTCTTTCAGTTTGTCAGAAGTTGTCTAAAGGGTGTAAAGAGTGATTAAGACTTATTTAAATTACAAAAGCAATTTGTACTTGTATATGGCCAACAGGAATTCCAAATTGGGATAAAATAGATGGAGCTTATCATAAACAGGAAAACACAGGGTTACTCTTAGTTGCGTTTTATTTCTGCAAAAAAATACCTACAGTATCAACTCTTCTCATATTGTTTCCCCCAAATTCCCTAACTTCACATCTCGTTCCCTTGTACCTACACCGTTAGTACAAACAATTACACTGTAAATTGTGAGGAGTTGCACTGTAAGTTGCTTGCTGTAATCTAAAGCTTTCCCCAATTTAAGGGTGGGGTTGAGAAAATTGTGATGTACATATTTCAGAATATCAGAATCAGAATCAATATTTTATGGACAAAATTATCAAGATAAAAGACTAAGACTCCCTCACACTCCAGCAACTCATTCACATACACAGTTAATTATGAGTGATTGTGAAATATTGACTACCATCAGATAACGCTAGTGTGCGTGAAAATTACTCAAAGGACTTCAAATACTAACAAACTTTTTTACTTCTCTCTGTATGATCCTTTGTTCAGTGAAGCCGAGAGCTGAACGTAATTACAAGTCCTGCAACTCAGGAGACACCTTCAAAGGCCGAGTCTGAACAACCAGAATGTGCAGAATGTGTATATTGGCGACAACTGCAGGTATTTAATGTATGCTCTTAGACTACTGTTGTCTCATCTCCACTCATCTGTGCCGCTGTGTGCATGTGCACATGGATTTTGCACATTTGTGTGTTCATAAAGCAAGTCAGGTACCTTCCTTCTTCTCTTCTCCACACACATGCACGGATGATATTGGAGACATCACATATGCACCAGGAGAGAGGAAAAGTCAACCTGCGGTCAGCCTCCAGAGGTGTATGACCCCGGAGGTTCAAAGGTCACAAAAAAGAGCTCCTGAGGACAGGAGATAAGATGCCCAAAGATGTAACATCATTATGGGAAAGATAGGAGCAAAACCTTGAACTGAGACTGAACTCTGAGTTGAAACTGTGACCCTATAAATCAAGTTTTAAATGTAGTTGTAGATGTATAATGATTGGTTCTGCTGTTGGCAAACAAGGCAGTAAAATGCACATGTACACTGAAATTATTCAAATTGATGCATATCATGATTCCTGGTGATGTCTTTTATAGTTCAAGACACTGAAACCTTCTCTCTTTGTTTATGGGGGGCGGGTGTGCACACAAGTTATTGAGAAATGCACTGAAAAGGAAATGTCCTCTCCATTATCTCATTTGTTACACTGTTACATTTTGCAGCCCAAATGCAGCTGAACTCAAAGATGCAGAATTAAGCTGGATTGAAAGACTATTAAAGATGATGGGACCCACGCTGTGCCTTCAGACAGTGAGCAAGCATGTGTTTAAACAGTCTCTTTGAAGCCAAATGTGAAATGATTAAGTCTGCCTAGAAGTCTGTGTGGTTCTTCAGCGGGAGTTTGTGTGTGCGTGCATGGACCTCTTTGAAGATGGTACTCTTGTATGAGTTCAGGAAGACCTTTACAGCAGCGCTAAGTGGAGGGTGCAGCACACCATAAAGATCCAAGATAAATGTGTAAATGTGTGTGTTTGTGTGTAGTTCAGCGCAGGACCTGACATGACTTGCGGGCCTGGTAGAGCTGACGCCAACCCCTTGTTTCTGGCTGTCTGTGTATGTCCTGAATGACAGCCCAGAGGCAGTGCATGTGTGTGTGGTTAGGTGGGAAAAGAAGCGTTTCATGTTTGACGGGAACCATCAATAAAACAGCAACCATGAAATCACCTCAAAACCACCTGAACCTGGTCTGAGAAGGCGTGTAGGAATGTGTGTGTGTGTGTGTGTGTGTGTGAGAGAGAGAGAGAGAGAGAGAGAGAGAGAGAGAGTGCGAGCAAGGATGTGTATTGGTTTGCGTTCTTTTCTCTAATCTGTTTTCGCGCCGCCATCCACCCTACCCTGATCGATGACCCCGTAAAGCAGTTTTTGTGTTTGTGTGTGTGTGTGTGTGTGTGAAGACATGGTGAGAGGGTAAAAGTGGATTGTCACATGCAAAGCTGATATGTTTTCGATTTTCAGCTCGCCTTAGAAAGTGCACACATTTTCAGCCAAACCTGGGGGTGTTTTGCATGTCTTTGTGGAATAAATTAACAATTTGTTGCACGGCAATTAGCATGAAAAAGCAAGCAGCTTTTTTCCAGTCAATTTAACATCAAGCCATCTCTCAGTGCTTTTCTTAACCCCCTCTCTTCTTGTGCTCCCCCAGCCCCCAGATTTTATGGCAGGCATTGTGGCGAGGTGAAGCGCAATGAGTGGGAGGAGCACTAGTTAACCAAGAACATAGCATGAATTGTTTGTGTGTGTGTGTGTGTGTGTGTGTGTGTGTGTGTGGTTTTGTGTATCTATCTACATGCACTACATGCATATGTATGTGCATGGCTGGGACTTTTTGCATGGGTTTGTGCTTATAAGTGCTTTGGTCCACATATAATAAGTCATGGTGACCCTATTCCACGAAACATAAAAGAGAGTACACATAGCTGAGTAGAAATGGCTACATTTGAAGGAAATGTGTGTATTTACTCTTTTCCGCTGAAAACATTTAAACTCTCTCAAATGTCTGAAAATGATGATTCCTTTGAGCTTTTAAAATAGTGTTTACAGGATAAAATCTTTTAAAATTGTATTTATTTGCTGGTGACACGTTGGACAAGGTAAGATAAGGCACGCTTTATTGATTGCACACAGGAAAGTGTCACAATAGGAATAGAGGTACAAGAACAAATGCATATGTAAAAAATATAATACTGCATATATACTATATCTGAAATGCAAATATACTGTATGTACACATAGTATTAGAAAATATATATACAGTATTCTATATATATGAGTTACAGCTGAAGTTGAATCACTACAGTACACTTAAGCACTTAAGAGTTGAAGTGTCAATCAAAGTGTAAGTGCTGAAAGCAGGTGAATTGTCTGTTGATGTGTAAGCTATGGAAGTAGTTTAAATTGTAGTTAAAGCACTGGAGAAAATTGAGCAAGCACTTAAAAAAGCTATAGCGGTTGACATGTTAGTAATTGTGTAAGAGCTGAAGTAGTTGAACTGTCAGCTGAAGAGTTAAAACAACATTTACAGGGATTCACAGGGGTCTACTTTCTCTATTGTATTCTTTTTTATGGGAAGTTTTTGGGAAAACTTATGACATCATAATGACCAATAGTTATTATAAACCAAAATATGAGAATGAAACCCTGGTGAAAAAATAGCTGAATTTGACCTTTTAAAATATCAAACTCCAACACCGTAAAAGCACATTTAAATCCACACGGATCTGGCCTTCATGGTTGCTTGTCGTCGGGGTAGCAAAGGAAGAAGAGACCCCACATAGGGCCCTCTGGTGGGGATGGGGGAGCTCACTCAATCACTACTTGCCTCAGACAGACAGATGGACTGTTGGCCAGACACAGATACACACACACACATAACTCGAAAATGACCTAGACCCCCCACACTGAGGTAGCAGTGATCAGATGCATCAAGTCCATCCATCAAGACTGAAAGTGAAAAATGACGTTTGGAATTGTAGGATTATGCTCCTGGGCTTCTACACATCAATCAGTGAACACACACACACACACACACACACACACAACACACACTAAACACAGAGAAGACGCAGAACTTGAAAAATGAACAGGAGTAAATTAATCTCCTTGTGTGAGAAGTGTGTGTGTGTGTGTGTGTGTGTGTGTGTGTGTGTATGTGTGTGTGTATTTTGGTGAAGAGCAGAAAGAGGGATGAGCAGTGTTATTGGTGAAGAGAAGAGAGATCACGGTCAGAGCAGGATTTAATCAAGGAGAGAGTGAGAGCAAGTTTGTCTATGTGAGAGTGAGTGTAGTGAGCTGTATCTGAGTGCTCTTCACTAGTTGATGCTGAAGAACATCACCAGCTTCAGTCGAGGAGAAAAATCTTACAGAGGCTTTGAAAGAGATAAGAGAAATCAAACATGGGTGACACGCGTTGAATCACCAGCCTTTCTGTTCTTACGTCTTCATCCCCCCACTCCTCATCTTCTTTTCTCCCTCCCATCACCCTTCCTCCCTGGTGTGCGAAACACAGGGCTACTGGAGTGTGTGTAATTCAGAAATAATAATAATGTGTGTGTTTGTGTGTTGGATGTGTCTCAATTTGTGTGTCAGTGCCAGCTGTGGCAAATAGACCATAATAACAGACTTTAAATGCCACATCCGCTCCCATTTGTCATGTTAACCCCTACAACAGTCACCACATGCTACAAAAGAAAGTGCTACTTGTTCCTCTGTTCATCTATGTAGTATAGGAGAATTCAAAGAGGTTCTCTTTTTTCCAAGTGAAACAAAGAACTGAAGACCTAACTTCCAACTGGGATTTATTTTGACAGAAGATATACAAAGAGAAACATTCATTACCTAATTTTATAACCCTTCAGTGTTTATCAGTAATTTAATCCGTAGTATTTTCATTTTTCTCACCAATAACTTCAAAATGTACCACAACATTATAGTTAAAAAATGTATAGTTTGACAATTTCGGAAAAAACGCTAATTTGCTTTCTAGCAAGTAAAATGAGAGGATTGATGCCGCCTTCATTTGTCTGTAAGCAGTTAGCTTAGCTTAACATATGGGAAAATGGCTAGCCTGGCTCTATATATCTAATTCTTTTAATCCGTTTGGTTTTTCCGGCTGTTATGTGCCAGACTTTTTCTTCGGCAAGAGCAATTACTTCCTGGAGTCTCTGCTGGTTGCCTGGCGATGGCGATGGCGATGGTTATGGTGATGACAAGACTAGAGGAAGTCACATAAGACATTTTAATATATAATAGGCTGTAAAGGAACATACAGTTTGAGAATTCTGGATGCACTCCTCATACCATCATGCAGTCATTGGTTTCCATTCATTTCTGTTGGGTAGAAAAACTCACTTATCAATAACTTTCTTGAGTTGTGTAATCTGTCTCACTTCACATCAAGCCAGTGGTGTGACATACTGTATATGAATTTGTAGTAAATGATCAAAAACCCTGATACGGCCTTTAAATGTGTTTTTGTTTTCATGCAGGTCTGTTGCCATGAAAATGTCAGCTGTGTTGTTCAGAGCAGATACCAATGACGGCTAACTGACGGTAAAACACCAAGAAAGCAGGTAAGAGAGGAAAACAATGAGAGCAGGGTGAGTAGAAGGAGGAGGGAAATGAATATGTGTGATCAGAAATTATGTTCTGCACACTAACTACTCACCTCATGGCAACTGTGGATTTAGTAAGAGTAAGAGGAGATAACACGCTGTCGAAGAGGCAACTGTAAGGCAACAGGGTTCAGCATGAGTGGATAAAAGCTATTGATCTGCAATCAAGACGCACACGCCCCGTTTGAAACGTCTGAGTTAAAGCCACCTCACAAACGTCAACGGCATTGGAAAAAAATCAATGAAGACTCCTCCTTCAGATGCATCTCATTAATATCTTGGCGCGCAGAAAGGCTGCTCGGCATAAATCAGCAACTTTATTGTCAGTAGTTAACAGAGACAAGACGAAAGTTGATGGAGGAGCAGAGAAACTCATAACGCAAGCAGCTTCGGCGAAAGCCTTGTTAAAAAGATACCACTTTGCAGCGTGAGCGTGTGTGTGCGCGCGCGCGTGTGTGTGTGTGAGGGAGAGACACAATTAGAGCTTTTCATCCACTCCAGTTACTAATCACAGTCTCATTCTCTCTCACCCTGCATAATTCTCCCCCCACGCCTTTATAAATCTTTCCTCTCTCTCCACCTCTTCCTGTCTTTCTGAGGGCAGAGACAGCAGATGTGTTGGCAGGTTAAATGACCTCTGTGATGTATGACTTAACAAACCCCAGGCATCCATCAACCCTAACCTAAGTGTGTGTGTGTGTGTGTGTTTGTGAGGAACAAAGAGAGAGAGAGAGAGAGATATTCTACTCATAAAGTGCAATTTCAATTCACCTTCAGCCCGAACTTCTGCCTGACAAACCCACAGCAGAGGCCTCTCCTCTCCGCACCCCTGAATCCATCCCCTCATTTCATGAATGAGTGTGTCTACTGCTGTATGTAGATGTGCTGTATACATGAATGTGAATGAAGCACTTCAACAGTGTAATTACACTGGCCAGGATTCCCTCAGTCTGCTACACAGATAGACTGATGAGAGATGCCCTTTCTGACCCCTGCATGTGTGTGTGAGAGAGATGATCACACAAAAATGAGGTAAACCTCCATAGATTTTAGTGGAAGATTGGCATAACAAAATATGTACATGCTACAACCACAGAGAACCCATGAGACCAGTCCTTTGTTCTACTTTTTTTTCTTGCTGTTTTTCAGTAATGTCAACATGCTAATAAAGCATGCACATGTGATTTGAGAGTAAGAGAACTTGCACATAGCAAAATAAATCGAGAGTGTGTGTTTGCATGAGAAAAAGAGGGGTTTCAGTGCTTATTGATCTTTTATTGTAAGTGCAGATGAACGGGCGTCTTGTAAATTGCTTATGTGAAAGTTTTCATCACAGCAACCTGAACATGTTTTCCCTGCTCGGCTGCCACAGTCGTCCATCAGCCCTGTGCTGACAGACGGCGGACGTGCCCTCTCCATGCAGTAATTACAGGAAGCCAAGGGAGGAGCTGCTCCAGGCATATCCTGGCACACGGCTCACCTGGATGACTTTTTACCTCTCAATTTATTTTAGGGGCTGAGTTTAAAGGGCATCAAAAGACAAACTGAGGTTAGTGAGTCAGTCAGAGATACTCAAGAGATGTGGTCAATACAAAGATGGGTGTCTTGGCAGTATTTATCATAAGACCACTAAAACCACACAAAAAAAGGCAAAGGCTCCTTTTGAAACATACACACACACAAGCAATATGCAATATACACAAGTTTCCTCTGGTAACTGATTTCTAAAGTTTTGTGTCAGTCTACAAAAGACTGCAACAAAAAATAAGTTAAAACTGTAAAATTTAAAATGTAAAATAACTGTATTAGTTTGATAACTTCATCCTTGATGCAATGTATGTTAAAACACAGCTAATAATGATAATAACAACACATGCAAATGTAAAATAAACATTTACGCAATCAGACAACAGTCTATATTTTGACGTTTGGAATACATATGTATCCGTCCCTCTCTAAGATACAGATGTAGATAAGCAAAGATACAGATGGACAACAGAGAAGTGGTTTGAGCGGACAACTAGGACTGAATTCAAGCTGACTACAGCTGTTCTCCATCAAATGATAATACTTTAGATGGACTATCATAGATTTACTGAATAAGATTAACATGATAATATTGTAGGTCACTCTTCACAGAAGATTCACCTAAATTGTGATTGTAAAATGTAAATATGAGCTATTTTCTGAAGAAAAGTATTTAATTTCTGTCGGTACAGACTGAACTATAATGTGTTTCTGCTAATGTTATGAAAAAAAAAAAAACATAAAAAAAAGGTCAGTATGATACACCACTTGAAGCTCTATGCACCAATGATTGTGATTTCAATTGCCATATTTTAGCATACAGGTGGACGATGGAGAAGCAGACTATTCTGCAAAGAGAGATTTGACAAGTTGCTTTCAGTGTCTGGTTACTTCTGTTTATAGCGTGAAAACTTCTAAGCATTAAAATATGGTGTAACCAACTGAATTCAAGCTGACCATAACCGTATTGTACAAATTACCTTTCATGTCTACTGTTGATTAACAATAAATACTCAAAAAATAGATTCTTAGATCACCAAGATTTAACAACAAATAAGAAAGAAATATTCATTTAACATAAATGAGAAGGCAGCAAAGTCACTTTTGCAGTTTGAACAGTGTTACACTAATAAGAGGAAGCCTGAATCTAAGCAGCCACATCAATGTCACAATTGCACCACAGGGCTGCGCAGAATCCTGTAACCTATTTGCTTGTTTTTCTTTCTTTTACACAAATTGATTTGCTCACCCCCTGGTTGTGATGAATATTTTTTGTGTCATGTTTAGCAGCTTGTCTTTTGACTCACTGATTCTCCTGCTAATTGTCTCAGCAGGGCAGCTGACCAAGATGGCTGCCCTGCCCTCTGGATCACTGTGACTATACTCTACCAACAAAAGAGGGGTTGAGGAAAACACCAAGGAGAAATAAAATACTTCACCCATCCCTCTCCCTGAGAAGTGCCAGATCTTTATTTCACTCTTTTCTTTCTGCTTTTTTCTGTCTCAGTGCCCACAAAGCAATTGGAAAGCACACGACAATCTTTTTTTGTTGACGTTCGATGGCGCGTGATAATGTGGTCATTATCATCGCTAAAGGAACAGGTTGGGGCTCAGACAGGGTTTCATTGGGGGCCTTTAAGGCACACACACACACACACACACACACACACACACTTTCAGTGTGGGAAAAGAATGCATCTAAAAGAGGGACAGCTGTTTGGGTGGCTTGTGAGGATGGCAAGATGGCCTACTGTAAACTCCACCTGTGCACACGGCTATGCCTCAGGCTGCGGGGGCCAGCAGCGTGGAAGCCTGTGATTTTTTCACTGGGAGGTGTGTATTAGTGTGCGGGGCCTCGCAAAATGACACCCAAATAGATTCATATTAAACCACATTTTTAATGTGATTTTGTCATTCTCACAGCTGACTTTTCAAAACCTTTTCAGAATCCCCAAACTCAAATTTACAGATGGGTTAATAACTACAGTGGACAGCACTGCCCTACCAAGGCAGAGAGCAGTAACTACAGAAGCGGTAAAGGGGTCTGAAGTTGGCAAACTCTGTGACAGATATGAAGGTTGTAATGTCTTCATTTTATACCTTTGTACGCTACATGATACGCTAACCTACAAAATGCAGATATTGCACTCTGTCTTTGGATAGTCTTCACAGAATGTGATTGTAAATTGCAGCATCTAAAAACAAAATGTGCTTTCAGCTTGTTTCAGAAAACAAACATAGTTAATTTTAAGAGTTCATAACGTATAATTTATCTCTGTTTCGCTAGGTGTCTGTCTTTAAATAACAAATAATTTACAACCTCATCACATTTAATTGTGTAAAATTAAAAGTAGCTCAAGTGACTCAAGTTTGACAGACACTCAAGACGGACATCTAGCTAATTCAATTTGTGGAATAACAAACTGAATTAACTAAATGCCAGTTCATTAAAATATTTTTTTATTTTCAGATAATAGCTGCAGTAAAAATGGTAAAAAGAATAATTTAATTTACTTTGATCTGTCTGATCAGATAGCTTTCATTTGATTCGGCCCTCTTGCTTTAGCTGTCTAATTGACCAGCTGTCTGTGGCAGCTTTTAAAGCCCACATAATAAAATTAACAAAATCATATTCTAACCACAAAAAACAGACTCCCTGCATCTGTTTAAAAGAGTTGGAAAAATGGTTCCAAAGTGTAACATTTATTGCAACTGTGTCTCAGACATTAGAGGTACCTCAGATGCCTTGTTTTGGCCAGTAAAAATATTGTAGAATAATGTACATGACCTACACTCTTACACATCTTTATACATTTAAAAAAAATTTCCTAAATCATTTTTAGAGAATAAACTATGTGAAATGTAAGTTCTCTGATATAGTGAACTGTTTGTCTTTGCATAGCATCACCAAAACGAATCTTGCGCACTATCAATCACAGTGGGTTGGTGTGTGGCGCTGAGTGGATGAGGAATGTGATTAACTTTTCTGTCTATGTGTGTCCAGCTGACTTCAATCAAGCTGATCATAGAGCAAGAGAGATGAAGAAAGGGCAGGGAAGCAGTTATAATACCAAACAAATGAAATGGATTTAATCCTGCTGTTTTATTAATTTCTGAAATTCAAATGAAATGCTCCCTCTGTGGTTTTAAGGATCACTCTGGGTTATTTCCAGGGTGTTTTTCATCATATTGGTTAACCATACATGCTTTAAGACTAGGATGACCAATTTACCTGTTTACATTCAAGTGATTCAAGGCTTTTTTCTCTCACAGTGTTTATAGTCTGAGTCTGAGCTTGGGTGTGAATTTAAATGATCCATAAAATTTAGAAAAAACACGGGGAGAGGTGTTTTCTAGAAAGCCAACATTTGTTTTGGTGAATGCGATGAAATTGCAGAGGCAGTGGCGGTGTCCTCCCTTCCCTCCCCCAGGGCTGACTGGATACGCCCCAGGGACAGGATGGGATGGACGGGGCCAGCCTCTCATTCATCAGCTTCTCGGCCCCCCCCCAATGGCTCCACAACATCAGGCCGAGACAAAGTTTTACTGCCTGACACATCAGGCCAGGACCTCAAGTGTTACCCTTTACCTAAAAAACACACTAAATCTCATTTGTCTGAACTGTCCCCAAGGTGCCCCTCTATCTGGAAGGTGCCCCTTGCTTTTGAAGTTTTTCTGATGTTATCAGACTCCTCTAAATTGTGCATATTTAAATTGAATCGATTACCACAGTGACCTGGATCCTCGGGGTCCCCCCTGGGGGCCCTTGCATCTTGCCCAGGAGGCCTGCTTGGGCTCTGTAAAGAAATGGTGATAAAACCACTTGCACAAATAAACAAATAATTGATAACTGCTCGTAAAACTGCCACCTTGCACGTCAACCAAATGATGTGACACCCACATGCTCAGACACATCACAGTGTGAAGGAGAGAGAGAAGCCACCGGTTAGTCGACTCTTCGACTTCACTCTTGTCTCCTACTTGTTGCAATTTTTTTTTTTTTTTGTTTGTTTTTTTTTTTTTTGGAGCGCGTCGCTCGCGAGACCTCACCTTTAAACATTTACGACGACCTCGAGCGCAAACGTAAAAAAAAAAAAAAAAAAAAAAAAAAAAAAAGAGAGAGAGAGAGAGCGCCTGTGATTGGTCCGCGGGCTCTCAGCGGCACTTCAAAGCCGGGAAGAAGTTACTACTGGTGAAGCAGTCAGAGGGGAAACACACACCGATCACACACACACACACACACACTCAGCCGCAGACACCACAGCACGGACCATGGCGGCTACACTGCTAGGGGTGAGTTTACATGTCTATAAATTTGCAATTTTTTTTTTTCTTTTCTGGAAGTTGCTCAAATAATGGACTTTAATGTGGTGACAGAAATCACACAGGGCTCGGTTTGTGTGTGGCATTCAGGGGACACAGTTGACTTCGTACTTTAAGGGATTTAAATCTCCCGCAGGGTCGCTGGGATGACAAATAATAACATGTTCCTATGATGATATAATAGTAATCTGACAATATGCATGTGTGTTTCTTCTGGTTTGGCTGTTACGTTTGCCTCTGTTGTTTTTTTTTTTACTGGTCGTGACAGTGAACGATGGCACACGTCGGGCTATAAGAAGTAAACGCTGGTTGTGCACAGTTAGTTTTCTTTGGAAACTCTCTCACTGTAACCAGATCAATCTCATGAATGTTAAGTGTGGTGTTCTTGGCATATACGTCCAATTTTTTTTTTTTTTTTTGGTTACTCATAGAAGTTGACCCCGCTGTAGTTTCGGTGCTCTGAAGCGGACTAAACGCTTGAATGTGCCCCTCGGATTGATCCAAGTCAGTGTTTGTCAGATTTAAACCGTGTCACGTTATTAATTCCCGCGACTTGAATGAAATCTGTGCTGGCTCTGGATGTCCGGGCTGTGGGCTTTACGGGCCTAAATGTGTCTGTGTGTCGCACGCAGGAGGAGCCCCGGCTGGGCAGCACGCCGCTGGCCATGCTGGCCGCCACCTGCAGCCGGATCGGCGACCCCGGCCCCTCCTGCTCCCCGGCGCTCTCCGACGGGGCCCCGGGACTCGTCAAGGGCTTCCACCCGTGGAGAGGGGCCGCCCCGGGCGCCGGCAACCTGGGCGCCTGCCTCACCTCGCTCGGGGTCCACTCCGGAGCGCCGGCCAGGATTAACGGGGCCGGCCTGGCGGAGCCCTGCAGCGCCTTCGCGGTGACCAACTCTCCGTTCGCCAACGACTTTCCCGTGTACCAGAGCGCCGTGCCGTCGGACGGCGGCCCCGGCGGCCCCGGCGGCGGGCCCGACCCCGCGCACGCCCAGCGGTCCGTGTTCCTCACCAAGTTCCCCCCCTCGGTGGAGGGCATAGCCGGGATGTACCCGAGGATGCACTCGCATCCCTACGAGTCGTGGTTCAAGCCCGCGGGAGACGTCGGCAGCGGGCCCGCGGCCTGGTGGGACGTGGGGACCGGCTGGGTGGAGGCGCAGAGCGCGGCCGGGCTGCCCTCTCCTCTGGGCGGCTACAGCACCGACTACGGCTCCGCCTTCGGCCCCGGCGCCCCGCAGCACCTGCTCCCCGCCGCACAGCACCGGTTCGACGGCTTCAGGTCGCCGGTCCCGGCCCCTTACGCGGAGTCCACCGCCTCGGGGGCCCCCGCGCTCACGGGAACCCCGGTGGTCTCTCTGCCCGCGTCCTCCCGCTCCATCACCTCCTCCTCCTCCTCTTCCTCCTCCTCCTCCTCCTCCTCGCGGCGGTACTCCGGCAGAGCCACGTGCGACTGCCCGAACTGCCAGGAGGCGGAGAGCCTCGGGCAGGGGGCCACGAGCCCGCGGCGCCGGAGCCTGCACAGCTGCCACATCCCCGGCTGCGGCAAGGTGTACGGCAAGACGTCCCACCTGAAGGCGCACCTGCGCTGGCACACCGGCGAGCGGCCGTTCGTCTGCAACTGGCTCTTCTGCGGCAAGCGCTTCACGCGCTCCGACGAGCTGCAGCGGCACCTGCGCACGCACACCGGCGAGAAGCGCTTCGAGTGCCCCGTGTGCCGCAAGCGGTTCATGCGCTCCGACCACCTGAGCAAGCACTCGCGGACGCACGGCGCGGAGGGCTGCGGGGACGGCGGCGGCGGCGGCGGCGGCTGCGGCGGGGGGGAAGCGGGGCCCGGCAAGGGGAGCAGCGACACGGACAACAGCCCCCCCGGTAGCCCGAGCCGGTCGCCCCGCGACGCCGCCCGAGCCGCGGGGGGACGGGGCGCGGCGGAGTGACGCGCGAGCGGCAACGCGTTTCGGCGCGGTGTGCAGCGCGGCTCCGTGGACGCTTGAAACCCGAAATGGCACTTTACGATGAACTTCAGCTGCGGGCGAACACCGTGCCCTTACCTCATCCATGTTATTTTTGTAGCCCTTCTTTTTGAAAAGTTGAATTTTTAACTCTAACAGTTTATCAGACCTGCGCTATTTTGGAGACGTGTTATATGCGCCTAATTTATTCGACGAACACTCATTTTTGTTGGAATTAAATAAGTGGCCTGTTATTCTCTTGCGCTATTTCTTGACATCGGCGCTAAAGTGTTATTTAAATTCATGCCATATTGATAAAGGTTGTTTTTAAAATGTGTTTGGTTGAAAGACTAAATTGTTATGATTTATCTCTGCTTGTAAAGTCGTGATGACAACTGGTATCAATAAAACAGGACGGTTTCTTGACATTTCGTTTCTAGGCTAGGCGTTTGTTTTAAAGCATTTCTTGTATAATTTGTAGTTTGCTGAGAATGATAAATATAAAACCGTGTGTAACTGAAATCTAATATCTATCTTGACTATTCTAAACCAGGAAAAAAAAAACTTAACCACTAGAATCAATCACACTCTATATGAGACATTTTTCGTCAAGCGTCTGAAGTTTATTCATTCAAAATATTTTTAAAATTTAGTGCTAGTGTGAAAATTACATTTGCCTGGTCATGGTATTGAAATGATTTCAGCGCTGTTCTACACTGTTGAGGAAGAATGATAATTTACACTGTATTTTGAACACTTTCTGTAACTGCCTATTGCTGAATATTTACAGTGATCAGTAACGCTCCTCTCAGTTGCCTTTGTGTGCATCTCCACCTAGTGTTCAGTTTATACACTCACCTGTTGTTTGGACCACATGGGTTGGTCACACCTTGATCTTGTACCTTTTGTTGCATCACAAAATGCAGCAATTCTTTGTCAGATCAACACAAAACCTTGTAACTGTAAGTAATAACGTTGACTTAACATTGCAAATGAGATGCTTCATTTGGGACTGCCTTAGTAATATATATTTGTTGAACTTTTCAAATGTTTCACCACACTAAAACAAATTAGGCCTTACGAAGTTTCATTAAAAACATTTAATTGATACACAACTGTAGACCTGTTGGTACAGAAAAGCTGAAGAACTCAAGAAATGATTAAAAACTAATTTGCACATTTTATTGTGATTAAAAACATTCATGCTACACAATCACATTAATTTACCGCAAAACTACACAGAAAAGTGCTGTTGTTACTCTGAACTCAGTGCCCGGTTAGATGAGATGAGTATTACCTTATTGCTGAATTATTCTCATGGTTAGAGATAGAAACTGCTCTTCATAAACATAAACAGTACTTACTTTCTGCAACTCAAGTAGCCTTATCATACGATAGTACAACTGACATAAATAATAAGAGAACAATAATATAATCACAATAAATAATAATTAGTGTTCCTGACTTAGATAGAGCAGGTTTTGCTGTAAACAATATTGTGTTGGTCTCGGAGTCTAAACTTGTCAGGCTCTATAGTAATGGCTCTGAGAGGATCAGCAGATGCATGCAGACACAGTTCTGGCTCTGTTATAAAGACCACGTGTACAGGTGTTTGATGATGCAGTTGCCATTAATTGTCAGTATGTTGTTTTTTTTTTTAAATATGATTTTTCAGTCCATTGTTATTCCAGTGTTGTGGATTTGTTACATTAGCTTCAAATGCGCCTAATGCATAAATGCCTTCTAATGCCCAACATATAGCAGACCAAACATTTAAACCCACAATTACAGCTCTCCTGCCCCCCCACAGTTTTCAGTAGTATAATGCAAAACAATTGTTCTAGTGCAAGTCTAACCAGACTATCAACAAATGACAATCATATGAAACTATATTCTCACTTATCATGGTATAAAAATGCCATAAAATAACATAAATTTGCTAAGCAGTTGATTGGTTAACAAAAACAAAATGCAACAAAGAAACATTGAAAAACACTTGCCACAAATGACTTAAAATCTGGTCAAAATTAAAAGGCATATGGATTCATTGGTGAGCTTTATGAATTAAATCCCAAGGAAATACAGCTGAGGTCACTAAGTATGAAGTATTAATGGAGAAAAAATGTCGTACCTCAAACTGGCCACAGGGGGGCAGACTAAGACAGGGAGACAGTACAGTTGGAGTTGGAGTGTCACACAATTACATTAACCTCGAACATGTAGTGTTTTTGCTATAAAATCATAAATAGAAAGCCTGGATAGAGCATAAATGCATCTACCTTCAACACACACACATCCACTCACACACACTCACACACTCACACATAAGTTAGAGCAGTGATTGCTGCATGGCTAAAAAGCAAGGAATGATCACCCTTTACCCTGTGGAAAAAGCAGCTGCTACAGAGGAAGAAGAGGTGGGGGACTTTGTGCTCTTTGTTTCATCTCGATTTCCAGGATACTGGCCACATTAGTCACACAGTCAATGTGAGTTTGGTCAGTTCATTTTATAAATGTGATTCCATGGAGGTTTCACAGTTTAGTTAGTATCATCATCAGAGTCTCCACATACAGCTGGTTGACGTTTTATGAAGGTTAAGAGGCAGAAGAGAAGCCTTTAGTCGACTCTCCCTCTTAATGTCTCTGCTGACGTCCTTCTGATCTTGACGTTTGACCTCTGCCTAGCACTGCCAGGGGTCACCGAGGGGCATCTTGGGCACCTGGATGTGCATCTCCACCGGGCGGTCAGGTGGACGGTCCCTCCTGTAGGTAACCGTCTTCTCGTTGGTTGTAGGGATGTATGACAGGTCCTGAAGGGTGACAGAAATATTGAGTCAGTAATAGACACGCACGTGCAAGTAACCACGGACACGCTGAAACCAAAACATTGTGACAGATTATGACAGAATGCAGCAGAAACTGAGATATCCCGACCTTTAGTCCCTCATGTGGGTCAAGCTCCAAAAAGTCTGGATCTTACACTTCCCACAATGCCACAAAAGGTTCCAATGTATATGACTTGTGAATGCTCAAGGCATTTGACAGCTCAAGATGGTTGTATAATTGCAGAGTTAACACAATATTAACACTTTATCCTGTCCGAGATTACTCAAGGGATGTCACTGGGGTTATTTTTCTTGACGAAGCTCTATCAGAGCAACAGAAGACATACAACTGTTTTCACAGGCTGTGTTGTTGTCCCTGCGACTAGTAAACTGACTGACTTTTAAAATCAGTGGAGCTGCTGAAATTAAAGGGGCACCCTTCAATATCAGCAGCTCTTTTCAGGCGGCCTTCATAAAGTGGATTTCAGCTTTACAACACTCCCACATTAAGGTAAATAGGCAAACTCTAACCCTTAGAATATAACGTTACATCTGCAACATCAGCAGGGAATTCTGTCCCATGTAAGAATTCAAATGTTACCAAAACAGATGCATCAACAAATAAGGGATTTCCACATGCTTATAAGTAATCTAAACCAGTTTAGACACAGATATCTACAGAAAGTCCCCACTGTGGAAATTTCCATAATTTCCTTCTTCTCAAAGGTGCTATACATCATTGTAAGGTCACAAATCTGGACACCGTAGATGGTGAGCTGGGAGTTGAGAGGAAATGTAAAATACAGCTGTACCTCTAACAGCAGACTCAAATTTCTCACTCGTGGTTTCAGCGGACGGTGCTGATTAACAAAAATACCCTAAAGAATGAAGGCGTCCCTAACGCTTCTGAGGGCTCCAGGGACACCTCAGCCTCGACTCACTTAAAACCAAATGCAAATGAAAATTTCCAGCATACTTCACTTTAGAGAACTGACCTTTCCAGTGCAATGATAGCCTATGTCCTCAGCAGCGCCCCCTGGTGGCCGACTTCTCTTCTGTAGCAGCAGCCGGGACACTGCCACCACCACCAGCCCGCACAGCACTGTCAGAGCACACACACACAGGAATGTTCCTACCAGCCGGCCGCTGCTGGCACATTCTGTGGACACACACATTAGGTTTCACTGTGGGTAACAAGGACAAGGTGCCTTTGGGATGGGAAAAAACAGTTTAGAAAGTATCACGGAATCATTACACATGTACACTCAAATACACATATACACAATATGCAATCAGAAAGGCATATAGTTGCAGAGATTCCTCATGACCCTGTCTACACTACATGTTTGAACGTTTATAATCATGAAGACCCCTTGCACCATAGCCCCTGACTGTAACTTTAACCATCACAACTACATGCCTAACCCCTGACATTTCCTAAATCCAACCCTACCTTAAATCTTAAAACCAAGTCTTAATCCTTTAACAAATCCTTTAAAGAAGTGAGGACATACCAAACTGTCCTCAGTTTCCAAAACTGTCCTCACTCTCATGTTCTGCCACTCAAATTGGTCCTCATTGGTGGAGTAAGTATTCAGATTCTTTATTTAAGTAAAACTACCAATACAACAAGGGCAAGTAAAAGTCCTTCATGCAAAATCTTACTTAAGTAAAAGTACACAAAATACACATCAAAATGTACTTAAAGTATTAAACATAAACTCACACTGCAGAAAAAGGTCCCCTGTGTGTGGTATATTATTACATATTTCATTATCAAGGTTGTTAGTGATACATCAACACTTAAGTAGCATTTTTATTGTGTAGTTGGTTAAGGTGGACCTAGTTTTAACTTCTTTATATACTGTAACCTGTAAAAACAACTGTCTGATAAATGTAGCGAAGTACTAAAAGTAGTAAAAATTTTCCCTGCACTTAGGTACAGTACTTGAGTAAATGTACTTAATTACTTTCCACACAAACACACACGCACTTACACAGCTTGGTCAGTGGCAGCTGTGCCAGTGGTGCTGTACTGAATAGTCCGCTGGCTGTGTATCTGCTGGGGAGCATGTGTGGATGACGGGCTCATCGCTCAACACAAAGAGCCCAAAGAGCGCTCTGACATTTTGTAACAGGGTTACCATGGAGACTTGGCTCCTGCTGCACCCGGGAGGAGTGGGCGTGAGCAGGAAGAGAGTGTCCCGTTGGGTGGGGAGGGGGGGGGGGGGGGGGGGGGGGGGGGGGGGTGAGGGGATGGGGGAGAGATGGGGGGGAACGCACAATGAGCAGCGCTGTTCCAAAAACCGGGAAGGCGGGGATGAACTGTAACACTTGGATGTGCAATCACGTGTGTGTGTGTGTGTGTGTGGGTGTGTGTGTGTGTGTGTGTGTGTGTGTGTGTAACCCAGGGCATGCGTGAACTGTATGGTTTTAAATTATGTACTGTATGTATGTGTATGCGTGTGTGTATGTGTGTGTATGGCTGTGAAAATCAAGAAAGTGAGCTGGGAACTGAGGGGAAATGTAAAATACAGCTGTAACACTGACAGCAGGCTTGCTGACTCAAATACACCAGGGTGCAGTAGTGCAGCAATGGTAGCAACGGAAGTGACCTCGAATGAAGGCATGGATGTGTGTGTGTGTGTGTGTGTGTGTGTGTGTGTTGACATTATACCTGGTCTTGTGCTAATGTGAAGCTGGGTCTGACCAGACTGTGAGCTTGTTTGAAACCGATAGCGACAGCTGTCGTTACTGATGTACATACACTGAATCCACATCTCCCCTGCTTGACCTGAAAATGGAGAGAGAGAGAGAGAGAGAGAGAGAGAGAGAGAGAGATGTTATTCAGTCCAGACATGTTAATCTCTAAATCTCAGCGAATATCCTCCAGGACTTCTAAAAACAAAGGGATCAATCAGAGTAGCATTACAAGAGAGCTGCTGTGTTTTACTACTCTTCAGTTTTCACCTTAAAACTGCACCAATCAATATTTTTATATCGTTGTAACAATGGATCACATTACTATGTGTAATGTGAAAGGTGTTGCTGTTAGTGACAGATCCACAAAATGATCACCCAACTCTGCAATTGCAACTCTGTTTTCAGCAAAAAAGCTCTGGTAAACCCAATGTATACTACCTGCCCAGAACCAAACAGCATTTAGTTCCTAAAGAGCCAGATATGTTTTTTCAGGAGTTTGTGGAGACCAAAATGAGAGTGGATATTGCAGTTAAATTACTCAAATCAGAAACACTTTGTGGCTTTATAAGGTGATACAAAAAATATGTCAGTGTTGTGTTTGCAGCTTGTTCTGCCCACAAGCATCCAAAACTAATCAACTAATACAGCTGTAAAGCTACCAGCTGAAAATCTTGTTTTTGCTGACCTACAGCGGTTTAACTTCTCACCTTGCTGCAGTGATGTAGGAGTATACTCCAGGGTGTGCAAGTACACCGTGACATCACGGCTGGGTGAGGCCGGAGGTGCACCAGACTTGAAACTTTCGACCAGAGAGGCCAGTCAAATGCTGCTTTACAACCTGGTGTTAAGTTACTCTTTAAGGTCTTAGTCAAACGGTAAAGGAGAAGCTGAACATTTTTGACCTGAAAGGAAGCTCAACTGGAGCCCTGACATCAAATTCAACACAACTAGAACCCATCACTTTGTAAAATCAACTTTCTTCAGATCCACAAAAACTGCAAATGCAAAGCCAGTGTGTGAAACTGTGCCGGGAGCAGATTCTGTTGGCTAAAGTGACTGTACCTGACATGTCGTCCATGTAGCCCACCAATGGGGCACAGGTGCTGTTGCACTGTCCTGCCTCTTTTTGCGTGAGACCGTGAGACAGGTGGCAGTCCACACACTTCCTGAGAGGGAGACAGAAAACAGACGGAGTACGACAGTGTGAGCTTCCACTGCAAACAGTTCTCCCATCATGCTTTGTGGTAGCGAACAGAAGCTGACAAGTACCAGTATGAATGGCAGGTGCCTTGGCAAGCCGGACATCTCTCACAGAAGTCTCCAGAGTATCGGGGATCGTCGCACACACACTTGCCACACACGCATCTCCCCCGCCCGCTGCAAAGCAAGCTGTTAGCTGATTGGCAGGTGGCTGTGGAGACGGGGCAACCGCAGCTTTCGCCGGTCCAGCTGTCCTCGCACACACACTCACCGGACACACACACCCCCCGCCCTGATAAGGACAGACGAGAAGAAGAAAGAGTGTTACTGAAGTAAACAAAAAGAATGTACTGTGTGTTTTAGCATCAAAAGTGCTCAAATTATTAGTTTTTGATTTCTTGTGATATGATTCAATGTACATAATACTTAAAAGCTTTAAAGTGTGCCCCCTTACCTCCACACAGCAGTCCCCCTTCGTATGGGCAAGAGAAGTCATCTATCTCGCAGTATTTCCCATATACTGTCCCGAGCCTGCTCTGCTCACACACACACCGCCCACACTCACACACACCCCGACCACTGCAGTCCACATCAGACCCATCTGCTCTGCATTTCCAGTCTGGATCTCTGTTTGAGTCCTTCATTAGTCCATGATCCGGACTCTGCTCCTCACTGGGGCTGTCTTGTGTTCCCCTGCATTGTGATTGGCTCTCGTCATTGCAGCGCTTTGCTGGTCCACAACTGCAGCGACATTTAGAGTGGATCCTGACGACGGTGGATTCATTGTAACCCACAGGGCGTACCAACACTGTTACATCTTCATCTTCACCGTCGTCAGGACAAGAGCGCAGGCCGATGGTGATATTGAAGTAGACCTGCACGGGAAGACAAATATATCAATAAACATCAACTAAAATTTTGTACAGACATTCACGGTGCCCAGAGGATGAATCCTAATAACTTTGGCGATCCCCTGACCTTTTTCTCTAGCTCCATCATCACATTGAAATTTGTCCAATTCTTAGGTTTATGACTATACCTGCAAAACATTCCCATCGGCCTCAGCTGTAATTTGTGTTTAGTGCTAATTAGGAAATGGTAGCATGCTAACATGCTAAACAAAGATGGTGAACATGTTAAAAGTTTATAGATTTTTAATATGAGACTGCAAGCACCCAGGGTAGACATACAGTAAAATAAAATTGTTAATATAAAATATACAATAAAGCTTTCTCAAGCGTCTGCAGTTGCTCTACAGATCCTATACAGTTCCAGAGAAACGTAAAATGTATTTTTCCCCATGAAAGTCCTGCTGTAAGTCTAAAAGGAATAACATAAAGCGAGCTACCCCTCATTGCATAATTATGGCAATCTCTGTTCAGACTTTCAGAGTTGGATAAGTAACCAGGAACTGGATTCTGTGATCTGTTAAGTGAGACTTAACTAAATGTGAATAATTATTCTGTTGATGTGGTTGGAAAATCGTGCGTGCCAAAGCTTTGAATTTACAGGCAGGCCTTTTGCTTGATTTTTATCGCCATTCTGGTAAATGCGGGTACTTTCCGTAATTCACTTTAATCCACCCATGGATTAAAGGGCTGAATTTCAGTGTTTTTGCACAATGGAGTAACTGTAGCATGTTGGTGTTAAGAGTCCCAAAAGGTTACAGAGGAGACGAGTCTCATCGGCAATTTAGGGAGTGAACAGAAAGAAAACTTCCAAATGTACTGAAAACGTTATAATTGTACCAAAAGGGGGTCTCTTTGGTTGCTATTGTTTAATCTTTTTTGACAGTAGCCTTTTGTATAATCATTACTGCTGCAGCAGTAAAGTTCCTGTGTAGAACTGAGGAGTATCAAAAAGAGCTCCCTGCAGTGGTGCAGACAATTTAGGGCTTTTCTTTCAGTCCAAAGACCTATTTCTAAATATAAATGTCCTATTTATTTGTATAAAGGCTCTCATGTTAGGAAAGTTAAGGATTTTAGGACGAAAAGGTCATTGAATCACATGGAAATGTTTTCCTGTTAAACACAGCCTGTAATCCGCTCAGATGGGATTATTTAACAAATCTTTAGCTCTCAGTGAAATGTGTGTGAGTGTGTTTGCATGTGTCAAAGTAATCCAATACAACCAATAAATGTCCTGTGACATTTCTGGAAGTGTAATTCAAAGATTGTTGTTGTTTTGCTGAAGGAATGCCTGTATGTTTACCATCTGGCCGGGCTGCACCCCCGAGCAGCTCTGGTCCTTAACAGTGGATCCATGAGGACAAAGAGGAGATACAGACACCCAGTACCTGCTGACTGCCTTGTCCTCCACTGACACTGATACTGCCACTTCCGACAACAACCTCTGGAAGGAGCGAGAGCAGAAAGAGATGAAAAAGCAACATTAAGTTTACTACTTGATCTGAAGAAATTCTTTAAAGCTATGGTATTATTCTGGTTGCAAAGTAATGTAGGGTAAGATAAAAGAGAGTGGGAAGAACAGTGACAGTTTAAAATTTTAATGAATATAATCTGCGTGAGTGAAAAGTAATGAGCGAGAAAGAGTGTGATTAATTAAAGTTGTCACATGTCCCCAGAAAGCCCTCATTGTCGTCCTTTCTTTCTTTCTGAAATACAGGGGGGCTTATGGGAACATGGAGGTGGGGCCAAAAATAGCATCTTTGTATTCATCCATGATTAGGACACATGGTTTCCGCGGGGATCTGATAGCTATTATAATGCGCGCTTCTGTTCGGGCTCTGCTGCTTGTGTATGCGTGTGTGTGTCTGAATGCATGCGTGGCTGTGCACCCGGATCTGTGGATTCGGCAGATTCTCGAAGCAAACAATGGAGCGCTGTGC
Organism: Lateolabrax maculatus; assembly: GCA_031216445.1. Taxonomy (NCBI): domain Eukaryota; kingdom Metazoa; phylum Chordata; class Actinopteri; order Acropomatiformes; family Lateolabracidae; genus Lateolabrax; species Lateolabrax maculatus. The sequence continues at coordinate 13,856,149 of CM062218.1, forward strand.
CTGAGGCAAGATTATAGCCTAGACTGCTGCCAACTGAGCAAACCTCTAGTCCCACACACACACACACACACACACACACACACACACGTACACACATATAAGGCCTTACCCCTCCATAACCTCCTGTTCTCCTCTGTGTTTTTCTGTTTCATAAGGCCTTCAGCGACCAAAAACATCTCCAATCATCTGTTTTCAAAACTTCTGAATTTAAGTTTGCACTACAAGTGTTTGTTCTTTTTCTGTACTCTGTGCAGTCAAACCTAAATTTCCGAGATAAGCAGTACAGACTACAGAAACATACTGTAGTATCACTAATTTGGAGTCCTTCTTTCTGCAATGAGGAATGTGCTATTAGTCAGCTTGCATAAATAAACAAGAAACAGAAAGCCTCAGCAGATCAGTGTACGAATGCCTCACCACTTCTGAACTGATTGTGTGTGGGCTCATGAATTCAGCTCTTGCTGTGCTGCTGCTCTCTTCTCTCTAACCTTTCACTTGTCCCTGTCCTTCTCTTTGTTGTCTAAAGAATGAATAATTTACAGAGGGAGGACAAAGTGATCTGAAAGAAGTTCTTCTTTAAAGTTGCAGAGGCAGTAGGTGAGTGCTTTGTACCTTGTATGAGTCCACCACCAGCTCTATAAGGTTTGGAGCCTGGAAGAGGCCTAACCTTCCCAGGTAGGAACCCGGTATCAGGCGTACCAACTCCTAGAGAAGCAAAGAAAGATGAGGGTAAAGAAATACTTTGATGCTTTTTTAAATTGATTCCCCCCAGTTCATACTGAAGCTTGTAAGTAGGGATCTTGCATGTACATGTGAGCAGGGCAGGTGTTCACTGCTTTTACGGAAGTCTCCCTACCCAACATTTGTTTTCTCATTTACATATGTGTGCATATGTTGTTGTGTGCCCTTGTGTGGGAGACATTACCTCATACCACTGGTACTGGTGTTTCTCCACAGCAAAGATGGAGTAGATATTGTTTTCCAGCAGCTTATCAGACAGCTGACCCACACTGGGATGGTCCTGAAAGAGACACAACCAGCAGACTAAATACAAAAAATGCTTTTTTTGGAAAGCATTTCTGTTTCCCCACTGATCTACCATATCAAGTTTCTACTATTCTTGATATACAGTCATTATTTTGTAAGAATGTATAATTTTCAGAGTCAACGTCTACAAACATTACAGTCTACATGGTCCATATTTCAACTGCACCCCATGTAATGCCAAGTTAAAAGGTTCAGGTCTTTTAAGTCTGACTTCCCAGTTAATTTTCTCTTCCTCTCACCATCCTAGTGCTCCCTGTGTAGACATTGTTTTCCAGGTGACACAGGCCGTCGTGCGGTGTAACAATCCCTGCCAGCCGGCTGTCCAGGGCGAGGTGAGACGGCTGGTCGGTCATCAGGAGCAATAGACGCTTGGCCTCTGGTCGCCAACCCACCGCTCTCTAAACAAGAGACAGAGAGGAATCAGGGCATCGTGTAACATGTGTAAATCCTGTCTGTCTTTTTTAAATCTTGACTTTTAATGAAACCAGATAACATCACAAATCTATGGACTAGAACCCCGCCTCATCCGAGATAAGTGACAAAATGTTTCTGTTTCTGGAGAGTAGTTTTATAGGCTCTCATTTTTATTCCCTTATATCACTAGTCAGCTACATTCACACAGACTGATGTGGAAAATATGTGCACGCTTCTAAAGATTTACATATGTGGTAAGAAACTGCAAATTCAAACATTTTACTCATCTGAACTACATTAGTCCCCCTGGTGATCATCTCTTTCTGTAATGCCCAATTAAAGCAAAAAGCAGCAGAAATTCTTCCACCAGTCACAGAGTCGCCGTCTTTATGTCTGTGACTCGTCATAGACAGTGTGAGAGAAAAGGCTCTATGTAGGTCTGTGTGTGTGCATGTGTGTATTTAAGGAAACCCAGTGAGCTTATAAGTGGGGCTGACATAATGGAGAGTCTATTTCTAGAGTCATGACCACCATGGTGTTTCCCTGCAGACTGATTACTCAAGGCCCCCCTGCATGGTGTGAATCACAGCCCCCCTGCAGCCATAGTATAAGTAACTGTGTGTGTGTGAGTGTTTGTGTGTCTGCCATACCCCAGCAGTAGTGTCATTACTTAGTGGGATTCCAGTGGTAATATCCAGTGCTGAGTCAGAGTGCCACCATTCTCCCAGAATAAATGCCTCTTTCAGCGTCATGCAGACTTACCACCAAATTTGGGGTCATTGTAAATTTTTCTGAACACATTCGAGGAACTTGAGGAAGTTGAAAATGACCCGCCTTATAAAATCTTGTATTTATTTCAGAATGTTCCCTTTTTCTTTGTTGCACACTCATGTAGCTCTTGTGAGCCTGACTTCCCGTTGTCTGTATACACACACCTGGCATACAGCAGCTTGCAGCATAGCATCCAGCCCTCCCTCAGGTGTGTCCATGTTTCCGGAGATGCGCTGACGTTTGATCACACGTGTGAACTCGCTCATATTTCCTGTCATACTCAGGACGTGGTGGAAGCCGTGGGCTGGCCGACAGCGGATCTCATAATCACTGGTGAGACAGTCCAGAAAGTTTTTTAATTGCATAATTGCACAAGGGTTTAGATTTCCAAAACCACCACCAGAACAAAGGAATGTCAAAGGCCTGTCTGTTGTTTCTGTCTTCCAGCACAGCTCATCATCATAATAATGTTGCCCCTAACAACTGACGAATCTCCCCCTGAGTCACACAAAATTGGGAGCACCTAATGGGATGTATTTCTATTTAGTCACTCAAAACACCACACAGAAGAAAAAGTTAGTTGAGGAATATAACAAGGCAAACCTTATAGGTGTTAAATATCTACTCTATTCATACAGTAGCAAGACAATTCACAAAACAATCTAGTCAATGATGAATAACCCTACCTTTTTCAGCAAAGAATAATCCAACCAACAAATTCTGGGTCTTACCTGCAGGGGTTGTTGATCTTGGAGGGATGGACGTTGATGTAAGGGGAGACAGGTTTGTCCACAAACGAGCCGAAACCCAGCCAAAGGTCTGAGGAATGCTCGGTCATGCGAAGAGACAGAGCCACACCCACTGTCTTCAGCTGGACCACAGAAAACACGCAGATGCAGGAGGACGCAGAGTGGGAAAATCCAAGGGCAGGTAAAGGATGGTACACAGAAAGCGAAGAAGAATGAAAAGAGGGAGAAGTAGAAGAAGAAAAGGATGAAGAAGCAATGACACGGCAGAGGATCAAATAGAGAAAACATATTTTTTGTATTGATTTTAAAGAGATTCCTTATTTAAGTAAATTTGGTTCTTTTCCACAGTTAACAGCCATCTCATAAGCTCCAATGATATAACGCAAAATCTTTTTTTCCCAACCATGATGAAAACAACTTGAGGGTTTGTGTAACAAAGTTGTGATGATTCAGAATTTAGTTTAAGCTTCGAAAAAACAAACTCTTTACTCAAAATAAATAAGTGAAATGCTTCATCAAGGGCTCTGACCGAAGGAGTGTATAAACACCTACATGATCAAGGTTTTCCTGCATAGATGCTGATACATCAACCAGGTAGTACAGATCCACAGGATAACGCTCCAGCTGCTTCACAGCCACTACGATGCTGGCCTCTGAACCTACGCACACACACACACACACACACACACATATAATTAATGAATTAATTTTAAACTTTACCTCGGCTGCTTTATCAATCACTAAGGCAATAAGAAACTCAGAGAGCCACCATCTTATGCTTGACTTAGAAGGTGCCCGTCAACTACCTGGTCTGAGGGTGATGCTGATGTCTTGTGGGGACACTTGCGTGCTGCTGATGGTGGCGTTGACCTCCACCTTGACCTCTGACTGCTCTATAAACTCTGGTTCACAGCCCCTCCTGAGCAGTTTCACTGGCAGGTCGCAGCGATGGCTCGAGCCCGCCCCATCCAGAAAGTCCTGGAGGTCATATGAGGTCAAGAGGGGGAAATGGGGATTAGTGAAAAATTGCCCTACATTCCCTCTAATCTTCTTTTAATATATTTTATTTGCAGTTTCCAATTCTACAATAACAAAATGTAGAGAACGACACAAAAAAACACAGAGGAAGAAGCTGCCAGACAGTTGTAAAGATAATACAACTAAGCCGTCTTTTAAGATGTTATCACTATAATCACATTTCAGGAATGAGAACAAAACATGCACAAACAAGCGGTTCAAGTTGAATGCCACATTATCCTCTGTGACCCCACAGGCAAGACACAGTAATGCTGTTAAATATATGACCCTCATGAATATGCTCTGTCAAATCTGTTCCGTACGTTGGGTTTAGGCAGCTGTGCAACTGTATTTTCTAATCTTTGTTCCCTGTGAAGTACAGTGTGATAAACCTTTGAGTTAAAAACACACAACAAAACTCACTCTGGTTCCTATTTTGTTTCTGTCATTTTTATGACTTTGGTATTGATTTGCGATGCAGTTACAGTGACATGAGAATCATTACCATTTTATTATGCGATCCCGAAGTTACTCATCAGTTTAGTATATCAGGAAGAAGTGTCCTGTTTCTGTTTGCTCATCCATCTACTCTGATCACAGAGGGAAGGAGAGTTAAATGGAAATAGTGATTCTGATGGATAGAAAGGAGATTAAATGGTCCATTTGGCTTTTTCTCATTCAGGATATGATTCAATCATCACTTCATTGAATGAATCTTGTTTTAAATAACCTCTCTGTGGCCTAATAGTTAGTTTTCCCAACAATACAGTACACCAGCATCATGCCTTGCAGCTTTGTAGTGGATTAGTGACCTTTGGTACTTAAGCCTGTGAGGAAACACACTCACAAATACAATGACTTCACTAGCACTGGAAACATAAAACTAGATCATTCAATGTGTATTTTACATAATGCGATGGGCCTGATTGGTATCAGTGCATTTAAAGACTGGGACATAAGATCATGCAGAGAATTGAGATTACTACTACTTTCAAAACAGAAACCGCACAGGAACAAAGGAGCAGACAGTCTACATTAAAATCTGAAACTGTAGCTAAATATGTGTCCATGGCCTGAACCTGAAAGTTAGACTGAATTCAGTTTATTTATGGCTGTCCCTGTGGCTATAATTTGGGCTGTAACAACTCTGACTACTGCAAGGTTTCACAGTCACTTCCCCGGACTTTCCTCACAGAGTTTGCCTTTTTGCCTGACACCGAATGTCAAAATGTGAACATGCATATTTACAAGCACGGTACCTGCTTAATTTCTGGTACTTGTCCAAACATGGCTCTGTGACTCTCTGTGTGTGGGAGGTTAGAGAGATGTTGTTTGAATGTTTTCACACACCAGTGAGCCCGACCAATGACTTGATGATGTCAGATAAGGTTAGGGTTCACAGGGTGGGAAAGCACCTGAAGTCTGTTAACACACGTTTTGTAGTTTGTGTGTGTGTGTGTGTGTGTGTGTGTGGTGCTGTGAGGCTTTACAGCTTCTCATGGCAGGTTTGGACTCTTTATGACGCAGACTGACACCCAGAAAGCAAAGACAGATACAGACACACAAAAACACAGGCGGATGCACACTTTGAGAGAAATGCAGTGATATGAGTGAGCTCCTAGACTAAACACATGGATAGAAAGTGGCTCTGTCTCTGCAGCCACATGAGAAAGCACGCATGGAAACATTCACACGCACAGAGACGCACTCGCACGGGTCATAGGGCAGGCCACTAAGCTCGTATATACACATTATATTCACATCTGTGGGTGGCATCAAAGCTTTAGTGTATGTCATCTGAGGAATGCTGCTGAATGTCTGCCACGTTCTCTTCTCCCCCCCCCCCGTCACACACAAACGCACACTTTTATACACATTCCTACCTCCTTGAAGCACCAGGCACACTGTGGTCCACGTCTGAGACACTCGGCACAAGAAGCGATACTAGGGGACCAACACACACTGTCGCCTGCAGAATGGAGAGATGGGGGAGAGAGGTAGGAAGAGGCAGTGCGAGAGAAGAGAAGAATCAGGGATTAGCATATGAAAGAATGTGTGTGTCAACACTCATTAGCCATGCAGCAGAACCCCTGCGGACATTAAGAGATCTCATGCACACTTTTGATGATGGAAGCACCACTTAGCATCCCATATGGGGCTGTTCAGTCGGTATCAGCCAGCCGTGTGGTGGGAAATGTGGGAACAGGTGCTTGAGTTGTTGGAGTGGTGCAGTGGATCACCCCTTTACACACGCGCACGCACACACACACACACACAAACACACACACACACACACACACACACACACACACAGCACATCTAATCACAAGTCAATCAGTGACTGCTACATGCACACACGCAAATGTATTAATGGACTGACACTGTGACAAATCACCCAGACAAGCTATTTTTATGCAGCATAAGCAGAAAAAATACAGCAGGGGTGTAGAATCTGAAGATTTTATGGGGTGACAAAAGGGACAAAATGGAACCTCGGGCTCACTGTGGTGGTATTAATGATTCATTGAGGACATTTATCTGCTGAAATCCAATTTTACAGAGAGCCATTTCAGTGAGCTGCAGGGTTGGTATGTAGGACAGGGAAAGGCTGCAGGTCCCAGCATCACTAACAGCCCACTAACAAGCTGCCGTGACCCAATTAGCACTCCTGGCCCCTGGCAATCTCCTGAATAGGTGAAGCATTTAACTTCTAATTATAACTGATCGATAGGAGCTGAAAACAAGAGGCTGGTCTGGTACAGGCTATTCCAGTGGGTCTAAGTAGAGTGGGCTCAAAAGAAAGAAGTAGTTCATAGTCTCCCTAGAACCTGACAATGACAGTCGTGTGGAAATATAATCCTAAATTCCCCATAAAGAAAACATCTTTACAAAACAATCTAAGGGGCAAACCGGTCGACCCCCCCCCCCCCCCCCCCCTGCAGAGAGCAGAGCGGATGGGAGCCCATGTTGCGCAGTGATGTCCTGACACGATCGCCACAAGATGCAGGATGCGGGATGCAGGCTGGCACCCGGTGAGCATCCACTCACCGGCAGCGGAGTTGTTGGAGTGGTGCAGTGGATCACCCCTTTACACACGCGCACGCACACACACACACACACAAACACACACACACACACACACACACACACACACACAGCACATCTAATCACAAGTCAATCAGTGACTGCTACATGCACACACGCAAATGTATTAATGGACTGACACTGTGACAAATCACCCAGACAAGCTATTTTTATGCAGCATAAGCAGAAAAAATACAGCAGGGGTGTAGAATCTGAAGATTTTATGGGGTGACAAAAGGGACAAAATGGAACCTCGGGCTCACTGTGGTGGTATTAATGATTCATTGAGGACATTTATCTGCTGAAATCCAATTTTACAGAGAGCCATTTCAGTGAGCTGCAGGGTTGGTATGTAGGACAGGGAAAGGCTGCAGGTCCCAGCATCACTAACAGCCCACTAACAAGCTGCCGTGACCCAATTAGCACTCCTGGCCCCTGGCAATCTCCTGAATAGGTGAAGCATTTAACTTCTAATTATAACTGATCGATAGGAGCTGAAAACAAGAGGCTGGTCTGGTACAGGCTATTCCAGTGGGTCTAAGTAGAGTGGGCTCAAAAGAAAGAAGTAGTTCATAGTCTCCCTAGAACCTGACAATGACAGTCGTGTGGAAATATAATCCTAAATTCCCCATAAAGAAAACATCTTTACAAAACAATCTAAGGGGCAAACCGGTCGACCCCCCCCCCCCCCCCCCCCTGCAGAGAGCAGAGCGGATGGGAGCCCATGTTGCGCAGTGATGTCCTGACACGATCGCCACAAGATGCAGGATGCGGGATGCAGGCTGGCACCCGGTGAGCATCCACTCACCGGCAGCGGAGGCTTCCGCGCAGACGGCGACCACCGAGCAGCAGAGCAGGACACACAGAGGGACGGTGCCGTGTGCGCGGAGCCAGGGAGTCATATTAATCCTGTCCACACCGGGGCGGGGTGGGGGTGTGTGGGGGGGGGGGAGCAGGAGGAGGCAGCTACCGGGGACGAACCGGGGGACACCTGGCACCGGGCGTCCGCAGCCGCACGAACAATAGCCGGGAGTGCCGGACCGAGCCGCCGGGCATGATCGTCCACCCAATAACCTTCTAATCCCGGTGAGGCGTCCACATCCCCCGGGTTAAATCAGCTTACAGGCGCGCTCCCCCGTGGACCACGGGTGGAGGTGAAGTAATCGGACGAGTGCGGCGGCGGCGGCGCGAGTTCCTCCATCTATTCCCATCCGGCCTGCAGGTGTGCGACGTGTCCCGACGGACCCGGTTTCCTCGCGGCCGACAAAAAGGGGGGGGGGGGGGGGCTCAGAGTCTCGTCCCGGGACGGAGCGGAGCGGAGTTACGCGCACGAGTCCCGAGCGGCGCGGCTGTCAGCCGGTGCGCACCGACGTGCTGAGTGAACACATCCCCGCGCCGCAGCCGGGAGGGCGACCGCGTTTTAACCGCTGTACTGACTCAGGCAGGCGGTGCCATGGCAACGACGCGCGCTGTATCAGAGGGAGAGAGAGGAGGAGGGAGGGAGGGAGGGAGGGAGGGAAGAGAGACAAATAAGGAGAGAGAGAGGGAGCGAGGAAGAGAGACATAAAGTGCTCGCTGCGAGGAGTTGTGGCAGGACGCATTCCAAGTGAACCGTGGCCTTGAATTGAACACTGGTGTTTATATTGCTTCTTCAGGGAGCCGTTTAACAGCGCTGAGGGGCTCCTGTGTGTGTGTGTGTGTGTGTGCGTGTGTGTGTGCGTGTGTGTGTGTGTGTGCATGTGTGTGTGTGGGGGGGTGGCAAACTGTGTGCCGATGGATGATGGGGTGAAGGAGTAGGAGGGGGGGGGGGCAATAAAGCCTGAGCTCTTGCAGAGGGGTTCACAAGCTGGTGCTGTGGAGGAGAAGGGGGGGGGTTTGGGTCCATTGTGCACAGATTCCAATGACATGGAGTAACCTCGCCTCGCCGGCTGCTCGGCTGAGCAGGAGCCAAGGACTTGCTAAACAACTCAACATTTTAAGCTGGAGGAAAACAGAGCCACGCAGGGACAAAAGACACAAGAGTCTACCGTCTTTAGCGTGATCCTGTGCTCGTCTCTGGTAGAGGTCCACCAGATGAAGTGGACTTGTGTTTCTTGGCGTGGAGCCTAAACAGTGACTGTGATTGTGCCAACAGACCCAACTAATGCACGGCAGTAAGCTCGCCCAGCACACACACACACACACACACACACACTCACACAAGTCCCTTATCTACTCTGTTTGACCCCATCTGTCACTCAGGAGCCTGGGGCCCAGCCAGCTACGCCTCTCCTCTCATTCATTCACATAATTTGTCAAGCGGGAGTTTTTTGGAGGGGGAGTGCCAACACCTCCCCGTCCGTGCCCTCTCAACGGTCACTCTCAATTATGGGAATGCTGAAAACACACACCACACTCTTTTTTTTTTTTCAAGTGTGTGAAACATCTCCAAAATCCAGATTCCAAGCCCCTCCACTCATAGACTCGTCTCCACAGGCCAAGTCTCTCCTGTCTGGGCTCCAGTGGCAGGGAGGGTTGGTGGGACACAATATGGATCTGTTCTCTGCTGATAAACTTGATAATGGACTCTAGTGTAAACACTTCCTCTGCCCCTTGTCAATACTGGTCAACATCAGCATCTTAATGACAGCTGTCTTCGTTGTAAAGCTGACACAAAACACTCTTCTTCTCTATCATTCCTCCCCAACCTTTTTAACCTTGCTGCCCCCCCCCCCCCCCCCTTCTCTCTTTCTCTCGCCCTGGTGTGTTTGTGTTAGCAGTCGGCTGAGCTTTCCATCACGCTGGTCTGGTCTCATCACTCTTCAACCACACACACACACACACACACACACACACACACACACACACACACACACCACCCTGTCCACTTTTGAATCTCCACTCCCCCTCTAACACCTGCCCAACTTTCTTTCTGAATCGCCCGTTAAAAAGTCGACTCATCTCACTGATTTTCTCTCCCACTCTCTACTGTCTGCCACACATTCTTTGGCTTGATTTGAGGACAAAGTAGGGGTCAAAGGTGGCATGGGAGCTGAATGGGGATTCCCATGCTCAGACCAAAACCAGCCACCACAAGTGCACAAAGTTAGTGACTTGTTAAAAATACATTTAGAAAGATTTTGTACGTGTACTTTTTTTCTTTATGTGTCCAAATGTCAATGTTTCTGTCACTCATTGTAGGTGGCAGCGTAACAATCGTACAATTGTAAATTAATTTGCATTTTCTCTCTTAAAGGAGTGCATTTCATCATAATTCAGTTATAAACACATCAATCTGAATTCCCCTCTCATACTATATGTCAAGATTTGCCATTTAGTGAACTGTATTTCCCCATTTCAGAGTATTATCACCACCCCACACCTACATGAGTTACACAAATACAGTATATTTACATACACACACCCACTGTATAGTCTTGTTCATTTTCAAATAAAATGGAGTTTAGACTTTAATTTCTGCTTCTGTCATAACTGCACATCCCAAATCCAGAATGAGGTAATAGACACTGAAATTGGACTACTGCTATTATTCAGACTCTACCCACAGAACGACGCATTTCACTTTATGATGACACGAAAGTCCAAAAATAACACAGAGGAACCTGTCTGTGTTCCTGTTTTTGTGTGTGCGAGTATTTACGTATTTCTACTGATTTATTCTGAGAGTCTCCTCCATGGAAACGCAGCATAGAACTGAAATCTCTGAGGTGATAGTAATTGTTTGTACAGACAGTCACACAGTCTGGTCTGAGTCCTTGTGTTTCTACTGTAACCACTTCACTATTTTTCTATGTCACAATGAACAGTCTGAAAGTTGTTGTGTGTACTAGATCCTAATTGCTTGACTACAGGAATGCCCAATGACTTGCTTATCTGTTTTTGATCCCTTTTTCTCTAGTGCTGTAAGTGTTTTTAACATTTTGAAGGTCAACAACCATTTTAAGGTGATTTTTGATGTCACCATGGAATAAATAGCAATTTTCTGTGATGTCTAAAGCATTTCAAAACCAATAATACTTTAGTCTGTCTCTCAATGCTGGCTGACTTCTGTGGCACTCAACCCTAAGTCCATTTGGTACTGAAGATGCAAGTCTTTAAAAATGGGACATAAAAATATACTTTCCTAAAAAAGCTGGGCACTACCTTATCTAACCATCCTCAACCCCTCAGAGTGCAGGTATGAACTCGTTACAGTCTGCAGTGATACCAACAGTGGAGGTTCTCTCCATTCAAAATAAAGTAAGATTTATGCTCCTTATTTAAAATACAGGTCGCGTGGCTGCACTGTTTGTTTGTCTCTTGGGAAATAAATGTGTATCTGTTCTTCATGAATAATGTATTGATCTTCAGTGCAGAACGGTGAGTCTACAGAAAAACATAAACTAGGAGAGCAAATGTACAAAATACAGCAAGGTCATTTTACCAAAGGAACCTTGAAAACAGAATTATGTATTTTGTAATTACATAAAGGATGAAAGTGTTAATTGATACTATTTGTTGACCTAGAACACAGTTATGCACAGTTTTCACCGTCCACTCTCAGTGTTGAATCTATTAGAATTTTTTATGCTTACTGAAAAACTTCAACTTCAACGTCATTATATAGAACAGTAGTGGCAGTGAGAGCAGTGGAACAACACGAATATTCCCCTACACAGTATAGTGCAACGTCTTTTTAAGTAGCATCTCTAAACTTCAACACAAATGTCAGAGATACTTTGATAAAATCATAATAAAAAATCCCCCACCTTCTCATACCAGTGGTATTGTTTTCAAAAATGTTTTTCCATATTGAGACCACAATACCCATAAACCTTGTTATTTACTGTTGCATAAACACTCGTGCCAACTTCCTCCTTCTCTATATTTCACTTTTCTGAAGACTACAAGCATGTCATAGTTGATGGTATACATAGAAATTTAAATCGCTCAATCGTGAGGAACTTGAAAACTTCTACCCTTGAAGAACATTATTTTGCTTATGGGAATATACCTCAAAGATGTTTGAATTGAGAACTATATCTCAGAGTGGGAACAAACAGGATCAAGTAGCCTACTTACTTTGCAGTTTTATGGTGGGAATGATAGCATGCACTTGAATTTCAGAAAACATCCGTTTGCTGCCTCCTAGACGTGACCGAGGAAACTCCGTGGTTGTTACCATGTAAATGCTGACATTTACGTTGACCGTCAGTGGCCTTGTGGTCCAGTGCATACACGCACAGACACATGCAAACACCCACACTTCACTCAACCACCAGCATGACTGTCAGCACATAACCCTTAGACCACAGAGACCCATGCTTTTTTGTGTTTACTGCCTTATAGTACTGAAGCAATTCAATTTCGTTAATAATTGTAGTAGTAATTAATCTAATAAAATCAAGAAAATTCATTAGTTCAAAAACTTAGTACCCTGCTTTTCTTGTATATTAACTAGATGTACAAATGGATTTATGATGAATTGTGACACATTTCAGGTATAAAACGCCTCTGAAATTTGACTTTCAGTACAACAAAGCATGGGCAATACAAATATACTCAACTCAACTGTAGCTTGAAAGTTCATTCTTAAAAAAAAAAAGTTCAAAATGTTGGGATGTGTGCTTATTCCCTTTTCTAGCCGAGAGTTAGATGAGTAGTTGATACCTCTCTCATGTCTAAATATTAACTTAGTTTAGCACGAAGACTAGAAACAGGGAAACAGCTGGTCTGACTCTGTCCAACAGTAACATAATTCATAAACCAGCACCCCTATGATTTACAGATAGTTATGGGCCAGACTTTTTCTCGGTCCAGAGCGGTTGCCAGGCCACCAGCAGAGACTCCAGGAAGTTGGTGGGTCTTGGTACATTGGAAATCTCCCATGGAGTCATCATGTGACCTCAGTCATGTGGGACCAAAGTGGATGGGGTGTCGTCTAGACAGAGTCTACAAGTCACAAGAAGTGGGCACTTACCACAAACTGTTCAACACCTTAAGATCTCTGCTGGTACACCCTAAAACACGGCATCGCCCACCCCCTTCCCAGTCACATGGGACAGCTGTGGGGAACACTATATTGGTGAACCCGAAACGCCAGAACACAGTAGGTCAAAGCATCGACTGGGAAGAGGTCAAGGTCAAGCCATCAAGGTGGATATTCACATCCCACACAAAACACCGTCTTTGAACAGAGCTGGATGTTATGATGTCCTCCATAATGATCACCTGTTATCATGTGACCAAAGGTCCATACTTCTGTCATGTGATGACAACTGAGCAACTGATGAAGACCATGAGATGCAGTTGAAAGTTCAGGAAAAAGTGGGTTAAAAGGTTTACAGCGATGTAGTGTTGCACTTCTATAAAGATGAAAGACAATCTCCCTAAACACTGGATCCTACATTTCCCATAAAGCAACTCGGTGGCGTCTTTTGTTTGACCCTCCATGTCTATAGATTATACATTTGTTATTCCCAATACTTGAAGACATTCAACTAGAAGACATCTGATAAATAAATACACACACATTTTTAACAACACTCAAAATGCTAACAGAATATACAAAGTTAAATAAAGTAGTAAAATCTCCCTTTAAACACTTTCATTGTGCATTCCTCTGTCTGAAACCACTTAGGATGACCGCCTGTCACTGTAGTCTTTGTAGCACGTTTGAAAAACACAGACTAGTTTGTCCTTGAAATGTGAAAGTGAAATGCAAGAAGAGAGTGCCCTGTGAGGCTGTTTATCGATTCTCCCTTTCCCGCTCACCAGGGAGTCCTGGAGAGTCCCTAATTTTCTCACCCACCTCCTGGGTGCCAGCTGCTGTGCAATTTCTAACTGTAATTCTATCAAGGCCAACAGAGCTGCTCTCTGGCTCAGTGTCAGCCTCACCATGAGAAAGAAAGGTCTCAAGGACTTTCAACCACAGTGTCTATATTCAGGGGAATAACACAGTTTGGACTGCAGGGCCGCCGCAGGGAGGAGTGACAATGATATACCAACAGGAGGTTCAGTTTGCAGTCTACTCCACACAGACACACCCACACTCACTATCGGTTCCCCTGAATCTAATCTAACATTTCCCTGACACAACTGTGTGGCTGCATGATGTGAAGTGACCCACTCATGTGGAAATCATAAAGCACAGCAAAACAACGCAAAACGACTGCTGTAGATGACTAATGTGACCTCAATGAAGCTATTGCGTACATTTCCCCAATCAGGGCTGTGGAGTAACAGGTTTTATTCCCTGAAAGCAACATAATTACAGTCTAGATTTGCCGTAATATGTGGTTTCAGTGTGTGGTATGGTGATTCAGACAAGCAGAATTTTGTAGAAACTATAAGAAAAAAAAATCCTGTCTTGTTCAAATTCACATGGATGATTAATTAGATCAAATCAATCACAGGGCCAGGAGAAAAGCTTTTTAGCTCATTGACTTTTTATGGATGTCCCCGAATTTCCTGCTTGGCAAAGGTCAGGGCAAAAGAGTCTCCTCACCATGTTGCGGCGAGTATTAGAGGGCTAGGGAGTCATCAAGTATGGACGATCATGTTTTACCTTACAGGCAGCAGTTTGACCTACAAAAGCAGAGACAACGACAAACACTTGGCAAGCAGTGATGGCAGAAGAGGAGGACAAACATTTTTGTGGCCTTGTTAAAGATGGAGCGAAGGTGGACAAAGGCTTTTGGGTGTCACTGAAGCTAAAATGATAGAACTAGTGTTACTAGTTTGAAAGCAGTGTCACTGTGACCTGTCATCTCCCAACCTTTTTGCTCCTTCCCTCCCACCATGCGATACCAGTTAATTAACATGGTAGTTAGCTGATACCAAGGATAGTCACTACTGTAAACAGTAACAGATTTCATACAGACTTTTACATTTTTGGCAAAATAGAAACTACTTAGCTGCCAAGTATGCTTTTAATTGTGAGTTCAAAAGCATTGGTTATCTGCCTAACTGGCTGATTATAAAATGTCAGGTCAGGGTAGATTGCATATTTCAAGTTGGAGTGCCTTAAAACAACAGGAGCACACTCTCATCCCACTTGAATGCAAAAATCTGTGTGTGAATTACTTTGGTTTAATTAGATATTTTATATTCAAATTAAGTCAAGTCAAGTCAAGTCAATTTTATTTGTATAGAGCCAAATCATAACAAAAGTTATCTCAAGACGCTTTCACATAGAGTAGGTCTAGACTGTACTTTTTAAAATATTATTTACAGAGACCCAACAGTTTTCACTATGAGCAAGCACTTGGCGACAGTGGCGAGGAAAAACTCCCTTTTAACAGGTAGAAACCTCGAGCAGAACCAGGCTCTGGGTGGGCGGCCATCTGCATTAAGCTTCTTTTAGTTCACTCTTACAAATGCACTGATATCCTTATCCTCACAAAGTATGGCAAGCAAAAGTACTACCAAACTAATTTACGTATCATGTTTCATTTATCATTTTTCTAATATTTCTAAAATTTTAGTATTTCTAGCCCCAAAACTATTTTGCCCATAAACCACCGTTATAACAGAGATGTCTGTCAAACTGTTCACATGACACCTTGCAAGTGCAAGTGGCAGGTGTTAGAAGGAGTGAAGGAGAAAAAGAAGAAAGTTTTTATGGGAAATGTGGACTAGATTTTGGGTAAAATAGCCCTGAGCATTGATGTGAAATTAAAAGATATACTGTAGGTGTGCATGCAAAATATTTGTATTATTACATTTTATTGTTTAAGCATGCAGCAATACAATGAGAGAAAGAAGTTCATGTGCTTCATAGAACATATTAGTATATAAACAGGCAGGCCAGAGAGGTTGATCTGATGACACACAGTATTGGGTGTATAATGGGAGTATTGGGAGTGGTGTAAACAGATCTGTGTTTCTGTTTTGCTTTGTATCCACTATATGTACTGTACCGTCCTACAGTTGGCTGAGGCCAACACTTACTTTTTCACTCTGGGAAAACAGCAGCTCCAGGAAGCTATTACATCACCTCTACAACTGTGTGTGGGTGTGCATGTCGATCCGTAACTGTATTTGTCCAAGTGGCTTGAAGGTTTGAGGTTGTGTGTGTGTGTGTGTGTGTCCCTCCCCCTCTCTGTGCGTCATTCATGGATATGTCATCCTTCAGCAGAACTTCTCATCTATAGTTTGCATTTCAACAGTTTTCTGATCTCCTTCATACCGGCAGCAGACCTGTAAATACTAAAGAAACTCAAACCTGCTGTAAGAAAGGAAGGGAGGCAGGACTGTTTTTATTAAAACAAACTGTGACTGTGACTATCAGTATGAAAGTCAGCCTTTGGTGCTTTACGGTACGCTTGAGGGAGTCAGCTAATTTGTCTATTGACTCAGTCCCACTCTTTCCTCTGTCTCTTTCATAAAAACATGTACACAAACAAACAGCTGCTGCAGTGGACTTTGGACTGACGTCCTTTGGGAAAGCAGGGAGTTTCCTTCCTGGGAGAACTAGTTTCTGTGTCATTCATTGGGTTGCTGCTGTGGTCAGGGCTCGGCCGGGAGAGAGGTGGAGAATGAAAACATCAAGGCAAACTTTTCACCTTCAGAGTGAATGCACACACTCATGACTTTGACCAAAATCAGCCTCCCATCTGCCTCATACTGTACAAATGTGATCCTAGTTTTTCTTGTTTTACTTTGTAGTATTCACCCATGAAAAAGGCTATAATGCTTGGATGTCACAGTGAGTGCGAAAATAAAACAACCAGATTAAGATTAAGATGAACTGAAACACTGTCACTAGCACAATGAATCCAACAATCACCAAAAATGGTACTCATTGTTGGAACAAGTATTTTGGTCTTTTATTTATGTAAAAGTACCAATATAACAATGTAAAATGTACAAAAGTATTATCAGCAAAATGTGCTTAAAACATAAAATAACTTGCAGAAAAAGGACTTCTGTGACTGATATATTACTTTACATGTTATTATTAGATTGTTAATACTGATGCATCAATGTGTAATCAGCATTTTACTAGCAGCTCGGGGTGGAGCTACTTCATCATACAGCAGCTAATTTGGTCCTGTGGTTCCCGAATCAGGGGTTGAGTGTTCTCCAAAGGGTACAAGACTAATCTGATGTGTCCTGGGATGATTAATGTTGCGGGAAAGAAGAAACAACAAAGTTCTGCTACACAAATTTATATTCATTTTTCAACTTTTTTGTAATCTTACCTTTTTTTGTGAAATATTGTATAATATGACCTCTTTGGGCATCAAACAGTCATTTAAACCGAGTTTAGAGTTTAGAGGGTAAATCACTCTGGTGGAACTGCTAACAACTCCGCCTCCACCAGACATCTCAAACAAGGGTAAAACAAATGTAGTGGAGAAAACAGCACAATGTTTCCCTCTGAAATGTAGTGAAGTATAAAGTAGGCGAAAGTACCTCAACATTGTACTCATGTTACTTTTACTTGAGTAGAAGTTTCTGTACACCACTAACTGTCCTTTTTTCCCCCTTACATGCAGTTAGTGGATTGTATGTTGTGTGTGTGAGACATTAATTGTGAAAGCAAGGAATTAAATTAAATGCTCTGCACTCCAATTTTGTTGGTAATATTGTTTGTTTTGTTAATTTTCATTGTGCCGGCAAATTTGAAAATACAACACAATAGAACTGAAAAAATGTAGTCCCCAAAAAGTTGTTTAAGCAATTGGCGGATCAGCAGAAAATCAACCAGCAACCATTTTGACAATCGAGATAACACTTTCCAAAATTATTTATTAATATTACATACTAAACGCATTGCTGTTGTTTAAATGTACAGTAATTGATTTCAGATAAATCAACCTTTCACTGCATTGTAACCTTTATCTTATGCAGCTGTGGAGCTGCTGTTTATTAATATTCTTATTTTGGACATAGACAGGCACTGACTGTGTGACAGGGCCCTCTTGTGGTGTCATGCTGAAAACATATGACAACTGAAATTTCCTGGTTCTCACATCCTCTTCTACGTTCTGTGTTCTCTAAATGTCAATGCTGAAAACTGAAAAGAACAAAGAAACAAACACAAACATTTCTATCTTTGGTGATAACGTGATAACAGTTACGGTGAATTAACAGATGCAGGTCAAAGGTCAGCGTCAAGAGATTCAGTGAACATTTGTGCTTAATTCAGCTAAAAGATGGTTTCTGTAACCACTCACGTGATCCTACATTACACACTAGAGAGAGCTTGTTTCAAGGTCTCAGCTGTCTGTAGTGGAGCTGAATCAGGTTGGCTCACACTCTGCTTACTAAGTCATTCATCTGTCCATCCATTAGAGGCCAAGAGGGACGTGGACAGGCTGGTGTTTAAGTGTACAACCTCCATACAGAGGATGGAGCGAGAGATCCAATTTCACTGTGACTGGAGGAAAGAAGGGGCCACTGACTCTGCACTGGGACACTCATCCACTCTTCCAACGTACTTGCAATTGTGCATCTTTGTGTTTATATGTGTGTGTAGTGTGTGTGTGTGTGTGTGTGTGTGTGTGTGTGTGTTTGCGGTCTTTGCTGTGAAGTGTTTAATAGTTAATAAGAGGCTTGTTTACTTGGCAGGGCTGCTGTCCACACAGCAGATACTGCTCAAATGCTGAGAGGCACGACTTACGAAATACGGAAAAGAGATACAAAACCTAGTTTGGATATTTCAATAGTATCAACACAAAGCCCAACACTCATTGTTTAAGAGTTTGGAACAATTTAGAGAATATTCTTGTTTTTTTAAAACTAAGAGGGGGAAAACATCCGAAAGATTTTTAGAAGGATGTGTATATCCATCAGCAGTGTAAACATTTTGATGGAACGAAAGAACTTTTCCTAACACATCCTCTTAATTTTTAAGTAATTTGAAAGCAACACATATACTGCTCTGCTTTTCACCAGGACTGATTCCTTTTTCTACCAACAAACAAACTTGACACCAAGAAAATGAATTTTCCTCATCAGTTGGGCTCTTTATCAATATGTCTCCCATGGGATTCTCATCTAGAGAGATAGCACATTGCAGCTGTCTGGCTTACCATTCACTTTCATTATTCATCACATACGCACACACACATTTGTACTTCTATACTTGTGAGGACATTCATTGACAGAATGCATTCCCCAGCCCCTTACCCTGACCTTAACCATCAAAACTAAATGTCTGACACCAAACCTTACCATAACCATAACCTAAACTTAATTCTAACCTGATCCTTAAAACCAAGTCCAAACAAAAGCCCTCAGACAGCCCTTTGAAGATCTCATCCTCACTCCCATGTAAGTATATACACACATGCATTTATTTACTTCCCTATTCTGCTGTATGAAAATCAACTTGTGACTCAAAGCACATCTCAAGTACAGGCATTTTTAACTTGATTTTCATATTATGGAAAAGTAAAATAAAAATAAGTCAAAATAAATAAAAATAATGATTAGTAATAAAATATAGGCTACATATGCACGTTCTAGTCCCAGCAATCTGTGTCACTATTTTTCTCCACATCTGCTCGCTTCCCCATGGACTCCTTCTCTGTTCCCCTGACCTGCCATCCCCTTACCTTCCACCAGATGCCCTTGTACTTTCCCTCCTTTCTCCATCACCCGACTTCACCATCACCTGGCTGACCCACCCACCTAGACACCTCTCCATTCCTCTCTCTGCCTGTCAGACACTCCTTCCTCATCAGTCCAACTCGCTTCACCTGTTCACCAACCTGCTCCTGTCTCTTTCATTATTTAGTTGTCAGATCTTTATCTCTGTATTTGTCTTATGCCATTTTGGATTTTCTGTTGATCTCACCGGCCAGTAGGATTTGTCACACTATTTTTGTTGGAACTTTTGTTCGTTCCATACCTCGCTCTCCTCTTCTCTCCTCTCTGCGATTGGTTCCTACCCATGCCAACCTGCTACTCCCCGTGACAACATCAGTAACTACTGCAGGTGTTTTTCCCACTGTATCCATAACTCAGATCGATAGAGATAAGGAGGACGAATGGCTAAATTTCCTTTTAAGGATATTGCGTGAGACATAGCCTCGATGCACCCTGTTTGTTTTCGTACGTGTTTACAGAGATGGTAACGAACAAATGTGTGTTTACATTTTAGGGTGACAATGTAACCATAACAGAACAATCACCTTTTGCTGACAGGTGAGACAGGTCACGTCAGGAGAGATACTGGAAGAGAGCCAAATAAACACATAAAATGGGAGGAGCAAAAGCACACAGACAGACATGCAAAGAGACACGACAGCATGGCGTGATGATAAACATGCAGGTGTAGAGTTTCCCTTGTAATCCAGTGTACATAAACAGTATTATGATATTATAGTAGTATTATAGTAGTAGTGTTATTACCGCTGTTTTTAGAAAAGTTTTCTCTGTGTGAACACTAACTGAATGAACCGGGTTAAAGAGTCACCGCCCATACGGGACGTTATAAGAAGTAAAGCAAATGTGCCCGAAAGAAGACAGGGATGACTTCATGGGTCAACACTGCGCCTGGCCTTCTATTGGTTGGGGAATTTTGACAGGGTTGGTGCACAAAACAAAATCTGAGAGCAGCCATTTTACGAGGCACGCTGAAGCCGGAGCGCAGAAAAAAACTGTGTGGAAGCACCTGAACATTAAATCAGTGAGTTATACTCTCAAATTGAAAGATCACCCTCTTGAATAAAGCTAGGAAAAAAGATCCATAAAACGAACATACAGTAGTAGCTACTTAATGATTAGCCTACTTGAAGTGTTGAAGAGTAGCCTGCTCTGCCCATTAGGTTTTGCGTTCCTATAATATGGTTGCAACCACCGACAAGTTGGTTGGAGATTCGGGTGTGTTATGCTGGTAGTGTCGACAGTAATGTGGCCTCAAGCAGAGATGAGGAGCGGGCTACAGAGGTCGGGTAACCTCACTTCTATTTTCAAACTTCAGCTGCCTCAAATGACATCACGCGAGGCCATCTATCAGATTTCACGCAGCTCCCTCTGGAGCCATAAAAGGAGTTGCACCACTTTACTCACACACTGTGTGCAGTAGTACTCCAAGACCTGTTAACAGACTTTGATGTGTAAAATTGGTGGAGTTCCCCTTTAAGACAGTCATGGCTGGTTTAGTATTTTAAGATGTCTTGAAACACTGAGTGCTACAAGAAGAGTATCGACCACAGCAGAATGCCCTCAGAGTGCTTCAGCCTCATTAGGCGCCACCTTTGACTTTTTAACACATTTGACGGCTAACAAGCACCTTTTATCTCTGACGTATGACCTCGATAAGAGGGATAATACAG